>CM031600.1:51355733-51360733 GCA_018398815.1 Conus ventricosus | reverse complement strand
CTCTTACCAGCTTACACAATAAGTTTAAAAGAGTAAAAGCAGTTCTGATCACATCACATTCTAGTATTAATTTCTATCATGCTAGCAACAAATTTACTTACCTCAATTGAAAAAAAACCTGATGGGTTTACTCACAGTTAGTCCCTACTGCAACTCGCTTACCTCTGTCTCTCTTCCTCTTCCCTCACATGTAATCTGTGAGCATGTCAGAAAAAGATGCAGGGTGCACACTCGAAACCTGCCACTTTTTTTATATCCTTTTTCCTTCCTCTCTTTTTGTTTCACAGTGACATTTCACCCACTCCCCCTCCCCCCACTACAGGGCAGAGAGCGCACTGGGACTTCTTGGCTTCATACTTTCGCTTGTTCGGGACATATCCTCTCGAGCATCCCCAACGGATCAATAGACTGGCCTGCCTCTCTCCCTCCTGGCGCATCTCTGCGATGCTCCTTTCCTGCCCTCCCCGTCAGATTTTATCACAAGGATAGGCGGCAGAGGCAGTGCAAAGCGAGGGGCTGTTGAGGCTGGTGCAGCGTAATAACGGTCGCCGGCCCTTCTCTCATTTCAGTTAATGAAAATGAAGTCCACAGCCCGCTGAGGGAACATCTGTTGCTCTCAAAGCATATGCAGTCCAGCCCGCATGCTCTTACTGTCCCTCCCCCTCATCCTTTTCTTTGTTTCTCCCTCTCTCCTACTGTTTCGCCCCAACAAACTTACTGTATTTACACGATGACGGACAGATTTGCTTTCGCGGCTCTGTCTGAAAGCGTCCCAGAGACTGCTGGTTCTTATGGTTAGATTTTTGGTTAATGAGTTAAGATCATAACTGATATGTATATATCATTGTAATGTGTAAGGTTATCAGATCAGTGGTACCGGAAGAGATTAATACGAACGACAAAAATGAAATATACATAAAAACAGATAAAGGGGGATAGAGATGTGGGAAATTGGGTGAGAGATTACAAGAAACGACCAGTCGGACCCTATACTATGATGACTGGTGAATTTTAGAGTAGACTATGTAGAGAAGTACTTTTTTCTTTCTTTCTCACAATGGCTTAACATCGAAAACCCGGAAATTTTGAACACCCATGGCTGTTATTCAACGGGAGCTGGCCATTGAAAATAGCATTGTCTAACTCTGTGCAGTAAATGATAGATATCACCTTTCATCCTCTCACAAATTTCAACGCTGTTGTTCCTCATTCATTTTTGTGATATACTTTTCCTGTGACTTAATGTCAGTTCTATGCCAGTTAGAACTTAAAAAGTGCGTTCTTTGGGGATATAAATGTTTTAAGCACACAATGGGCATGGGTGGATACGGGCAAATCCGTTTTCCTTCCACGGCCTTTAAACATAACCATCCCTGAACTGAATCAGGTGCCCACTACAGCCTGATCACAGAGAGTTTTCCAACGCGGGATAAATAATTCGACCCACCAGTGGACTGAGCTCACGACCCGTCAGCTCACAGGCAAACGCTGTAACTACTTGACAAAGCTTAGCAACTGGGCAGCCGCCGGATCAAAGATGGGGGGGGGGGGGGGGGGGGGGGGGGGGGGGGGGGTGGGGACACTCTACCCATTAGCTGTTTTTTGTCATAACTAGTCTATAAACCAAGTTCTCATGAGAATTAAATTTGGTATACCTATCGTTTTCAAGTTTTCGTCACAGACAGACAACGGGACAAGCATAGACCTAGTAAGAATAAACTATCTTTCATTGACACGCTGTATTGTATTCTGTGATCGAGCGACGAAAAGACAACGGTGTAAATATGATAGGATTTGTATTTTCTGCAGTGGGGAATGACATTCCATGAAGAACTTTTCTCTTTCCTCTTATTTACTTGGTTTTGGGGTTTTGTGTTTAAAATTGTGCGAGGGACGCGGAAATGGGGTGAAAGAGGGGGGAAAGACGAAAGTGGGGTGCATCACAGGTCTTTCCTTCTTCCGTTTAAAAAGTTACAAAGCTTTTTTAGGCTGATCCACGCGATAAAAGGACAAATGAAAATACTGCTTTAAAGCTTGCATATATTTTCCTGTTTTTTTTTCACTGTCCATGGATTTCTTTCTGAGAGACTTACTGGGCGCTGATAGAGGCATGGTATGTAAGGTCTCTTGTTGTCACATTTTCTTTGTTCACTTTCTTTCTTTCTGTCTTTGGTTTTGCTTTTCTTCTTTGTTGGTGATATTGAGTTGTCCTACTTACCCACAGAGTTGTGTTGCTGCATCAGATCACATTGCATCATGAATCCTGGGTGAAGCCCATCATTCCCGGCCTCATGGTACTCCCCCATTCGTCCTTGGAGCACTGTCCATCCGCCGACACGGAGCCGTATGGAGCAGATCATCCTCTCTGTCCTGCCATGTAGACTTCCTTCAGAGTGTGACCTGAATTTCTCCCCACCACAAGCCCCAACCCGCGTCCTGCCCAAACCAGGAGCAGAGTTTTGTGCCAATGACGACGGTGTCATTGATTACAGGCACCCTTCACTTTAATGACATCTTCTAGGGAAAACTCACCACTGATTCTGTTGGAGCGTGCAGCCTTTCGAAAAGATCTAACAGCTCTCTGGCATACAAGGCCTTTATGCTGACCTCTGTTCAAACTTCCCAGCCTATCAGAAAATTTTCACTACGTTCCAAGCTGAGGAATGGAGTGGCCTGTGCAGGCTTATTGCCCCTGGGGGCGTCCGTCTTCAGATACTGTTAAACATATACATCAGATGCTTTCTGTCTAGTCTGCTAACTTACTGCTCTGGGTTCGGCAATGGGAATATAATTTCACAATTTTACGAAAGAGGGACGTTCTGGTTCTGTCGGATTCCGCTGTCAGCCTTGCAGGCCATAGCTGCCCAACCTTCAGCATCCAAACTTGACATGGTTTCGTTGAACTTTGTGAGGCAAGGTTGAAAGCGGGATGTTACAATCTTAGTGCGGGGCTTGGGTTCCTGGTCATGTGGCATCGGCGGAACGGAAAGGTTGATCGTTTTAGCCAATAATGCCACAAAGAGAGAAACTGTCCAAAATTATATCCCCGGCTCAGATGTGAAACCCAAAATTAACGATTATGTTGAATGACCTCTGGGCAGGAGGATGGGAAACACACAGTCGTATAACATAAAACTCGTTCAGATCCGGCCAAACCTTAAAGAGTTTCCTCCCATCTACGTCTGGTGGGTCGTAAAGGAGGACACGTTCTGTGGCCGCTGCACACCGGACATTCGTATCTTAAACCCATTCCTACTTTTAAAGAGGGAAGAACTCCGTGGTGCATTCCATTCATGTGCCACTCACAATGAAACTGGTTTCGTTGAGGTGTTGGGACTTGCACGATGTGAACCACAAACATTTATCAGCGGGAGTCCATAAGCCTTCAGGCCTGACGTGATCCCGTGAGTTTTTTGAGAGAGATGGAACATTTCTACATCTGATTAAAGATTACGGAAAAAAGAGTTTTAACGAAGTTTCTGGGGAGTTTCTAGAAGATGTCCTTTAAGAGATGTGTGAAAGTTTTTTTTTTTTTAATGACTTGTAAAGAGTTGATTTTAACGTGGTGACAGCCTTGAATGTGGCCCTTTTGGCGGTCGGCTGGCTATAAGCACCTTTAACTATCCTACCCTTCCACTGGAACTCAGTTCAGCCTCGGTTTTTCCATCGCTGTTTTCTTGTATTGTGCGTGGCCTGTAAACTCCCGTGCGATTGGGTAGACAGAGATGTCAAATTTCATGTAGTCGTACATGATGAACTGCAACACAGCCGTTACAAGTGTTGTCTGTTGACTGTGACGAACGTGCTGATGGGAAGTCGGTGGAAAGGAGGGAAGTGTTACGCTTACTCACACCCTGTTACCGTCTCTTCACGTCTGTCTGACCACGTTTATGGTACAGCCCTGCTCTTGACGTTGCGTCTGTTATCTGCGGTTCTTCCGAAACCGCAGCCAACGGCAAACCCGATTCCTGCGAAGTGGTATTTTTAAGTGTATAACATTCTTCCCCTCCCGGCCCCCACCACCCACCCCCATCACCTCTTTAATCGTTTATTCAATTTTTTCGATTAGTTTTTTTTAAACATAACGGAGTGTGTAAGGAGCCGAACGAATTAACAATGTAATTTTATTCCCTAAAGGGGGGGGGGGGGGGGGGGGGGGGGAGGGGGGGGGTGGGGGGGGGAGGGGGGGGGGGGGGGGGAACATTCGCCATACCTCGCTCGGCCCGCCCCCCCCCCCCCCCCCTTCGCTTTCCGTTCTTGGTTTTTTTTTCTGTGGCATCTGTTTAGGTGGACACTTTACCTAATCACCAACGCAGAAATATCGTCTGTCGTCTGGCGTAACGATCATTCATTGCAACAACCCCAGTTCCTTCCACAACCCCAACCAGACGAACCAGATACTGACGAGCACAAATCAGAAAAAACGGCGACAGTGGATGGAACGCGCATGTCACACACCTACCATTGATAATCGGGCCACCCGAAATCAGAGGAAAACAGTGTTTGCGCACTCTAGCGAGTCCTCTCCGGGTATCAGCCTCGTCAATCATTTACCGGCAGTAATGGTCGTCTGCCTCTTGTGTTTCCGTATACGGTCGGCGCGGTTGTAAATACAAAGGGCACCCAGGAAAGCACAGGCCCGGCAATAGTGAAAGATTCTGGATCTGCACCATGATCAGTTCCGGCACTCGTGTCCGAGTCGATAAATTAAATGGTTTGTCCTATGGTGATATTTCATCGTTCCACCAGGATTCATTGATATTGTTTCCGAGTGTTTGTTAGCACAGGTGATCTTGCTGTCGTCGTCGTCAGCGTCATCGTCGTCGGTCCGCCGTTGGTGTTGTTGTTTTGTTGTTGTGGCCGTTGTTGTGTTGCATAACTTGTTGGCGAACAGACAACAAAACAGACGTGATTGAAAAACAACAAATTTCTCGGCGAAGGTAAATACCAAATGGTTGAATGAGCGTAACATTTGGTCACACCGCAGTCTGAAGCTTACA
>CM031600.1:51338233-51348233 GCA_018398815.1 Conus ventricosus | reverse complement strand
ATTTTTTGTGATATACTTTCCTGTGCCTTAATGTCAGTTCTATGCCAGTAGACTTAAAAATTCGTCCTTTTGTATATAAATGTTTTAAGCACACAACGGCATGGTGGAAAGCGGGGCAAATCCATTTCCTTCCACGGCCTTTAACATAACCATCCCTGAACTGAATCAGGTACCCACTTACTGCTGGATTCACAGAGAGTTTTCACGCGGGATAAAATTCGACCCCACCAGTGGTCTGAGCTCACGACCGTCAGCTCAGCAGGCAAACGCTGTAACTACTTGACAACAGGCTTAGCACTGCAGCCGGCGGATCAAACACTCTTCCCATTCAGCTGTTTTTGTTCATACTAGTCCTATAAACCAACTCATGAGATTTAATTTTGGTATACCAATCGTTTTCAAGTTTCCGTCACAGACAGACAGACAGACGGACAAGCAGAGAGGACAAGTAAGAATAAACTATCTTCATTGCACGCTGTATTGTATTCTGTGATCTAGCGACAGAAAAGACAACGTTACTATGATAGGATTTTATTTTCTGCATTTGGATGCATTCCATGAAGAACTTTTCTCTTTCCTCTTATTTACTTGTTTTGTTTTTGTTTATAATTGTGCGTGGACGCAGAATGGGGTGAAGAGGGGGGAAAGGCGAAAGTGGGTGCATCACATGTCTTTCTTCGTTTAAAAAAGTTACAAAGCTTTTTTTAGGCTGATCCGCGCGATAAAAGGACAAATGAAAATACTGCTTAAGCTTGCATATATTTTCTTGTTTTTCCCACTGTCCATGGATTTCTTTCTTGAGAGACCTTACAGGTGCCACTGGCATGGGGCTCTGATAGATGCGATGTATGTAAATGTCTCTTGTTGTCACATGTTTCTTTCTTTCTTTCTTGGTTTTGCTTTTCTTCTTTGTTGGTACCTACTTCCACAGATTTGTGTTGCTGCATCAGATTCACATTGCATCATGAGATCCTGGGGTGAAGCCCATCAATTCCGCTCATGGCTACTCCTCTCATTCGTCCTTGGAGCACTGTCCATCAGCCGACACGGAGCCGATGGAGCAGATCATCTCTTCTGTCTGCTTGTAGGTCTTCCTTCATTTCTCCCCACCTCAAGCCCCAACCCTCTTCCTGCCCAAACCAGGGAGGCAGAGTTTGTGCCAATGACGATCGGTGTCATTGATTACAAGCACCCTTCACTGGAAATCAGATCAGCCTCTGTTTTCCATCGCTGTTTCTTTTATTGTGCCGTGTCTGTAAACTCCCCTGCGATTGGTAGACAGAAATGTCAAAATTCATGTATTCGTACATGATGAACGCACACAGCGTTATCAGTGTTGTCTGTTGACTGTGACAACGTGCTGATGGGGAAGACGGTGGAAGGAGGGAAGTGTTACTCTTACTCACACCCTGTTTCCGTCTCTTCACGTCTGTCTGACCACTGTTTATGGTAACAGCCCTGCTCTGTGACGTTGCTTCTTTATCTGCGGTTCTTCCGAAACCGCAGCCACGGCAAACCGATTCTGCGAGTGGAATTTTAAGTGTATAACATTCTCCCTCCCGGCCCCACCACCCACCCCCATCCCTCTTTAATCTGTTTATTCAAATTTTCAATTAGTTTTTTTTAAGGAGCCGAACGAGATTACAATGTGATTTTATTCCCGATTCGCCATATCCTCTCCCGCCCCCCCCCCCCCCCCCCCCCCCCCTCTTTTCGCTTCCCTTTCTTTGTTTTTATTTCTGTGGCATCTGTTAGGTGGTACACTTTACCTAATCACCAACGCAGACATATCGTCTGTCGTCTGGCGAACGATCATTCATTGCAACACCCCAGTTCTTCCACAACCACAACCAGACGAACCAGATACTGACTGCACAAATCAGAAAAACGGCGACAGTGGATGATGACTCGGCATGTCACACACTACCGTGATAATCGGGCCACCCGAAATCAGAGGAAACAGTGTTTTGCGCACTCTATCGAGTACTCCTGGTGTCAGCCTCGTTTTCGTCTCTGCAATTCATTTATCCGGCAGTAATGGTCGTCTTCCTCTTGTGGTTTCCGTATAGGGTCAGGCTCGGTTGTAAATACAGAAGGGCACCCAGGAGAGCACAGGTCTCTGCAATAGTTGAACGGATTCTGGATCTGCCCTTGATCAGATCCGCACTCGTGTCCGGTCTAAATTAGATGGTTTTTGTCCTATGGTGATATTTCATCTTTCCACCAGGATTCATTGAAATTGTTCCTATCGTTTGTTAGCACTGTTGATCTTGCTGTCGTCATCGTCATCGTCATCGTCGTCGTCGTTGTTGTTGTTGTTGTTGTTGTTGTTGTTGTTGTTGCCGTTGTTGTTTCGCATAATGTTGTTGGCGTACAGACAAGCAAACAGACGTGAGTGAAAACAAAAATTTCTTGGCTAAGGTGAATAACAAATGTGTTGAATGAGCCTGCATTTGTCACCGCAGTCTGAAGCATACAATGAAGTATTTCATTGTTCGATGATAATAGTTGTAAAGTTTATGGCTGTAGTTTGGTTTTACCTCAAAGTCGACTTAGTAGGTGTTAGACGTTACGTGTTTATTTTCACGATTTACAAAGGGAGAGGGAAAAAAAAAAACTCTGGCGGATAATTTCTTATTATCCCGGATAGACTGAATCTCTTTTCCCGATGACAGTGTACATATGTGACAATAACGTATACATAGACTTCAAATCCTTTCTACTTGATCACTCTGTCCACCTTAGTATTCTTCTTCACGCTACCAGTTATAATTATCATACAGATACCCATTACATCGTTATCGTTACGCACATGATATAGTTCCTGAAAAACAGCAAATGTCTTTCATACAATCCTCTCACTGTTCACGCACGCTGGCACTTTGGTCAGTCAACAACTGTGGTGTCGGAAGAATGAGGGGAGGCTGGATGATTTGTGTCAGTGGACCTTTACACACAGGACTTAATCTGTCCTGACGACCTGTCTCAAGATACTTTACTGTGATCATTGGTGATGCAACAGGACTGAGGACACGTGAGGTCTTGGGCACTGCCTGCTACGTAGCACTCATGTCAATGGTTGCTTCATATCTGGCTCCTACTGCTCATATGGCTCTTTTTCTTAATGTACGACCACTTTATCTCAAGTCGGCTTGATGGCCGGATTCTGTCCAAAACCTACAGGATTGTTTGCATTGTACTATTTCACGCTGATAAAATAGATGATCGGATTTTCTGATCTGTGGAATAGTTAAATCTGGCTCTTATTCTCACACGCTTGAAGTCTCCATATTGGGCAGGAGTAAACAGACGACAGAAAGTATTACTATGTTAACTGATTGTTTTGTTCGCTTTAGGGAAAGGCAGGGTTGTGGAATGCAGTGTTCTACATATGGAATGAATATGATCTAACTGCTTCCTTAATCATTTTCTTGTTTTTCCGCAAGTCGTTCACTTCCTTCTCTTTTACAGGTATACTCGAGAAATGATATTGTGTTCGCAGCAATGGATATGTACACCTTGCTGCACGGTCATCAAATTGTAAAGATAGACAGATAGACGTGTGTGTGTGTGTGTGTGTGTGTGTGTGTGTGTGTGTGTGTGTGTGTGTGTGTGTGTGTAAGTGTGTGTGTGTGTGTGTGTGTGTGTGTGTGTGTGTGTGTGTGTGTGTGTGTGTGTGTGTGTAAGTGTGTGTGTGTGTGTGTGTGTGTGTGTGTGTGTGTGTGTGTGTGTGTGTGTGTGTGTGTGTGTGTGTGTGTGTGTAAGTGTGTGTGTGTGTGTGAAAACTAATGGTGTTTAACTGCTGCTCCCTCCACTATTACTGTGTGTGAAAACTAATGGTGTTTAACATAAAATGGATCGGAAAAAAGTAAGAAAGATGGAAGGAAGCCCGAAAGGATAATGGAAGTAACTCATTTTCTTATATTCATGAATTAAACGTTATAAAACATTGATAACAGAAAAAAAATAATGATAGTACTGTAGTGTTATAAGCAGTAATCGCGAAACCATCAGTAATAGCAGAGGGAGCAGCAGTAGCAGTGGCAGTAATAGCAGAGGGAGCAGCAGTAGCAGTGGCAGGAATAGCAGAGGGAGCAGCAGTAGCAGTGGCAGAATAGCAGAGAGAGCAGCAGTAGCAGTGGCAGTAATAGCAGAAAGAGTGGCAGTGGCAGCAATAGCAGAGGGAGCAGCAGCAGTGGCAGCAATAGCAGAGGGAGCAGTAGCAGTGGCAGCAATAGCAGAGGAGCAGTAGCAGTGGCAGCAATAGCAGAGGAGCAGTGGCAGCAATAGCAGAGGGAGCAGCAGCAGTGGCAGCAATAGCAGAGGGAGCAGTAGTAGTGGCAGCAATAGCAGAGGGAGCAGCAGCAGTGACAGCAATAGCGGAGGGAGCAGTAGTTGTGGCAGCAATAGCAGAGGGAGCCGTAGTAGTGGCAGCAATAGCAGAGGGAGCAGCAGTAGCATTGGCAGTAATAGCGGATGGAGCAGCAGTACAGTGGCAGTAATAGCAGAGGGAGCAGTAGCGGCGACAGTTATAGCACCAGGAGTAGTTTGAACGGCAGTAATAGCAGCAGAAGTAGTAGGTGTGGCAGTAATAGAAGCCGGAGTAGTAAGAGTGGCAGTAATAAATGGAGGAGTCCTAGCAGTGGCAGTTATAGCAGGGGAAGTAGTAGGAATGAAAGCAATAGCAAGGGAAGTATAGTAGTGGCAGTAATAGCAGGAAAAGTAGTAGTGGTGGCAGTAACAGCAGCGGGAGTAGTAAGAGTGTGGGTGAGAGTAGAGGAGCAGTAGCAGTGGCAGTGACAGTAGAGGTAGCAGTAGCAGTGCAGTGACAGTAGAGGGAGCAGTAGCAGTGGCAGTGACAGTAGAGGGAGCAGTGGCAGTGACAGTAGAGGAGCAGTGGCAGTGACAGTAGAGGGAGCAGTGGCAGTGACAGTAGAGGGAGCAGTGGCAGTGACAGTAGAGGGAGCAGTAGCTGTGCAGTGACAGTAGAGGGAGCAGTAGCAGTGGCAGTGACAGTAGAGGGAGCAGTGGCAGTGACAGTAGAGGGAGCAGTAGCAGTGGCAGTGACAGTAGAGGGAGCAGTGGCAGTGACAGTAGAGGGAGCAGTGGCAGTGACAGTAGAGGGAGCAGTGGCAGTGACAGTAAGAGGAGCAGTAGCAGTGGCAGTGATAGTAGAGGGAGCAGTGGCAGTGACAGTAGAGGGAGCAGCAGCAGTGGCAGTGACAGTAGAGGAGCAGTAGCAGTGGCAGTGATACTAGAGGGAGCAGTAGCAGTGGCAGTGATAGTAGAGGGAGCAGTGGCAGTGACAGTAGAGGGAGCAGCAGCAGTGGCAGTGACAGTAGAGGGAGCAGTAGCAGTGGCAGTGATAGTAGAGGGAGCAGTGGCAGTGATAGTTGAGGTAGCAGTAGCAGTGCAGTGATAGTAGAGGGAGCAGTAGCAGTGCCAGTGACAGTGGAGGGAGCAGTAGCAGTGGCAGTGATAGTAGAGGGAGCAGTGGCAGTGATAGTAGAGGGAGCAGTAGCAGTGGCAGTGATAGTAGAGGGAGCGGTAGCAGTGGCAGTGACAGTAGAGGGAGCAGTAGCAGTGGCGTGATAGTAGAGGGAGCAGTAGCAGTGGCAGTGATAGTAGAGGGAGCAGTAGCAGTGGCAGTGACAGTAGAGGGAGCAATAGCAGTGGCGGTGATAGTAGAGGGAGCAGTAGCAGTGGCAGTGATAGTAGAGGAGCAGTAGCAGTGGCAGTGACAGTAGAGGGAGCAGTAGCAGTGGCAGTGATAGTAGAGGGAGCAGTAGCAGTGGCAGTGATAGTAGAGGAGCAGTAGCAATGGCAGTGACAGTAGAGGGAGCAGCAGCAGTGGCAGTGACAGTAGAGGGAGCAGTGGCAGTGGCAGTAGAGAGAGCAGTAGCAGTGGCAGTGACAGTAGAGGGAGCAGTAGCAGTGGCAGTGACAGTAGAGGGAGCAGTAGCAGTGGCAGTGATAGTAGAGGGAGCAGTGCAGTGACAGTAGAGGGAGCAGTAGCATTGGCAGTGATAGTAGAGGGAGCAGTAGCAGTGGCAGTGACAGTAGAGGGAGCAGTACCAGTGGCAGTGATAGTAGAGGGAGCAGTAGCAGTGGCAGTGACAGTAGAGGGAGCAGTGGCAGTGACAGTAGAGGGAGCAGTAGCAGTGGCAGTGATAGTAGAGGGAGCAGTAGCAGTGGCAGTGACAGTAGAGGGAGTAGTAGCAGTGGCAGTGATAGTAGAGGGAGCAGTAGCACTGGCAGTGACAGTAGAGGTAACAGTGGCAGTGACAGTAGAGGGAGCAGTAGCAGTGGCAGTGACAGTAGAGGGAGCAGTAGCAGTGCAGTGACAGTAGAGGGAGCAGTAGCAGTGGCAGTGATAGTAGAGGGAGCAGTAGCAGTGGCAGTGATAGTAGAGGGAGCAGTGGCAGTGACAGTAGAGGGAGCAGTAGCAGTGGCAGTGATAGTAGAGGGAGCAGTAGCAGTGGCAGTGACAGTAGAGGGAGCAGTGGCAGTGACAGTAGAGGGAGCAGTAGCAGCAGTGACAGTAGAGGGAGCAGTGGCAGTGGCAGTGACAGTAAGAGGGAGCAGTAGCAGTGGCAGTGACAGTAGAGGGAGCAGTAGCAGTGGCAGTGACAGTAGAGGGAGCAGTAGCAGTGGCAGTGACAGCAGAGGGAGCAGTAGCAGTGGCAGTGACAGTAGGGGGAGCAGTAGCAGTGGCAGTGACAGTAGAGGTTGCAGTGGCAGTGAAGGTAGAGGGAGCAGTGGCAGTGACAGTAGAGGGAGCAGCAGCAGTGCCAGTAGAGGGAGCAGTAGCAGTGGCAGTGATAGTAGAGGGAGCAGTGGCAGTGACAGTAGAGGGAGCAGTAGCAGTGGCAGTGATAGTAAGGGAGCAGTAACAGTGGCAGTGACAGTAGAGGTAGCAGTGACAGTGACAGTAGAGGGAGCAGTAGCAGTGGCAGTGATAGTAGAAGGAGCAGTAACAGTGGCAGTGACAGTTGAGGTATCAGTGACAGTGACAGTAGAGGGAGCAGTAGCAGTGGCAGTGACAGTAGAGGGAGCAGTAACAGTGGCAGTGACAGTAGAGTAGCAGTGACAGTGACAGTAGAGGGAGCAGTGGCAGTGACAGTAGAGGGAGCAGTAGCAGTGGCAGTGACAGTAGAGGGAGCAGTGGCAGTGACAGTAGAGGTAGCAGTAGCAGTGGCAGTGATAGTAGAGGAGCAGTAACAGTGGCAGTGACAGCAGAGGTAGCAGTAACAGTGGCAGTGACAGTAGAGGTAGCAGTAGCAGTGGCAGTGATAGTAGAGGGAGCAGTAAAAGTGGCAGTAGAGGTAGCAGTAGCAGTGGCAGTGACAGTAGAGGGAGCAGTAGCAGTGGCAGTGACAGTAGAGGTAGCAGTTACAGTGCATTGAATAGTAGAGGTAGTAGTGGCAATGACAGCAGCGGGAGTAATAAGAGCGGCAGTAATTGCAGCAATAAAAATAATAATAGGAAAGGCAGCAACAGTGGCGGTAGTGGTAATGGCAGCGATGATAGTGTTGGTCACGATTAATGATGGTGATAATGGATTGCGTGCTGCTGCTGTTGCCCTCTGCTCAATTCTTAATCATTATCTTTCTCGTCTGCTCCTTGGCACCGAGTTTTTCAGTCATAACGAAATTAGAAGAGAAAGAATGGGAAAAAAAACATCTACTGGTCAGGCAGCAGTGATGGCCGAGGTGTCTGCCTCCTACTCCACTTCCTCCAGAATCTAGACTGGACTGAGAATACTCGATAATGTGTGCGATGATCGATGAGGATAGAGATAATGAGGGAGAGATCTGCGAGCTGGGTGTGGCCTGAGACTGCTGACGCTGCTGAAGAGGACACTGTCTGACGATCATTTTGCACGTCCTACCCGCCAGGAAGACGAAGGCGACTCAATTCCTATCTAAGTAGCGCAAAGATCAGTCTGTGTGTGTGTGTGTGTGTGTGTGTGTGTGTGTGTGTGTGTGTGTGTGTGTGTGTGTGTGTGTGTGTGTTGTGCATATGTTTGTGTCCAAGGTAGAAGCTATGGGAGAAGGAGTCGTCTTGTGGCTCCATTCACATAGTAGGACATTTTCTTTCGCCATCATCCTTATAAGTAATGAGTGGGAATATATGGTAGCCATTTATTGTGAACAATCCCTCTTGTACTGGTTACATAAAGCACATGTAAAAACGAATGCAACGACGCACCCCAGCTACAATACCTTCCCATCCAACCTACCTGCTGCACACATATACAAAGCGCATGTGTCTGTGTCTGTGCGTCCATGTCTGTCTGTTTTTCTGTCTTTCTTCCTGTCTGCATGTCTGTGAGTCTGTGTGTCTGCCTCACACACACACACACACACACACACACACACACACACACAACACACACACACACACACACACACACACGCACGCACACACACACACACACACACACACACACACACACACTCTCTTCTCTCTCTCTCTCTCTCTCTCTCTCTCTCTCTCTCTCTCTCCTCTCTCTCTCTCTCTCTCTCTTTTCTCTTCCAAACACACACACACACGCGCGCATACACACACCAAATACACCACACCACACCACTCCACACCACACCACACACCTCTGCAGTTATTTAGTATGTGTCTGTGTGTGGCCGTGAGTCTGGGTAACTGTCTGTCTGTCTGTCGGTCTGTCTGTCTGTCTCTCTCTCTCTCTATTTCACTCTCTCTCTCTTTCTCTCTCTCTCTCACACACATACATATACATACACACGCACGGACACACACACACACACACACACACACACACACACACACACACACACACACACACACACACACAACACACACGCACGCATGCACGCACGCACGCACACACACACACATGCGCACACAGAGACACACACAGAGCAGAAAGTCACATTATCATCCCCAAAGAGAACATTTCTCCCCCCCCCCCTCTCTCTCTCTCTCTCTCTCTCTCTCTCTCTCTCCCCTCTCTCTCTCTCTCCCCTGTCCCATTGCTTGTGCAGAGGCGGAGCCAACGCCGGTGATGCCCAGTCTCTCCCCTCTGGGTCAGGAAGAGACCTTGTTGGTGCCCATATGGTCGCCGGCCCATATAGTCGCCGGCGACCATATGGCAGGGACTTCGGTGCCCGTACGGTCGCCGGCCCATAAAGTCGCCGGTGACCATACGAGGACTTTGATGCCCATAATGTTGTCCCCTGCTCATAAAGTTGCCAATAACAAGATTGTTATGATATGTTATGACTTTATAGTGCAAGAAATGACCTTCAGCAAGCTGTTTGAGTTTGCATTGTGTGTGTGTGTGTGTGTGTGTGGTGTGTGTGTGTGTGTGTGTGTGTGTGTGTGTGTGTGGTGTGTTCGTTTTATGGTGTTTTTTTTTATTGTACGTTGGTTTCTTTGTGGTGGTAAAAGTAGTTTCATACGCATAAGTACTTAAATAAATGTCACCAAACATACCCTTTTCAATTCATTATCCCTTTCTTTTGTACATGAATGGTAGAGCAGCATGTAACAAATCGGAAACAAACAAAAGCAGGGAAAAAATTATGTTGCAGTTGTAATGGTAGTAGTAGTAGTCTACTACTAAAATTTATTGATGATGTAAACAGTTGTAATGCAGACTAAACGTTTTTCAGGGTTTTTTTTTTCGTTTTATTTCTTGTTTTAATCATCGATCAACTTCTATGTGATGATAACAGTAGTTTTGTAGACGTGCAGTGCATAATAGAAGCAGTAGAAAGCACTGTTCAATAAATGTGACCAAACATACCATTTTTTGTTCATTATCAATTACTTTTGTATATTACTGATACAAGTAACGTGCAACAAATCAGAAACAATCAAATACAACAACCATCTACGATTAGTTTGCCATACAACAAGCATTGAAGTAGGATGGCGCGCCGCCGGAGGAGAGCGCGTGGCGCACGTGGGCATTTGGTAAACAACAGACCGCTCACTGAAAGCTGGCGACACACTACTG
>CM031600.1:51310733-51328233 GCA_018398815.1 Conus ventricosus | reverse complement strand
TTCTTCTGGCCCGCGCGACATTTTTTAGAACAACTAATTATTTTATTTCTAAAACAATGTGTAGGTTATCACATTTTACGGCTTTCCCCGTTTTGTCTTTGATTTTTATATTAAATGATCCGACCCTCCCACAAACTAATCTTTTAAACTGTAAATTAGGGAATTGAATAATTTCATAATCGCAATATGCAGCTTTCCCTGACGGAAGAGCTCTTAAGACAGTTGAGGGCCTTCCATCATATAAGTTTTCATCAGTGCTTAGCTCATCCAAATGAACATAGAGTTATGAATGTAATGCAAGATCGAGCGGACTTTCTCCCTCATAAGTAGTTTTGTTTGGTGTAACACTAAACTATGAAAGTCCCGATTGTTGTTGTAAAGCCTAACATTTTAGCTAGCTCTTTATCAAAATAGTAACCTACTTCTTCTTTTTCAGGCTTGAATGTTAACATTGTTTTCAGATTCGCATTGTTAAGTTTGAGAGCAATGTCAAAGTTACTCATTGCTTCTTTTAGTGAGCAAAACCCATAATAACCATCAGGTATGGTTAACTGGCTAATTAATTGTCCTCTATTATTAACTTTTTTAATCTTATTATTCTTCTTTGATTCACTTATATTAAACCATACAACTTTGTAAAATATTTCATGAAGCGCGACCGTTCTGGTTCCGCAATTGTTATCAATAGCATGTTCTAAAAACGAAGGACGGTCTTGTGTTGTTATTGTTAAACATTTTTTAAACGAAATAAAAATGACAGCATTTAAATATACTGATGCAAAATATTCTGCTGGGCCGCACTACAATCTTAAAAACATAACAACTGATACTCTTGACATTTCTGTGACTCAGTCTGACACCTTTCAAGTAAAGGTGAGTACGCCATTAAACAGATATCTTAACCCCCCTATTAAAAAAGACTACATCCCAAAATTTTGGTTTAGTCATCCGATGCAGTTTTATCAGAACCAGTTAAACTTTGCTGTGTTTTGTGCATCAACTGGGTGTGGAGTGTCGTATGCCGATCATCTAAATCATCCTGATCCTTTGGTGAGGTCAGTGTACATATTTCATTTTTATTTACACCTTCAGACGTATTTGGACTGAACTGCAAGCTCCATTACCAAATGACAAACCGTTTAACCCATTCAGCAACAGAATAGACATGAAGGCTTTTGAAAGGATCTGTAACGAATTCAATATTAATGTTAAGACAGACTTTAGACAAAAGTCAGATCTTAATCATGGTCTAGGCACCCCTTATTTTTGGGGCGCGCACAGAAAGTATAACTATGACTGGAATCCTCCTTACACATCTTTCTCTTCAGGCACAGGTGTTCACCTCGGGTCCATAGAGCAAGAGCATAAAACAGCATGGACAACATTTATTTTAGACACTTCTAAGGGCCTAACTAGAGCGGGAATAGAACGAATAAACGACTCTATTCGCACTTACGTTTGGTGTTTGCTAGGTTCGCAAGCACAAACGAGATCGAACATAACTGATCCTTCTACTGGCTTTGACGCACAAAAACAATACTTAGCAAATTTAGAGGACGCTATTAATTTTACAGTTGATTTACCTTCGAGTATTAAAAGGTACCAACATGTTTTACAATACGCAAGGTCGAAAGTAGACTTTGCTGTTGGCGCTGGTTTATACATGCTGCCTTCTGACCTCAGACTCCAGATAGGTACAATAATAAACTACAATAATGAAATCCTTGTGGCAGGCAATGAACAGAAGGTCGGAAAAAAACGACATAAATTCTGAGCCAGTAATATTACAAACAATAAAAAAACACGATGACCCCCCAAGATTAAGTCATCCAATCCCCGAGGCCCAAAGCCCAAAGGCCGCTGAAGAAGTAAAAAAAAATAATGGCCATGAATATGAAAGACAGCGCTAGTTGTTGGATTAACTGGCCTAGGATTACTTGGTCTTTATCTTACTAAATAGTAACCCAACTATTAAGAGAACTAATGTCCATAAGTGCTCGGCCATAAAGCCAACTACTTTGCTTGCAGTAGACAAAAGCCAGCTAACAATGCCCCCTAATATACCTGGTAAAGCATCTACGGCTTTACTGGCTAATTTTTTTAATAAACCCGCAAGATGATCAAGCTGTTTTTTTACCCATGATTTGTCAGGCGGAGGTGATGGCGGTGGAAGCACTGACCTAGGACCACCCCCGCCTGTAATAGCCATCACCAGTGTACTTATTGCAAATCCTAAGGCTGTTATAACGCTTGCTAATGTGACTCCTTGCACTCTAAACAGCGTTTTTATTCTTTCTGCTAGCGTTGTGGTTTCATATAAAATTCTTTGGGTAGTTTCTCTTACTTCGCTCGATTGAGTTTGTAATTGTTCTCGGTTAGTATTCAACACTTCTAGTCTAGCTAATCTTTCTATATTAAGTTCATCTAGTCTTTGTTCTATTCTTTCTTTAACATCACGCCCTAAGTTGGCGTCGTCAGCCTCAGCAAGTTTTTCTTTTTCTTTTTCTATATGCTCCTTTAGTTCAGTCAGTTTTGCTAAATTGTTTAATAATTCCCCCCGGATGGTTCTTAAAGCACGATCAAGGGCTAATAATTCTCTCTCAGGTAGCCATGGTTCGGCAATTGTTTTTAATGCTGTTTCTTCTTCTTCAGTGGTTTCTGCTCCTATTGCATTTATTATTCTGTCTGCTGTTTGACTTAAATCTTCAAATGGCATGTTTCGTATTTGGCTACTTGTTGGAAGTTCTTGTAGCGTGTTTTGAAGTTGAGCAACTTCCTTCGGATCTAATTTTGGTTTAGTAAAGCCAAGGCGATCCCGCTCGCTTGCAGGGAGCCTTTGTCTAATTGCCTCCCAGCCTACAAACCTTGATGGGTTTCGTTTATGCGTAAGCTGAACAAGTTGTCCTTGGTCGTTTCTTACAAACAAATGGTTATCTTCTAGTTTAAAATCATTAGGGTCTATAAAGTCGGGTTCTATTCCTAAACTTTGGTATAATGATCTGACCTTACTTTCTGTTAATTCACTCCTTTGCCGCGCTTCTACTAATTCATCATGTATTGAGAGCCTTGAGCGATGCTGTGTCAAAGGAGTCATTTCACTCATGTCGTCTACAGGCTCAAAACCATAATCTTCTTCACCTCCAATGCCTGCCATATTTTTAAATAATTAACTTTTTATTTTGTTTTATAAAAAATGTCACAAGCATATGGCTCGATTCTTGACCCGTATAGAAAGCTGAAAGAACCCGTGGCGTGAAGGGAAATAAACGGAATATTACTGTTCCAAATAATCCGTCTACTATTGATGCGGATCAAATTCTTACTGTCAGATTTCCAGACCTAGGAGCGGATGAAATGATTGTGCCAGGCTCTGCGCGACTTACTTTCAAAATAGACCTCGCTTCAACAGCAGACCCAACCAGAACAGTTGTCCAGAATCTAGGACGGGCAATCGTTAAGAAAATTTCTATAAACTTGAGGGGCAAGAAATATTTTCTTTGCACAATGCAGACATATTTTTAACCTATTCTGATCTATGGCTAACCGCGAATGA
Organism: Conus ventricosus; assembly: GCA_018398815.1. Lineage (NCBI taxonomy): Eukaryota > Metazoa > Mollusca > Gastropoda > Neogastropoda > Conidae > Conus > Conus ventricosus. The sequence goes on along the minus strand of CM031600.1, from coordinate 51,324,680 downwards.
AAGGGATGATCTTGCGTTTCAAGGAATTGACAATGAAGAAGCACTAAAACTTAGAATAAACGCCGAACTCGACGCAAATGTTAAAAGCAGCAAAAAGTCTTTAGCTCTAAATTTTGCGTATGGAAATCGCTTTTCCATTCCCTTAGATTTTGAGTTGTTAAATGCGCATGCCCCATACTTTCAAGGAGCATTACAAGACAGATTGTCATACGAACTAACTTTTAACGAATACAAACGTGTTATCAGATCAACAGACACCGAAGCAAAGTACAGCATTCTGGCATCTCGTTAGAGTTTGACGTTGTTAGCAACCCTGATTTAGCAAGGCTGATTGGGCAACAATATCAGTCACAATTAGTAATATATTACGAAGCAGTGCGCCATCATTCAACATATCCTAAAGCAGGGCAGACGCTATATGGAATTTTAATCTTAGTGTCACAGTAAAATCGCTTAAAGGTATTTTATTGCTGTGTGAAGATGAAGAACCATACGCAAGAGCAAGTGAAAAGTTTTTTAATCCAAAAATAACGAAAGTACAATGTTCGATTGATGGTAGTCCTAACCAAATCTATGCTAGCGGGCTTAGACCTTATCAGCATTTTGACGAAATAAGAAAATTGTTTGGGGGTGGGAGGGGTAGAAATCCAACAGCAGACCTTGTGTCTAAAGATCTACACCTTCACAGTGTTAGGCTTGACAATTATTTAACAACAAAATACGGTTTATGGATTGACCTAAGGTCAACAGAGGATAATCAGTTGCATGGAAGTGGGAGAAAAGTTATAGACGTAATAAACATTCAAATTGAGAAAGAAAAAGATGCTGATAAACACTTAAAGTACATTTGTTTTTATTAATTGATACACAGCTGAATATTGAAGGTAGCAGATTAAAAGATATAGAATACTAAATTATTTTTTCATTTTAAAAAGCATGTCTGTTCTGAATTATCCAATAGTACCTAAAGAAGAGATAGCAGGCAACTCTGCTGCTATAGAAGGCAACATTGACCCCAGGGCCGTCTCTGCTGCTGAAGTAAAAACCTTCAGATTAACCAACAAATGCAACAAAAACTAGAGCAAGACCTTTCAAAATACAGCAAAACCAAACGAAGGTATTCTGCTGCCTTTAATGCTGTTACATATGTTAATACGGGAGCATCGACTATTAGTGCTCTATCAGCAGGAACGAGTGTAGGCCTCTTAGCATCGGGCATAGGCGCACCTGCAGCTTTACCTCTAGGCGGGTTGTCTTTAGCTCTCGGCCTGTGCTCATTAGCTGTAGGTGCTGCTAGCAAAAAAAATAAAAAATAAACTCCAAAAGCACACAGCCATGGTTCAACTAATAACAGCTAAACTTAGTTCCTTCATCTGATAATAAATAAAGCGCTAGCTGACTCAAACATCACGGATGAAGAATTTAGTCGTTTACAGGCCGATTTTGATGCCTATAAAAGGCAAAAGTTTTATCTTCAAAGAAAGGCGAGGGCAAGTTTTTCTCAACAGCCAGACACTGAGCAGATAAAAAAGGAATGTTTAAAAAAAGTAAACGAAACATTAAACTCTGCTCTAAACAGCTCACATTAACAACGTTAAAGGGTGTTTATACTTTAGTTTATGAGTCCAAGCACAAAAAGACCGTTGATATTGATTAATTATTTTTTTTAATTTAAATAAATATTTTGAGTTAGAAAAGAAACTCAGCATGGATAAGATATATGAAGGTCCAGATGAATTGTTTGAAGCAATGCGAAAGGAAGAAGATTTATCAAAAGCTTTGAATGATATGATCTAGAAGTCATTGATCCGACAAACGTACGGGCAAGTGTTGTGCATGCTATTTCTCAAGTTCCAGGTAAACTAACAATAGACCCCCCAGTTAAAGTACAGTTAGCTGTTTTTATCGACTATATAACAATAAATGAAGAAAATCTAGGAGTCTGGGTCTCAACTCGACAACAGGTTATTCTTTCTCATAATGACTTAACACGTGGTTGGGAAGACCAACTGCTTACACAGTTTGATGTGGCTGCTGAAGAAGCCAAAATGAGAGGCTCTGGTTGGTCAGAGGCCGAAGTCTTAGAGATCATATTAAAACAGTCTAAGTATGCACCGATTGTAGGCAAGGCTTACATTCCACTACCTCCAGCATTGGTAGCAAAAAGAGCAGTTCTAAACATAAGGAATTCGGACAACAAATGTTTTATGTGGTGCGTTCTTGCGAGGCTGCATTACGCCCGTAAAAACGCAGAGAGAGTATCTAACTATCGCCCTTTCATCAATGATCTTAACTTTAGTGGAATATCCTTTCCTGTCAGTATAGACCAAATTGATCAGTTTGAAGAACAAAACAAACCAATAACTGTTAATGTCTACACATGGGATGAGGAAACAAATCTACATCCTATTAAAGCGTCCAAGAACAGTCCAACGATTGGCGAGCCAGACAAAAATCATGTTGACTTACTAATGATGCTTTCACCAGCGGGCTACCGCATTACACATTGATACGAACAATGAGTAGACTAATGCAGCATACTTCAAAAGATGGGCACAAACAAGAATTCTGTAAAAAATGTTTAACAAGAATTCCATCTGCTCAAGCCGCAAGCGAACATAAGAAACATTGTATCGGCCCAGTTGACTGTAATACGGAACTAATTACGCCCCGCCCGGATCTAAAGTTAGTTTTAGAACTGGAAACGGCTGCAAAATTCTCCATACATTGTTTACGCAGACTTCGAGTCGCTTATTGTTCTTATGAAGGGCCAGCGCCACAAAAACTTCGAAAAACAGTCTTAATGAGTAATCATCAGATTTGTTCATTTGCCTTCATTATTGTCAGGTCGGATGGCGTCATTCAACGCCAGAATTATACAGAGGACCAAATGCGGCTAGAAGATTTTTACAGCGCATGCAGCAAGTGCGTATGATTGTTCTAATAATCTGAATCTCTCAGACATTATTATGACCCTGAAGATCAACAACAGTTGACTCAGCCACACATTGTTGGATTTGCGGCTTAGAGCTAACGCCAAGAGTGTAAATCCAACAGTAAGAGACCATGATCACATTAGCGGAAAGTTTAGAGGAGCAGCGCACAGTAAATGCAATCTTCAACTAAAGGTTGACCAAAGACATGGAAGCTGCCCATCTTCTTTCATAACTTGCGAGGTTACGACTCTCATCTTATATTGCAAGCAGTAACCACCCTTAAGGTAACATGCATTGCGCAGTCATCAGAAAAGTACATGTGTTTCACTTAAATACATGTCTTTCTACGACTCTATGCAGCCACATGATGGGTTCCTTAGAGTCACTGCTATGTCCTTAAAGTCCTGCCCAATAACGGAAGAATATTTTGACCAACTCTCGTTAGAAAGGGGTTTTCCTTACGAATACATGAACAGTTGGGAAAGGTTTGACGAAGATACACTTCCCCTAAAGAAGCGTTCTTTTCTAGTCTTAGAGGAAAGGTTATCAGTGATTCTGATTACCAGCATGCTCAAGATGCGTGGCAGAAGTTAGACTGTAAAACAATGGGAGACTGTCATGATGCATACTTGATGGCTGATACATGTTTGTTGGCGGACGTCTTTGAAAATTATAGGAAGACCTGCATGAAACATTACAGCCTGGATCCTGCGCATTACATTTCTGCGCCTGGGATGAGCTGGGACGCTTTCTTAAAATATACTGGAGTACAGATTGATTTATTGTCTGACCTACCAATGATTCAGATGATTGAAAACGGATTGCGGGGAGGAATTAGTATGGCGTCGCATCATTATTGTAAAGCAAACAACAAATACCTAGATGATTATGATCCAAGTAAAAGGTCTAACTATCTCATGTATTTAGATGCAAACAATCTGTATGGATGGGCAATGGCGCAATCACTTCCGTTACGCAACTTTAAAATGCACACAAGCGTCGATCCGAAAAAACATTCAAAAGGCATTAAAGTGGTTGAGCAGTTTGACGCCGGGCCAACAGCGTGGATACATTCTAGAAGTTGACTTAGAATATCCTCAGGAACTCCATGACCTACATAATGACTACCCATTAGCAGCAGAAAGTCTAAAGACGAATCCCAGAGAGCCACCAAAACTTGTGCCTAATCTTCGAAGCAAAAAAAATTATGTCTGTCATTACAGACTTCTACAATTTTATTTAAGACATGGTTTGAAGTTGAGAGCAGTTCATGAAACCATACATTATGAAGAACACTGATCTCAGAACTAAATCCACAGATGCTTCAGAAAAAGACTTTTTCAAGCTGATGAACAACAGCTGTTTTGGAAAGACTATGGAAAATCCACACAAGCGCAAAGATGTCAGATTGGTCACCAAAGAGAACGAAGCAATTAAGCTGACTTCAAAACCTAATTATCAGGACTTTAGAAGATTTCATGATCAGCTTTTTGGCATAATGATGAAAAAAAAGAAAGTCAAATTAGACAAGCCTGTATTTATAGGGTTTACCGTTTTAGAATTATCAAAGCTTTTAATGTTAGAGTTTCTTTATGACTACTTTAAACCCTTGTATCCAGAGTCCAGAGTACTTTACACAGATACAGATAGTTTTGTTATAGATATCCTACTGAAGACATCTATAAAGACATGAAAATAGAAGTAGCGAAAGGGCATGCAGGATGGTACGACACATCCGATTACCCTAAAGACTCGCCTTTGCATTCAATTACTAATAAGAAGGTTTTAGGAAAGATGAAAGATGAATTATCTGGAGGGGTGATTAAGGAGTTTATTGGTTTAAGGTCAAAAATGTACAGTATTTCGAGCCAGGAGAAAACCATTAAGAAAGCAAAAGGAATATCTCGCAGTGTTGTGCAGTCAAACATATCGCATGACAACTACAAAGAAGCATTGTTTGACAATAAGACTTTTCATCATGGCAACGTAAAACTACGATCTAATCTACATGAGATCAACACAACGGTTGTAACAAAGAAGTCATTAGATAGAACAAACACAAAACGGGTGTTTGTTAATCCAGAGTTTTCATATGCAATTGGGCACTGGAGGACCGCATAAACAGGGGGGTTATATTTTTCATCAACTTTTATTATAAGATCAATCATAGCTTCATCCAATTCATTTAAATCTTTTCTCATGTTTGCTTGATGCGTTCGAATTTTTTTTATTATTTCAAGATATTCTTTTTCCCAATTTGGGGGTTTGAGTTGTAGGTGATCTGGATGATTTAGCATGCCTTGATTAATCCCCGAAAATGTTTCCTTAATAGCATTACACGCATGAAATGATTCCCGTATCATTTTCAAGGTCTCTTCCTTTACCATTCTTGTTTCGTTCTGCGCTTCCTTCTGAGCTTCCATTTTAAACTCAAATATATTTACGTAAATTAATTAAAGCGGAACTGTGTCTGGTGGGATTATCTGCAGTTCTTCCTTCACAAAAGATCTTTGAGGAGCTGGTTGTTTTGTTGTGTCAGTTTCTCATAAATAATACACGGGCGGATTCATTTTTACAATTCTTTTTATTTCATATGGATCAACACTCCAAACTGGATCGGTTGCCCTGATGCGAGTGTCCCCTTCTGCTTCCCCCGGTAAATAAAGGTACCTTACTTTCAAACCAAATGGCAATAGTTTGCCGGATGAAGACTCTCCTTCAGCAACATTTATTGTTTTTCTTTTGATTGCTTGTACTGGTTTTAGCCCTTTAAATTCTTCATTATTCATTGCGCGCAAAACTGAGGGCAGTCTTCTAACCCATTCTGTGTTGCAAGAATTGTCAATAAGCTCTCTGTGATACTGGTAGGAAAAAAGTCTTTCAGATAACTGTTTGTTAAAGTTTTCAACTAAAGCCTGTGATCTGTGAACTCCTGGGATGCCTCTTTTAATGGTAACTCTATGTTTTAACAATAATTGATTCACTCAACCTTTAAATTCTTTTCCATCATCGACTTGAATCATGCGAGGATAAGTTAGCGGGCCTCATTGGTATATCAGTTGTATAGCGACAGCAACAGCAGAAGCACTCTTTTGTGTTAATGGTTCCGCATCTTTGTATCTTGAAGCTATGTCAATGACTGTGAGTGCGTACTTAAATCTTTTCGTCTAATCGTATCATGGGGTAAATATAGAAGATCCATTTGATGGTGTCGTTCGGTATTGTATTCACAAAGTGTGGTCTCTGTATTCGTCTAGGTGCAGGTAAATAAATTTGCCAAATCGCTTGTTTAGATAACCATTCCTTTGCTGTTTGTTCATGACTCCCGCTGCTTGGCTTAGCTTTTTTATTGCCGTGATTCCTTCCAATACCTTTTGGCGAATAATAGATTTTGTTCATTTTTATTCAGCCAGTATTATGCGCAACAAAATACACGACGGTCATACCCAAGGCAATAAACGCGATTTCTTGCATCTTTTGTTTTCTGAGGTTGATAAAAGTCACTGAATTTTGGTGGGGGCAATGTCTCGATTGGTTTGCCGGTTACAAGATAATATTCTTTTATTGCCGGGTCAACATTTTTAAATGTGTAAGCTGCATGTCCCGTTTTTTCAGGGTATCGTTAATGAAATCTAACTGCTCAATTCTCTGCTTTCATAGCGATCTTGTGCTGCAGCTAGTTGCTCCACAGCTTTGTTATGTCTTTTTCTCTCCCCGCATCCCGCAGTTTACTAAATGCGTAATTACTTCCCCTAAAAGCAAGCGCATTCACTACTGCGCTGCCTATCATCATTACGAGTGAAGCCATTTTTATAAATGTATTTTTTATTTTACATATTATATTCTCTGGAATTATATCTTGCTTAACTAGAAAATCTTTCGTAGCAAACGAAGCTGCAATGATAGCAATTAGCTTTGCTGAATCCTCAAAGTCTAGCTTGCCAAGATCCGCTGGTTTAATTCTTAACAGGCTTTTACCAACATTGTGTATCCAACACTTAGGCCTCCAATAACAGCAGAATGGTATACAAGATTGGTAACAGTCTTTTCGGCGCTCATTTTTAAAAAACAAAATAATTATAATTTAATAAAAAAAACATGAACAGTGATGATCTACTACAGCTACAGAGCGACCTAAACCGTCTTGGACTTACAAAAGAAGAAGTTGATGACCAAGCTGTTATGCCCCAAAAGGAGAGGTTGTATTCTTTGGCAGCATGCGGAAAAACAAAACAGTTCCTCGGCAATGAATTCAGCATAGAACAGATTCAACAGATGTCGCCACAAGACATTTTAAAAATATCATAACAGGTATGAAGTGCAACTGGGATCAAGAATGGTAAAAAGTGTAGGACAAACGGTTCTTAGTTTGTACACTAAACTAGTTAGTAGATTTGCTCCCATCGATTCTGAACAAGACTTTATATATGATTTAACGCAGGATCCAGTTTTAACAAAGTCATTAGAGTCTCTAGGATGTGATCTATACTACAGATTTGGAACATGTTATCGCCGTATATCATGGATTAATTACTTTTAATCATATAGATTTTATTCCCTTCAAAATGACCGAGCCAGAAAATCATCAGAATCAGAATCAGAAAACATTGAATCAGGTGAAAGTGGTCACTAAACACCTCATCCTGGACGCATTGCGGCAGGAAAAAAATTAGCTGAGTGGAACAACACAAAAAAAATTACAATTACAATCACAGAATATAACTCATCATGAAAACATAACACCGCCAACGCCAACAGTTGATTCAATGCCAGCTATAAAAACTCCATATGATTCAGACCTACAGCGCCAAAGTCTTCATGGAATACTGAACTTAAAACTGTTGCCATTTTTAGCGCCCTTGCTGCTGTTGGGGGCGGTTATTACGGTTATAAAATATATAAACAATGGCAACAAAAACCCAAAGCAGCCAAAAAATCTGAACCACTAAATACAGAAGACAACAGCACGCCAGAACCGCCAACAACAAAAGATCATTTTGATCCATTTCAGATGCAATAATATTTTAAGAACTTAATTTAAAATTTTTTTGATAACAATAGATCATGGCGGATATTATTTGTTTAAAAGGATGAAGTCACTAAATAAAGACATGAGTCTATAAAAAACATTTCCATAGACCAGAATTGTAATCAATGCGGTTGCTTACGATGTAAGAATCTCGCGCCAAGGCGTGAGCAAAACATCCTCAACGATGGCGCATTTTTTGAGGCGTGTGTTGTACTATATTAGACATTTACTATTATAGATAAAACATAGATTGTCTTTTTTTTTTGATAATTATAAGATAACTAAATAAGAACTTGGTTGTACTTAGTGGATGACTTAGTTATGATCTTAGGTTGACTTCAGTAAGAACTTGAGGATGAATGAGGACGACTTGAGTAAGAACTTAGAAGTGACTTGAGGATAACTTGAGGACGACTTGAGTAAGAACTTGAGGATGACTTGAGGACGACTGAGTAAGAACTTAAGTAAAACTAGAAGTGACTTGGGGTGACTTGAGTTAAGAACTTGTGATGACTTGAGATGACTTGAGGACAACTTGAGTAAAACTTAGAAGTGACTTGAGGATGACTTGAGTAAAACTTGCGATGACTTGAGGATGACTTAGGACAACTTGAGTAAGAACTTAGAAGTGACTTGGGTGACTTGAGTTAAGAACTTAGAAGTGACTTAAGTGTGTGCATGCACGGGTGGGAGTGGGCAGGGGGTGTGCGCGCACCTTTGATTATTATAAGAAAGGATGTTCAGAATATAATATATTTATTATCAGTAAAACATAAACAACAACAATAACAATAACAGCATATATACAAGCACGATCACACGCACACACGCACGCACACACACACACAGGGCGCTTGGCTTAATGCAAAGTTGCTCCTTGAAGAGCGGTTTTGGGGCTGCCAATGAACGTTGACAGCACAGTGTGTTCTCTGATCGAGTGGGTAGAAGGCGGTTAAGGCGCTTGGCTTAATGCCAAAGTTGCTCCTAAAGAGCGGTTTTGGGTTGCGGCCAACTGAGTTTTGACAGCACGTGTGTTCTCTGATCGAGTGGGGAGAAGGCGGTTAAGTTTTTGTGTCTACAAATTGTTATAGAAAGTGTACAATTAATGGAAACAAAAGATGAGTGAATCCGAGAGTTCCCAGGAGTCTGACTTACTTAGAGAAATAAAATCAGAGCAATCAACAGGACTAGCCAAGAAATAGAAACAATTGTGATCAGTGATAATGAAGAAGACTTAACTATTGATTGGGAAGATGAAGCCACTGGTGAACCTATAGACGAATACAACAATAGAATTCAACAGCACCTTGACTATTATGCTGCTATTCAACAACATTGGAAAGAAGTGCAATCTGTTTTGAAGCAAAGAGGAATTAAAGAGGCGGAACGTTACAACAAAGAACATAAAAATCAGTTACCAAAGCAACCTGCTGCTGTCTTTCAGACAAGAAGGAAAAGAAAACGTGAATAGCTTATACACTTATCAGGAAAAAATCTGTTAGAAAAACTAAGATTTTCGAAGGTTGAAGACAGGCTGTTAGTTGAAAACACACTGAATGCAATTCCAGAGTATGATGAAAGCAAAACTGTTGAAGAAGTAGAAACAATCATCACCACAAGTCAAACAATCCTTGAATTGAAGGAAAATCAAAATCTAAGAAGCTATCTAGCATATGGCAAGTGGTTAGAAAGGCTGTGTGAATTGAACAGAAGAAATTTTTGTAACTTTGTAGAATCCCGCTTGCAGCATTCTCTCGGGTGGATAAATAAACTGAGGAGAACTACACGCCTGTTTGGAAAGTACAAGCAACTTTCAAAACTAGCAATAACAGTTTCAGAAGCCATCTCTATAACCGCCAAAATAAAATCTGCACTTCGAGAGAATCCTGCCTTGAAGCCGACTTGGAAGTGAATAACCCTGCTCGACTGGAGGCGAAGAAGGTATGTGGCATTGTTTGGGCGTTGGCGTTGACAACTAATTGACTGTGTGCCGTGTTCTGTATCAAGTCGTAAGACCCTAGCCTAGAAGAGCATAAATTAAGTGATCGGATGTCGGCTAAATGGTGGGTCTCTTTCGCCCTCGTCGCCCCATCGCCGCCTCACGTCTGTCTGTCTGTCTTTCTGTCTGTCTGTATGTTTGTTTGTAGATAATCGTTATTTTTTGGTTATTGAAGTCTTACTTGTCAGAGAACAGCATTTTACCAATCCTGGGTCACTTTGTCCGAAACTGGTTGAGGACGAAGTGAGCCAGGATTGGTAAAATGCTGTTCTCTAATGTATATGAATAATGGTGACAGACCTGTAACTTACGTCTTTTCGACTGATTACTTTCGGTAAAGAAGAAAACACGCACACAAAGAGAAAGCAGTCATTACGAAAAAGGATACATTTTCTGAGTCATGAAATCTGTGAAAACTCGAATGCTACATAGTTCATTGATTCGTCTTCAACAATCGTTCTTTGTTCTCCTTTTTATTAAATAAGACTGTGCTTGCCCACAGATTTTTGTTCATGAGCGTTAGTGTTGAAGTGTGCATTATGTGCCTCTGTTGTTGTTGTTTTGTTGTTGTTATGTGTATGTATGCGACTGCTAGTGTACATGTGCAGATATATATGCAGGCACATTAGCGTTAAAGTATATGGAGTGTGCCTCTTCACTTCTGGACAGTTTTGTGCGTGCTATCTTCTCTGCCCCCTCAGTGGCATTGCACCCACGCCACTCTTCTCGACTACTTGTTCACAGGCACAACTGGCCCGTCCCGCTTCAGCCCCGGCACGGGCAATCCATAAGAAAGCCAATGTTAAATCGTCACTGGCAATCAAATAGAGGAGACACTGCACTGCTGTCGAATCATTTTGGGTTGATGTTCAGTGGTCCTGTTCTCATCCAACATACGCCGTTCACCTAGTTTTGATGTTGTCCATCGAGACGACGAAGACCATCTAGACATCCTGGGATCGGGGGTGAGTGCGTAGATGGCTGGTCAGGCCGATCTGCGCCCGGAAAGATCTATCACAGTAAGGACAGTGGGTGGTGGCAGCAGCTGGAGATCTGTTGACACTGGTCTTCCTGACCATCCTGCGCTGCTCAGCTGCAGTGATTCTGTTACTTTCACAGTCTCTGCCCCTTTGCGGACAGCTGATCGCCACCCATCTCTGTCCTGGGCAGTCTGCTCCCATGTTGTGTGGCTGATGTTGAAGGCCTTCAGGGAAGAATTGAGGCTGTCTTTGAAACGCTTCCTCTGGCCTTAATGAGAGCTTTTGCCTGTTGCAGTTCGTCAAACAACAGTTTCTTTAGCAGCCGATGGTCTGGCATGCGAACTATGTGACCTGCCCAGCGAAGCTGTGACTCCATCAGGAGGTGAAGATGCTAGGCAGGCCAGCACAAGCGAGGACTTCAATGTCCGGAATCTTGCCACTTAATGCCCATGAGTCTTCTAAGGCAAGTGGGGTGGAAATGGTTCAGTTTCCTGGTGTGGACGCTGGTAAACTGTTCATGTTTCACAGCCATAGAGCAGTGTGGTGAGAACTATGGCCCGATACACCTTGATCTTGGTTTCTAGGGTGATGCCTCTCCTATTCCATACGTTTTTGGGGAGTCTGCCAAAAGCGGCACTAGCTTTGGCGAGCTGGGCATTCACCTCATCGTCGATGACAACGTCTCTGGACAGAGTGCTGCCTAGGTAGGTGAACTTATCCACCCTGTTCAGTTGCTGTCCAGTGAGAGTGATGACTGGTTAAACGTATGGCTTTCCCGGGGCTGGTTGATGCATCACTTCAGTCTTTTTCGTATTGATTGTCAAGCCGAAGTTGTTGCAAGCAACAGAGAACTTGTCAACACTGTGTTGCATTGTGGCTTCTGAGACAGCGTTGAGGGCACAGTCGTCCGCGAAGAGGAAGTCATTGACAGTGTCTGTGGAGACCTTGGTTTTCGCTTGAAGTCTCCTGAGATTGAAGACTGATCCATCTGTGCAGTACTTGATGACGATGCCTGTCTCCGCGTCACTGAATGCGTCAGTCAACATAGCCGAGAACATGAGGCTGAACAGAGTGGGAGCAGGAATACAACCCTGCTTCACTCCGTTTGAGACTGGGAACTGTTCAGATGTCTCGCCTTTGTTCTGGACTATGACCAGCATGCCGTCGTGAAGTTGGCGTACGATGGCAATGAACTTTCTGGGCATCCGTACTTCGCCATGATTCTCCAAAACCTCTCCCTACTGACAGTGTCAAGGCTTTTGTAAGATCAACGTAGGCGGAGTACAGGTCAACATTCTGTTCCTGACACTTTTCTTGAAGCTGTCTGGCAGCAAACATCATGTCGATGGTCCCGCGTTCTTTCCGGAAGCCACAGTGACTCTACGGTAGGAGACCTTGCTCAGGATGTGTGTTGAGCCGGTTGAGAACTCTAGCCAGGATCTTGCCTGCGATGGATAGCAGGGTGATTCCACGATAGTTATCGCAGACCTGACGGTTTCCTTTGCGTTTGTAGAGATGAACGATGGAGGCATCTTTAAGGTCTTGAGGAACTGTCTCGTGCTGCCATATAATCTGAAGGAGTTGATGAAGTTTGTTCACCAGAGCCGCACTACCCTCTTTGTAGACCTCAGCTGGTATTGTGTCTAAGCCAGGCGCTTTGCCACTGGATAACAGACGAATATGCTTTCTGAGTCTCCTCCAAAGTTGGTACGGCGTCCAGCGTCTCATCGATCGGAATTTGGGTAGTCGATCGATGGCTTCATTGTTGATGGTGGATGGGCGGTTCAATACGCTATCAAAGTGTTCAGCCCATCTTTCTAGTATTTTCTCTTTATCTGTGATCAGCGTTGATCCATTTGCACTGAGAAGTGGAGATGAGCCCGAGGTGGTGGGGCCGTGGACGTCTCTCAAGCCATTATAGAAGTTTTTCATATCGTTCCTGTCTGCAAAGCCCTGAATCTCATCAGCTTTGTTGCTCAGCCAGGAGTATTGCATCTGGCGCAGCTTTTGCTGGATGTTTTTGCGTATGTTTCTCAGCGCGTCGTTGTTTGCTGTTGACTGTGGGTCGTCGATGTGCGCTTTGAGAGCACGATGTTTTTCCTCTAGAAGCTGCTGGATTTCAGTGCAGTTATCATCGAACCAGCCCTTGTGCAACTTGGTTGTGGGTCCCAGACACTCCATAGCTGTGCTGTACACCTCTCACGAAGTGCGGCCCATGCTGCTTCCACATCTGGTCATTCAGTATGGTGGACTCCAAGCGGGTTTCCAGGGTGTCAACAAAGGACTGTTTGGCAACGAGACCTAGGTTTGCTGACATTCAGACGTTTTGGTGGTTTTACCTGGAGTTTGCTGACATTCAGACTTTTGGGGTTACGCCTGAGACGTCTTGGGCTGGACATGAAGGCTAAGCTTTGAGACGATGAGGCGGTGATCTGTCCAGCACTCCGCGCCGCACATGGCCTTCGTGACCCGCACCTCCCGCCTGTCCATCTTCCTCACGATGACATAGTCAATAAGATGCCAATGTTTGGCTCGGGTACATCCATGATGTCCTGTTGCGGGTAGGGAGGCGGAAGATGGTGTTCGTGATCAGGAGGTCATGCTCGACACATGTCGGAAGGAGAAGCAGACCGTTGCTATTGCAGCTGCCAACCCCATGCTTTCCAGTCACGCCTCCCCAGGTGGTGCTATCACTGTCAACTCTCGCATTAAAGTCACCAAGAATGACAACATACGCCGTTCACCTAGTAAGCCCCTACCAACGACAATGATTGATAGCTTGGTCGCAGACAGGCGTGGATGAGCTCTCCCACTGGAGGGCGCCAACGACAATACTCCATGAATCTGCCGATACATGTGACCCCAGCAGAATCAAACCAACGCCAAAGAAGACAGAGGTAATCGAAACTGATCTGATGTCTCAATGAGTGTAGGGCATGAAGGGCCATAGAATTCGAAACTTTTTATTTGTATGCTGATCAATATGAGGATGTTAAAGATGAT
>CM031600.1:51303233-51308233 GCA_018398815.1 Conus ventricosus | reverse complement strand
GCACACACCTATTCCCGACCCTTGCTGTCTCTGCTCCTCCTCTTCTCTCACCTCTTTCAGTGACAGTCACCCCCACCCCACCCCATCCGCAGTACAGAGCGCGCTGACGTCTCTGCATCCTTCTTTCGCTTGTTCTTGTTCGGGACATTCCTCGAGCATCCCAGAGGATCAATAGAATGGCCTGCCTCTCCTTCTGGTGCATCTCTGCATTGCTCCATCGCTGTCCTCCCCGTCAGATCTCGCAATACATGTAACGGAAAAAGCGGCGCACGTTTGCCGGCAATGGGCTAGTCTGTTGTGAAGTCGGTGTGTTTGCCGTTCAATTCAATTCCATTAATCAAATCAAATCAATCAGCCATTAAAGGTACTTTTCTTTTGCTGCAAAGCAAATGCAGTCCAGCCCATGACCTTCTTCCCACCCCACTCCTTAGCCTTTTTCTTCCACTCCCTTCCTCCCCGCCTCTCTCATGACTAGAGCTTACGTGTACCACACGGACCAATTTCTTCCGCTTCATGAGTCACACGCATGGTTAGTCAGCTTATGGTTCATTTGGTTGAAAATGTGTTCATTATCTTAGGGATGTGAATAAAATGTAAATTTCATTATATAGTCATCAGATGAATTATGATTCAATAGAACAAACACCACTAGGAGAAATAAGATTTAAAAAAAAAATAAATGAAAAACAAAAAAGGACAAAGATGGCGGAGGTTTCGTGGGCGGTTACAAGAAACTCCTGATCAGACTATCTTTGAGAAGTGATTGATTTTGATATAGAACGTTTTGAAATTAAAAAAAATTCTTCCTCCAAATGACCTAACATCCCAAACCAACATTTGGCCGACTTTCCCTGGTATATCCCATGCTGCATCACACACCAGCCCGTGTCGGTACTCGCACAAGTTACTTAAGCAGTTGGCCTAAGAAAAGAACTTTGTAACGCCAGTCCCTGTACAAATGACTACTTAAACCCTGTTTTACCTTTCTCAATTTGCAAACGGGTTTCCATGACATCTTGCGCTTTAAGACTTAGAATTTGTTATTTTCATAGATAAAAGGTTAAAAGAAAGAGGTGTTTAAAGCCCCGTGGCCTAATAGCCGTGTGGACGGTCAAGTGTCAGAGGTTCACCGTATTCGAAGCATGACGAGACAGCGAGGCCCATCCTTTTCATTTCGCAGCTTTTATCTTTCCCTGAATTGAATCAGGTACTCATTTACTGCTGGATTCACAGAGAGTTTTCACGCGGGATAAAATTCGACCCCACCAGTGGTCTGAGCTCACGACCGTCAGCTCAGCAGGCAAACGCTGTAACTACTTGACAACAGGCTTAGCACTGCAGCCGGCGGATCAAACTCTTCCATTCCCAGATGGGTTGGTGCTTATGGGGGATTATAAAAGGGTCATACACAAAAACTCACTGCCTGGCTTTACAGGGAGTGTCCGCGAGATCAGCGCGGCGTACGCAGAAAAGGACAAAAACTCTTCCATTCAGCTTTTTTGTGTATCATCGGTGAACTATGTAAAATTTGATTAGCGTATGTCTGACGATTTTTACTTTTCTTATACTCAAGGCAGCGATTTACATATAGGACTAAATAGTACCTCTCCTTTGCAAGGTGCGTGATGAGCGAGAATGTTTGAGATGTTTTATGTTTATGCTTCAGCACTTTTTTTCTTCGTTAATGCTAGTGTGGGGTGGGGGATTAGAAGGGAGGAAGTAGGCAGACGGGGAGGAGTGTGGTGCATTAAATGCATTTCTTTGCGGCGACCCCCTCCCTCCCAAAATAATCAGCCTGGACTGATTAGAGTTGATTGAACGTATTCTTGCTCTCAGCCATAAATTACTTCATTCCTCGGAAGCTTTGGTTTGGTTTTTCAATGCAGATAACAGCTCGAGTCAGGTAAATTGGGACCATATTGATGCAGGTAAGCTCAGAAAACTAACCATAGACACGTCAAGCAAAACAAAAAACAACTAAGAAAAGAAACAAAGAAAACAAATACACACACGGACATCTGTAAGCATTGACAGTTACTCCCCCCCACACACCCACACACAATACACACACACGCACGCCCCGATTGTTAGCACTTGCAGACAATGAAAATACTGACACAACAGCAACCTAAAATACAGCAGCTAAGCGTTTAGTCAGTTTATCGTGTCATTAAGATCAGATGGTCAAGTCATGTGAAATTAAAACCGAGAAAATGGGAAGAGAACGGGTAATTTAGTCGTTGCCGTAAAGGAAGAGCAATCCTTAAGTCCCCCACGCCACCATTTACTCCTCGATGAGTATTGCTTTGAAGTACACACCATTTGGTCATGTTAAAATTGTCTTTCTCAATTTTGACTTCTCTCTCTCTCTCTCTCTCACACACACACACACACACACACACACACTCACTCACTCACTCATTCACTCTCACCCCACACACACACACACACACACACACACACACACACACACACACACACACACACACACACTGAGCATACTTGAGCCGGGAAGAGGTAAAGGGATGAGAAGAACAGAGGAAACGAAGAACTGAAGAAGAAGAAGGAACACAGCAGTATATGAATGGAACAGAGGGAAGGGGACGCTAGTCGGAGGGGTCGGGAGGCAGTGGGAGGAGGAGTATTGAGGGCGTACTTGTGCTAAAAAACAAAAAGAGCGTTATCTTCATCACAAACGGGTTACAATGGGGCTGAAATGATGGAGAGACAGATAAAAAAAGAAAAAACAAGAAGAAGAAAGAGAACACAGGAGTTAAAGAGGCGTCCAGAAGTTAGCGCTGAGGACGAAGTACACCGCTACTTTGGGCAGTAACTGATTACAAGCGATAAAAGAAAATGAAAAAACGTTGCAGCAAGGTGATAGGGGACATAAGGGGTAGCAGGTGGGGGTGGGCAGAGGTGATGGGCTAACATCTGAAAAAAAAGCTGCAGCTGATGGTAGCTGACTAACACAACCCGCGCGTAAACGATGGGCGAGCGTAACGCTTTCGTCATCTCAAAATACATATCACCACCGAACTTTGTTCTGGGAGGGAAAGAGGGCATATTCAGAGGAGAAAAGACAGGGAAACTGGGGAAATGGGTGGAGATGGAGGGGGTTGGAATGGGGTCAGGGCAGAGGGAGCTAGTTCTCATGAGTGCTTGTTCGGAACACGTTCTGTCCTCGTCTAGGTCATGAAGGAAACACGTCAATACCATTCCTGGTGAGATGCTCTTTCAGAAACGATAGGAGAAGAGAAGGGCGGGGGGGGGGGGGGGTGGGGGGGGGTAACTGCTTACCATATCAAACGGATTGCTTTCTGTCTTTATCTCTGTTTGATTGATTGATTCAGTGTGTGTGTGTGTGTGTGTGTGTGTGTGTGTGTGTGTGTGTGTGTGTGTGTGTGTGTGTGTGTTAAGAGAAACAAGAACTCACGGCTTGGCAGACTTGACAAAAGGTAGGGAGGAGGGGGTGTTGGTGTTGGTTGACATACTCATAGGAATTGAATTATCATTCATAAGATAATCGTATTTGATTATTTAGGCCTAATTGGTGTCATTCGTCTGCTGCTCCCTTGCCCCGAGGAAAGTTTTAGCTTTAACGTAGATATTGAAAATAAAAATGCACTCTTATATGAAAGGAATAAGTCGAGGTGGAGTGGACAAATATAGAGAATTAATCCTTCTGCCTCGAGACATTTAGAAAGAAAACAAACTAATGATGAAAAGGGAAAAGGACAAACAAAATAAATAACTATTGTCAATAGCTTGATAGATTTTATTTGCATAAAAGCAAATACTATGACGTGAATGATGGGCGCTTAGGAGGAAGTGGGAAGAACGTTGCTGAAAACCATCTTTACTCCGGTGTCCGAAGTTCGAGTCCAAGACTGTAAGCGGCGGGTTAGGTACATGGAAATTTCTTGGAAGCTGGGTGTTTCCTTCTTTGACATTAAGCTGTTCCAAACAGACTTTATCTTCGTTTTCATTTTCATGATAACTGCGTTCTGGGGAGTCTTGTTTTAGAATTTTTTGGATACTGTAAATCTGAAGAAGACATTTGTCAAACACGTTTTTTCTTGATCGTAACACGTGTCAAATAACGTTATTTTACACTTGTTTTGTATGTTTTTGCAAGTTGCCTCATTCGTTCATTAATACAGCAGAGTCAACTGCACAGGGCATCCATTAGGCTGTCAACAGGTACGAAATAATAAATTACATCCCCAAAACCAATTAACAACAAAGACAAATGGTAACAACACGAACAAATGGCAACCAAGCACTTGGTCGACTCAATTATTGACAACCTAAACGATTAACAACAACGAGAAATGTAATCAATTTTACAATGGCAACCAAAAGGAATCAAAAAGACATCCTTACACCGTAAAGACAAGCTGAGCACCGGTTATCCTTCCACCCCCCTATACCCATTAAACAGTAGAACTATGAAGGAAAACAATGAAACAATTAAAAGGCATGCAGAACTGACAGCTGATGTCCCCTTCGATGTACGTACCCCACCTCATCGCCAGATCCCCAAAGCGCGCCCCTCCTCATTGTGGCCCCCCACCCCCCCCCCCCCCGCCCCAACCAGTGGGTCCCAGTCAAGACAGAGAGATCGGTCCACATTGGCCAGTAAAACAACAGTCAAGTGTACAGAGGATACATTTAAGACAGATCAAAACAGTAAGAGAAAAGAGAAGTACGGTGAATGTCTGATAACAGGATGTGTGTTTTGTGTGGATGTGTGTGTGTGCAGTCGATGGGTGTGAGTGTGTGTGTGTGGGTCTAGTTTCTTAATCCACAGAAACTGAAAACAGACCATCAGTGGACAAAGAAGAAAAAGAGGAGTTGGATCAAGCAGTAAAAGATGTAGAAGTTGTGAGGGGCGGATTGGGGTGTGTGGTGTGTGGTGGGAGAGCTGTGTCTTAAAAGTCATGAAATGAATTGGGGGAAAAGAAACGTATGCTAGACAGCCGTGCAAAAGGGCCCAA
>CM031600.1:51284759-51287259 GCA_018398815.1 Conus ventricosus | reverse complement strand
CCAAAGCAAGATAATGATGTCTTCTCTCTCTCTCTCTCTCTCTCTCTCTCTCTCTCTCTCTCTCTCTCTCTCTCTTCTCTCTCCTCTCTCTCTCTCTCTCTCTTCTCTTCACAAGCAAAAGAAGAAAAAGAAACACCGTGAAGAAGCCTAGCATGAATGTCACTGCACAAGCAGCATTCAGACGGCTGCGTTTAGAACCTTCCACCGGTTTTCCCCAAACCTTGCTGATTCCGAAAGATTCCATTCCTTTCTGGTCTTGAAGGGTCACCTCTATACCATGCCAAACTGATCATTGACTCTTGAATGTGCACGCTCTCTCTGTCTCTCCGATGGGGCATAAGGTCTTAAAACACAGGGGTAAAAGTCGTCAGCATCCTATCACTGGTACCGTTGAAAAAGTTCTCTAGGTTTTCCTCCAAATATATTTAAACTGCTGCAAGAGACAGGAACCATGCTGGTGTATAGGAGGCGCTCAGGTGCATTGCGGCAGGGTGGAGATGGAGAATACTCTGATGGGGTTGTGTTGTGTGTGTGTGTGTGTGTGTGTGTGTGTGTGTGTGTGTGTGTGTGTGTGTGTGTGTGTGTGTGTGTGTGTGTGTGTGGTGTGTGTGTGTGTGTGTGTGTGTGTGTGGTGTGCGATGTGTGTGTGCGCGAGTGATGTGTGTAGAGACTCTCTCTCTCTCTCTGTCGTCTGTCTGTCTGCTCTCTCTCTCTTCTCTCTCTCTCTCTCTCTCTCTCTCTCTCTCTCTCTTCTCTCTCTCTCTCTCTCTCTCTCCTCTCTCACACACCACACACACACACAAAATGCACACACACACACACACACACACAAACACACACACACACACACACACACACACACACACCGATCTAATATCACATGTGGATGACTAAATTGAAGCAACACACACCACACACACACACACACCACACACACACACACACACACACACACACACACACACACACACACAACACACACACACACACACACACCACACACACACACACACGCACCATAATAGCATTAAAAGTAATCGCCACACAAGTAAATTCAAGACCACCCCAGTTCAGAATTTCCACTTTTTAAATAAACAATTCCTGAGCACCAGCCCTGACGCAGAAGGCTTCCATCCATCGATCTCTGGTGTCCAGGATCACCTTTCAGCCGCCCTGCAAACAGATCATGGTCACTGGCACGTGCACGCTCACTCTGCTGGAGTTTCAGGTCAAAGACAGAGACAAACATTGGCAGCAACCCGACGCCCACAGCTTCCTAAGGAATGCTATTATTTTTCCACTTCATGGTTCTGAACTGGGTGAAAACTAGGATTACAGGAGAGTCATGTTACAGCTGGTGTAGGCGCGTGTGAGTGTTTGATGAGGTGGTTGTGGTGGTAATAATGTGTGTGTGGAGTGTGTGTGTGTGTGTGTGGAGTGTGGTGTGTGTGTGTGTGTGTGTGTGTGTGTGTGTGTGTGTGTGTGTGTGTGTGTGTGGTGTGTGTGTGTGTGTGTGTGTGTGGAGTGCGTGCGTGCGTGCGTGCGTGCGTGCGTGCGTGCGTGCGTGCGTGCGTGCGTGCGTGCGTGCGTGCGTGCGTGTGTGTGTGTGTGTGTGTGTGTGTGTGTGTGTGTGTGTGTGTGTGTGTGTGTGTGTGTGTGTGTGTGTGTGTGTGTGTGTAAGGTAATGTTGCTTATAGCCAAGTGTGTGGTGTGTGTGTGTGTGTGTGTGTGTGTGTGTGTGTGTGTGTGTGTGTGTGTGTGTGTGTGTGTGTGTGTGTGTGTGTGTGTTGTGTGTAGGTAATGTTGCTTATAGCCAAGACGACCATAAGGGCCATATCAGGGCTGTCACCACGTTAAAATCAACTCACAAGTCATACAAAAAAATGAACAAAATGAAAAACATCATTCACGCGTTTCTTAAAAACACACCTTCCAAAAGCGAAACTTCGTTAAAAATCTTTCTTCCGTAAAATCTTAGATCAGATGAAAAATGTTAATCTCTTTCAGAAACTCAAAAATCACGTCAGGTGGGGCATCTCTGAACAAAGTTTTCATGGAGTCTGCTGTAACGTGTTTAAGTCTCACATCGTGCAAGTCCCAACATTCTAAAACAATATGTCTCACTGTGAGTGGTACATGACATGGAATACACCACGGAGCTTCTTCACCTTTTAAAAGATAAGAATGGGTGCAAAAACGAGTGGCCTGTATGCAAACGGCACAAGACTGTTTCGTCTTTACGGCCGCCTCGGGAATATGGTTAAACCTCTTTCAGATCTGGACGGATTCTAAATAGTTTGTTATCCGTCTGCGAGTTCCATTCCTCTTGCCAGAGGTGTTGACATACGCCTGTGTTTTGGGTTTGAGATCAGCGTGAGGAATAGACAACCTGCTCAACGTTTTTCCCTTTTGGCACTCTTGGCAAGTTGATCAATCACTCGTTGCCTCGAATGCCCACATGACTGGGAACCCAAGCAAAAACTATGTTGTATCCATCTGA
>CM031600.1:51274759-51279759 GCA_018398815.1 Conus ventricosus | reverse complement strand
ACTGCTCTTCAAAACTTCAAAGATGCAAACATCTTTCACCTCTCATTTGAAAAGGGAACGATCGGGAGTGAATCTGACAACCACCGTGAAATCGGAGGAAATATTATGGACGCAGATTTTGAAAAAACACACATGTCTGCTGGATGGTGTCTTTTGAGAAAGCCAACGTGGTTTCAGAAGTAGCTGATGAGCAATGTACATGACATGGCGGTAAGACAATGTCAGACAAGGAACTGTGAGCAAAAGAGAGTCTTCACCTTTTTATCTTTAGTACTAAAACATTTGACGTTGACAGTTATGAGGGTGTGTGGTCCATCCTCTCCAAACCTGACTTTTCACCACACTTTGTCAGTACCATCCGCTCATTTCAGGATGACTTAATGGCAAGAGTTATTCAGAATAGTTTGCGTCACATCCTTTCCCTGTTACCAATGGTGTTAACCTTCAGTTTCCTGTTTCTCATGCTGCTACTGCAGGCCTTGGTCAGACAGATACTGAACAATCATATACAACTGACGGTCGCCTCTTTGGCCCACGAAGCCTCAAAGCCATGCCAAAGTTATCTGAAGCCTTTGTGAGAGGCGTCGTCTTTGAAAATGACTATGCCTCTGCTCTGCAGAAAACAAATCAGGCTTCCGAAAACTCACAGACTGCCTCTCCTCTGCTGGTCCAGTCTTATAGTCTCGCCATCAGCTTACAAAAGACAAAATGGATGTTCCAGTCTATGCCGAGTCTCAATGTGCTCAAAACCAAGTCTGGACGACACAAAAATGCAAAAGGTCAAAACTTTCACCTTGGGAATTCTATAGCATCCGCCTGCATCTCGGACAGGACGACGTCAAGCAGTCTAGCTAAATCGTCGTCCTCATTTGATAGACTATGGATGCGTGAAGAAAACAAACGCAGGTAAGGTAAGGTAATGTTGCTTATAGCCCGCAAAGAACCATATCAGGACTGTCACCACGTTAAAATCAACTCACAAGTCATCAAAAAGAAAACTTTCACACATCACTTTAAACTACATCTTCTAAAAGCGTACCAGAAACTTCGTAAAAAAAAAACATTTTTCCGTAAAATCTTAGATCAGATGAAAAATGTTGATCTCTTTCAGAAACTCAAAGATCACGTCAGGTGGGACATCTCTGAACAGGGTTTTCATGGTGTCTGCAGTAAAGTGTTTATGTCTCACATCGTGAAAGTCCCAACACTCTAAAAGAATATGCTTCACTGTGAGTGGAACATGACATGGAATGCACCACGAAGCTTCTTAACAATTTAACAGATAAAAATGGTTGTAAAACGAGTGGTCTGTGTGCAAACGGTACAGGACTGATTCATCTTTACGGCCGCCTCGGGAACGTGGTAAAAACTCAGGCCTGGACGGATTTTAAATAGTTTGTTATCCGTTTGCAAGGTCCATTCCTCTTGCCAGAGGTCTTTGACATAAGCGTTAACTTTTGGTTTTTGCAGACTGACAGACAAGACCAAGATTGCAGTCTTCAAAGCAGATGTCCTGAACTCTTTGCTGTATGGATGCGAGATGTGAACATAGGGTCGCAGACAGTTCGAATCACATGACAAATTTCATTCGTGCCGTCTTCGCGAAAGTACGATAATCTCATCATAAAACCTCCAACACCTAAATTCATCGGCACACCCGCCAAGACATGTTGTCAAGATGGAAACAATGGCCTGTCACAGGCAGTCATCTCAATCAGCTGATGTCAAGTACAGGAAAACTGGCAAGGCACACCAAAGACAAGGTGAAACCATTATCGAAGGCATGCGACGATCTTATTGCTGGCTAGCAGCCCCTGCCTAGGAACCAGGACCACAGCTGTGGAGGGTATGCAACAGGAGCAGCAGCCAAAGCATCGAATATGAAAGGCAGTGCACACAAGGAGAACAGAATGGATCTTGTCGCGATATTCGTATTCTCGAGGAGTGCATATTCTGCACATCAGATTCTGAGCTGTGATAACACCATTGTCATCATTCACGACTTCGTTGGTAGAGACAAGATTTCCATAGGGATGATAGGTGTGTGTGTGTGTGTGTGTGTGTGTGTGTGTGTGTGTGTGTGTGTGTGTGTGTGTGTGTGTGTGTGTGTGTGTGTGTGTGTGTGTGTGTGTGTGTGTGTGTGTGTGTGTGTGTGTGTGTCCGTGCGCGCGCTCAAGTACCAATCAGTCTGTTCGCGGAACTCAATTTATGGAAATTCAACCAGGCCAATCAAAACGGACCTTTTACATGTGTATGCATGAGTACATGAATACATATCCAGGCCTCTATTGAATAAAGTATACAGATGAAGTACAAGATTCATATGAATAATCGCTCTCTCTCTCTCTCTCTCTCTCTCTCTCTCTCTCTCTCTCTCTCTAACCTTAAAGTATGAGCTACCGCAGCTGGTAGACTGTTGTTGGAGGTGGTGGGTTTCATCAAAGGAAGTAAATTCCACTCGAGAACTGAAGAAGTCAGTGTGTGTCCTTTGGCAATGTGGGACATCGCGGACTGCTGGAGCGTCGAGTTGTTTGGGGAAATCTTTAGAAAGGGGCGGAGAACCAGGGAGGGACAGGAAGAAAGGGAGAGAAGAAGAAAAAAAGACTCAGATATATCTGGGACACAGAGGTTTGGAAGTATCATGGCAGAGTATACGTCGAATCTGGGGGTGAGCGGGGGAAGGGGGGTGAAGGTGGGGAGGGGAAGTGGTGTGGGTAAAGAAAGATAGGGGGGCGAAGCAGGAGGAGGAGTGAAGAGACAGTTCTGTCCCTTTTCATGTTCTTACCACCGCTGCGGGCTGTCGTCACTTTCAAAGTTGGGGAGACTAGGGCGTCTTTAGAAACCGATGTGAAGGTACATGGTGAGTTCCAGAGACTTGGTATCATCATCATCGCACACAAAAAACATAATAAGAAATGTGAGATGTTGGGGGATGGGAATGAGAGTGGAAATGCGGTGGGCTAAGAGATGAGTTCTAAAAAAAAGTGGAGAAAGTAAATCTAACATTATTTGAGGGAAATCGATGCAGCCAGCTTCTGGTCTCTGAATAGAGCCTACTACTGTCGTCCTTATTTCACCTTTCTTCTTTCTTCTCTTTATTTCTTTCTCCATTTCTTCTTCTTCTTCTTCTTCTTCTTCTTCTTCTTCTTCTTCTTCTTCTTCTTCTTCTCCTCTCTCCTCTACACTTTCTCCTTTTTTCTTTCCTTCATCTTCTTGCATCGTTTGTTTCTTATCACGTCAATGTCCTTTCTTTCTATTACTACTGTTGCTGCTGCTACTTCATCTACTGCTACTACTACTTCGACTACCACTATACCACTGCTACTGTTATCACTGCTACTACTAATACTACTATTACTACTACTACTTCTTCTTCTTCTTCTACGACTACGACGATGGCGACGACTACGACTACGACTACTACTACGACTGCTGCTGCTGCTGTTACTACTGCTACTATTACCACTGTTTCTTCTGTTGCTGCTACTGCTGCTGTTACGACTGCTGCTACTACCACTACCACTACCACTACCACTACTACTACTACTACTACTACTACTACTACTGCTGCTGCTGCTGCTGCTGCTGCTACTACTACCACTTCTACTACTACTACTGCTACTACAACACACAACAACTACTACTACTACTACTCCTTCTCCTCTTCCTCCTTTTCTTCCTCTTCTTCTTCCTTCTTCTTCATTACCATCCAACCATTTCTCTTACTTATTTCACATTCTAAGATTCTTTCTCTACCAGTTCTTTCTAGTTTTTTTGCTTTCACGTCTTTTTTGTCCATAACCTCCTTCTCTTCTCGTCTCCTCCTCCTCCTCCTCCTCCTCTGTTTTTTCTTCCTCTCTTCCCCTTTTTCTTCCTCTCTTCCCCTTTTTCTTCCTCTCTTCCCCTTTTTCTTCCTCTCTTCCCCTTTTTCTTCCTCTCTTCCCCTTTTTCTTCCTCTCTCCCTTTTTCTTCCTCTCTCCCTTTTTCTTCCTCTCTCCCCTTTTTCTTCCTCTCTTCCCCTTTTTCTTTCTCTATATTATGTCTTCCCATCCTCTTGTTTTCGTTTCTTTTCTCTTTATTCTTCTCCTTTTTCAGTCTGATTTGTTTTGATTGTCTTACGTCCTTTTTTAGCCACGATAGCTCAAGACAAGGAAGTAGCCACTCCGGCGTGCGGGAAGCGCAGAAAACCCTTGCATAAAAAACAACTCATAAAAGCCCTGTGACTGTCGGACATCGGAAAGCGATATTTTTGTTGTTGTTGTTGTTTTCTTTTTTAACCAGCAGGTAATAAATGGTTTTTCAGTTTACACCACAGAGCACTTTATAATCATCACTACAATGACACACTGTAGTTTTTTTTTCCATTTTTCTCCTCCCTTGCATAACATTCTCTTTGCTGGAAGACAACTTAGGTAAATTAAACGCATGCATATTCCAGTAATTTCCACGGATATGGAATTTGACATAGCTGATAATGTCCACGATGTGAACAAAAAAACAATAGTCACCATACATTGCTTTGATACAGCATTTCATCATTTCAACTGATTTCAGGAGTTCACATTTTCACAAGGTTTTTTTTCTCTCTCCTTTTTATCCCCTTTCTTTCTTTCTTCCTCACTCCCTCCCCCTCCCTCCTCCCCTTCCTCTCTCCCTCCCTTTCCTCACTCTCTTTCTCACCCTTGTTCATTTCGGTCTCCCCTTGCCGCAGCTTCCAACCAGGTTTATTGAAGTCCCACACTGCCATTTCATCCAGGTTTATTGAAGTCCCACACTGCCATTTCATCCAGGTTTATTGAAGTCCCACACTGCCATTTCATCCAGGTTTATTGAAGTCGCACACTGCCATTTCATCCAGGTTTATTGAAGTCCCACACTGCCATTTCATCCAGGTTTATTGAAGTCCCACACTGCCATTTCATCCAAGTTTTATTGAAGTCGCACTCTGCCATTTCATCCAGGTTTATTGAAGTCCCACACTGCCATTTCATCAAGGTTTA
>CM031600.1:51269759-51272259 GCA_018398815.1 Conus ventricosus | reverse complement strand
GACCCAAAAAAAACACAAGAAAAAAAAAAGGTGAATGTGTACGGAAGTAATTGCAAGCGTGCACATAATGTATGCATGTGTATATGTATGGTGCACGTGCACGCGAAGTGTGTGTGTGTGTGTGTGTGGTGTGTGTGTGTGTGTGTGTGTGTGTGTGTGTGTGGTGTGTGGTGTGTTGTGTGTGTGCCTGTGTGTGTGAGTGAGATAGTTTTGGATGTGTAAGTGTGCGAATATCTTTACATAAGTCATAAGTGAAGATTAACATAAAACAAAATACTTAAAACCAACAACTAACTAATCAATTAAAGTCAAAACGCATGAAAGTAGTTTTTAAAAATAACTTTGCTTCCCCCCACCTCCCCCCCCCCCCCCATCCCCACCATATATTATCCACTCCAACCCTCCTCCTTTCTCCTCCCCCGCAAATAAAGTTAATAAAAATGTTATAAGTATCTTCCAATAGGGGTGCGTTCTAAGTGTACAAAGAATTCATACGTTAAAGCTGGTGACTCAAAATAGCCTGCACAGTATTTTGCTTCAATACTGGAATGGTTTTTTTTTCATATCACTGCATGAAACAATATGAACTGGAGTAATTTTGTTTCCACATACGCAAACTACGCTTTTTACATATTTTGTTTTAAATGCATTAAGTTTCCACCTGTACATTAATGAGAGTAATTTTCTATTAAAGTTAAAATTCTCTTTGATTCTTTTAATATCAAACTGATCTTTATTGATGTGATCTACCATACTATATTCGAAAGCTTTCCAGATATGCGACTTAACTAAGTTACACTGTTCATGTACTGATAAGTGAAAATCAAACAATTCTGAATCAAAACTATTTTTGGCTCCACGTTTAGCTGCCCTGTCTACTTTTTCATTGTAATGAAAAGAACAATGTGAAGGAATCCAACAAAAAGCTACATGGGTTCCTCTTGCAATTAGCATGTGTATCATGCAACGTATCTCTATGATCATTTCAGGTCTTGTGTGCAATTGAAAACCTTTTAATGCCTGAAGAACTGATTTAGAATCAACACAGAACAGAATTTGAAATACTGTTCTTGGAAAGTTTAAAAGGTAATTTAAAGCCAGGAGTATCGCTGTTAATTCTGCTGTAAATATCGATTTGTTAATTCCGATATAAAATGATTTCTCTACTCTTGTGTGTGTGTGTGTGTGTGTGTGTGCGGCACCACCGATGACTTCTACACACTATCCCCCCCCTCTGTTGGAGACACCCACACATTTCAGTGGCCTTGGCAAAGGACAAGCCTTCGTCATCCCTCTGTGCCCTGCAGGCTGCTTTCAATGCCAGGCCCGTGGTTCTTGAAACATGCCCGTGCCATTTGCTCCTTCTCTTAATGGGGAGAAGTGTGTGTGTGTGGGGGGGGGGGGGGTCAAAACGTTCTCATGGCCCATCTGAAAGTGCTGCTGACCTCCATGTGTGTAACACCACTGGTCTTTGTTCCAAATCTGATGACCTCCATGTGTGTAACACCACTGGTCTTTGTTCCAAATCTGCTGACCTCCATGTGTGTAACATCACTGGTCTTTGTTCCAAATCTGCTGACCTCCATGTGTGTAACATCACTGGTCTTTGTTCCAAATCTGCTGACCTCCATGTGTGTAACATCACTGGTCTTTGTTCCAAATCTGCTGACCTCCATGTGTGTAACACCACTGGTCTTTGTTCCAAATCTGCTGACCTCCATGTGTGTAACACCACTGGTCTTTGTTCCAAATCTGCTGACCTCCATGTGTGTAACATCACTGGTCTTTGTTCCAAATCTGAGATAACCCCTTACCCGGGTTTTTGATTCCTCCATGGAGATCCGCAGTGTCTCAGTGTTCAAAGTGTACATAATCAAGGAAAAGAAACAATGAAGACATGATCATAATGTTTGACGCGAGGGAAATGGTTTTGCCACGCTAGATGTTCTTCAGTTTTGTTAACGTTATTTTCAGCGCTATTCTGTTGAGTGTTTCCGATGTCGATTGTTCTTCTATGGTAATGACACCCTAGTCACTGAAGCCCTGGACAGTTTCAAGTTTCTAGCCCACCGTCTTCGTTTATTCCTCAATGCTCTTCAAGGTGTTGTCATGATCTTTTTTCTTCTCGGTATACCTGATTAGTATGGTTAATGGCCTTCACCATGCTAGATACAAGTACATCAGAAATATACAGGAAAAAATCGTGTCTTTCTTTTTAAGTCATCACGTGAAATATCAGTGGTGAAAAGACCAGTAGGGATGGCTGATATCCGCAGTTTCAATTTTGTGCTCTACAATGTCTGCAGACGAACGTCAGCGTTTATGAAACTTCTGCAAGAGAAATGAGAGGGAAACACACAGGACAAAGAGAGAGCGAAGAGATGAAATGTTCTGACAAAGAAAACGAAGAAAGCGAAGAATAACGAATGGGGATGCAAAGAAGAGGAGGAAGAGGGGGAGACAAAAGAAAAGACTTAAAGACAAAGGGGTGGAGGAAGTG
>CM031600.1:51185390-51263759 GCA_018398815.1 Conus ventricosus | reverse complement strand
GAAAGTAGTTGTACTAACTTGCAGACACACCCCGACACCCCGAGTTCACCTCGGGAAACTCACAAGACAGCACTCACATTAAACGGAATTCCCCATACACATCGAAGAACTCCAGTTTCAACGAGCGTTAGTTTACACACGTAAACCTCACTTATTCCGACGAGCTTGACACTCTCCTCCCTCCCCCCTCCAAGAGTTAACAGGTAAGAAAAATTTCCCCGGCAGGATTCACGCACTTCACGGTCACTCCCACCTGGCCCGGGACGGGCCACACTCCACAATTGTCACTGAGGCGACCGTGTCAGTTCGTGCGTGACACTGTTAATATGCTAACTTTGTAATCCCCTGTTCCCCTGAACAGAGTCCTATTCTTTTCTGCTAGCGTAGTATTTTTCATAAGTATTCTGTTTATAGTTTCTCTGATTCTGCTTGTTTGTGATGCTAACTGCGCTCTGTTAGTAGACAGCACTTCAAACCTGGCCGCCCTTTTTAGCATTAAACCCTGTATTTTCTGCTGTATTCTAGCCTTTTCTTCTCGCCCTAAATTGTTATCATTGCATCAGCGAGTTTATTTTTTTCTTCTTCTATCTCTCTCTCTAGCTCACCAAGTTTTGCAAATTGTTTGTTAGTTCACCCCCTTATTGTCCGTAGAGCATCTTTAAACCCCAGGATTTCAGCATAGGCAATGGGGAATCTTAAATTTTTTTTTACTGCGTCTCCTCATTAAAACTCGTCTAAATTTTTGCTATTAGTTTTCTGGCTCTTCTAATTGATTCATCTGGTTTTTTTTAATTGCATCATCTGCTTGTTGACTTAAACCCTTGAAGAGGTATGTTTTGTATTTTAGATTGTGTTGCAACTCTTGCCTCAAGTTCTGTAAAAGACTAATGGCTTCGGTCTAAGCTCTTAAAAGGTTTAATTGTTCTGCCTTAGCAATAGGGATTTTCGCCTAATTGTGCTTAGTTTTAAAAACTTGTTTGGGTTTTGCGTTGAAGTAGCTTTTTACACGACCTCCTGCACCAGTTCTTATATACAAATGCCCACCATCTTCCTCAAAAATCGTTAGGATCCAAGCACCCCTGGTAGCTTCCGCCTATGCTTCTTTTAGAATGATTTAATTCTTTCTCGCAATAGTTTTTGACGTTGTTTAGGGAATAAAGAACCTGCTCCTTCAAGCTCTTCTTGCAATGAGGGACCTATTTCTTCATCATCCTTCTTCTCCACCAACAGGATCAATCGGGTCAAAATCTTCATCCATATTTTTTATTTATTTTTCTTTTTGTTTTAAAAAAATGAACTCATATGGTTGTGCCCCTCGACCCCATACAGAAAGAGAAGGAACCCCATGGCGAAAAAAGGTATAAGGCAGACTGAAATTAGTGTAAATACTCCATCAACAGTTCAGCCTGGACAAACTTTAATAGTTAAGTTCCCGGATCTTGGCGCTGACGATGTTAAATGCCAGGCACTGCTAAACTATCATTTCAAAAAGATATTACATCGACAGACTCTAATGTTTACTGTTGTGCTAATTTGGGCAGGGCCATCGTTAAACATATGGCAATCAAACTGGAGGGCAGAGAGGTCTTTGTACTAAACGAGGCAAAACCATTTTTTCCCCTCTATTCTGATCTATGGTCCCTAAAAAAGAAAGAAAAGCGAAAGTTTATCAGGGAATACAAAGCCCAAACAGTCTCAAGCACAGGCTTAAAGCGGAGGAGGGCAAAGGGCGATGTTAAAGATGAGGCAGTAGCAGAAGCATTAGGCAACAAGTTCGCACCCTCTAGATTTTAAATGTTTAAAAGACGCATATGCCATATTACCAAGGCGCACTAAAAAAAAAAACTTACTTAGAACTGACATTTAACCCTAGCGATTCTGTTGTTCTGTCTGAAGATCCTGAAGCTAAAAAACACAGTCAGCGACATCTCTCTTGAGTTTGTGTTGTTACTAACCTGAACTGGCCAGAACAATTTTTAACCCGTATAAAAATTTAAAACAGTTATTTATTATGAAAGAGTTTAACACTCCACTACAGAAAATAGAAACAAGCGAGGGCACTCTCTGGAACATACATCTAAATCAGTCTCTGAAGTCTTTTTAAAAGAATTTTATTCTTGTTACTGAAGAAACAACTCCTTTTCAGAGAGAATCAGAAAGGTTTTATAATCCAAAAATTGAGAAGGTTGAAATGTGCAATAAATGGCAAGTCTGATCAGTTGTATTCGGGTCGGCGGACTTTTACCTCACCAACACTTTGTGAAATAAAAAGTTTTTTCGCTGGAGGTAGGCAAAGGGATCCTGCAGTTGATCGTGTATGTAAAAAAATTCGCCTTTATGATGTAAGACTCGAAGACTACTTAATAAAACCCAAAAATGGGCTGTGGCTGGATTTTAGATCTACAAATTTGACAACAGATTGTTTGGAAGTGGAGAAAAGGTAGGGCAAGATTGGTATAAAAATAAATATTCACAAGAAAGCAGACGGAAACGCCCCAATTAAAAATGCATGTTTTTAAAGGTTTGTGATGCTCAGTTAAACATTGAAGAAAACAGGCTAAAAGACGTGGCTTATTAAAATGCAGAAGAAATATTTAAAAAAAACAGATGGATAGTTTGAAGTTTCTCCAAAGATCCGCACTGTTCTCTTTTTCTGCGGGGTTACAGGGTGTGGGAAAACTGTCTTGTACTTGATTTGTTTTCCAAACAATATACAGGTTTCATTACGAGTACATTGTTATATTCTGCACAACCATTAAGCACAACAAGTCTTACAAAGAAAGGAAGTTTATTTGGACAGACGAGAATATATTTTTATTGATCCCAGCGACAAACTGAGGCGACTGTTTAGAACATACTATAGACTATTTGAGGGAACTGAAACACTGTTTATTATTGATGACTGTTCAGGGTGAACAAGACATTGTAAAAAAAGAAAAGCTCTGTCAAAGCTAGCCTTTATGGCCGCCAGCTTTTGTTTCTGTGTGGCTCTTAACTCAAAAATACAATGCCCTCTTAAAAGACTTTAGATCGCAGTTAAAATCGGTTGATTATTTTACACTAAGGATAAAGATAGTTTTGAAGAATGTTTTAAATGAAAATTATATAATAAGGGACAAAGTGAGCTAAAAAAAAAATAAAAGAGCGGTTAGAAAATTAAGCACGTAAGTATGCTTTCGGACTGACCCCCCCGTTCAATTCGTTTGTTTATTATAATTTTAATATTAAAAAGAATGTCTCGAGGGCCCGAATCAAAAGCGCGCTAGCCATTAAAAAGCGTTGCAGTAGAGCTAAAAGACCTAGCAGACACAACTGAGTTTGATTTGATAGGGGTGATAGGAAATGTTTAGGATTTGAATACACAGATGACGGGGTTTTCAAACGAACAGAAATTGAAGACAAAAAACGACAGCAATATCCTACCCTAGAAGAGATAAGAAATTTAAGGGCAAACGATTTGGCAAAAATTTAATACAAACTTCATAAAAGAGAGAATGCTTGGGCGTTGCTTCCCCCTAAAAATTCCCTTAAAATTTTAAATTTTTGAACTACGAACCCTAAGGGTATTTTTAAATAAGAAAAAAAATTTTTGGGAAAAGCCTTTAAATGAAAGGGCCCTTTCCCTTTTTAAGCCTATTTTCCGGAAACAAACAAAAAAAAACAGATTAAAATTAACTAGGCGGGGTTCTGAAATATGCTACAGAGAAAAAGCCCTTTTGCTGAAGGGGGGGGGTGACACCGTCGGCTTAGAATTTCCCCCCCACGCTACTGTCACAAACCTGCCCAAATGACGATGATTTTTCGCTTTTTTTTTCTCCAAGGGAGGGCGATACTAGTTTGCCGAACTTTTTTTAAATTTTGAGGTATAAAAATAAAGGCTAAAAACCCTTGGGGATGCCCCTTCTTAAGTCGGTTTGCAATTACAAAAAAACGGAGAGGGAAATAAACACTTTTTCTATTGAAAGGTTACTGTGTGGTTAACAAAGAAAAAACTAACAGTATTTCCGACTTTATTTTCTTTTGTATTTTTGTTTTATTGCTTTTTAAACTCTGTTAATGAAGTGCTGCCGGGAAGAATTAATAGAAGAAGATATGTAAAAAGATTAATTTAAAAAATAATCTTATTTAAAAAAAGGGGGTTCAACTTTTAGGTTAGAGAAAATTTTAACGGGAACTTAAAAGGGGGAAAAATAGAAAGCGACTTGGATAAGTATAGGGGTTTCTAGAAAGAAATATGCCTTTAAAAATTTTAAAAACTCTTTCTTATGTAATTACTGGCTCATTTAGCGTAGCTTTGCGTAATTTCTGCGTTTAGTGTTGCTCCCTTTTTAAATTTTGGGGTTGGGGGGGCCAGCCTCTTTAGCATTAGGGGGCCTTTTGGGTTTGGTTTTTTGGCGCCTTTTCAATGATTTTAAGTGCTGTTTTAAAAAAATTAACTTTCCCAAAAATTAAAAAAAAGCCCCTGCCATTGTAGCCCTAGCCCCCCCGCCCAAAACTTTTTCAATTTTAAAAATTTAAAATAAGAAATCATTAAGGATGAAAACATTTCAGAAAGAAAATTTTTAAAAATCTTATGGCTGAATTTGGGGAGGGTTTCAGGGGACCAAAAAAAAAGAACCCTTTAAAAGGAGTGGAGAAAGGGTTTTACCTAAAAACAGGTAGACACTGATGCAATTAAACAGAACATTGAAAAACAAACACATGACAGTTAACCCAAAAAAATAGGTTAAAAAAAAAGTTAAACAAAAAAATAAGTTTAAAGCAAAAAATAAATACTATTTTTTTTTTGTTAACTCACTGTGTTTGGCGGACAACTTGCAGCTCTTCACGAACAAGGATCTTTTAGGAGCAGGCTTTTTAGGAAGAGAGAGTCCTTTTAAAATTTAATTATACGGGGGGGTCTGTTTTTCATAATTCGCTCAACTTCATAGCGAAAAACAATCCTTTACTGTCGCTTCGGGAAACAGACTATAGTGTGGAGTCGGGGTCTGGGGGTCAGGCATGCTCAAGACTGGTTTCTTTATGTGCTTTCGTTTTCATCAGATTCGGCTGGGGTCAGTGGGTAGTGAGGCCGGGGGGAACTGCTATTGCGGTTGTTCAAGCTTCTACACTGCCAAGACACAACCCGTGAAAAAGATGCTCCTGCTCAGAATACTGCTCACATCTCCAAACTGAAATGGGTTGAAAACAGGAGCGCATAAAGGGGGCAACACACAGGTAAAAAAGCAAGATGCCGCGTCTCACCAAAAATGACAGAAAAACGAGCCATTGGTATGTTGTACGCAGGCTCGTCAGCCCAGGTGATCGCAGCCAGACGAATGTCCACCACTCGACAATTTATCGACTGAGGAACCGCTATCTGGTGACTGGCTCCACAGCAGACGCTCCACGAGCAGGCCGACCACAAGCATTGACCACACGGACACAGAGACAGGTGGTGCGCTCATTTAGGAATGACCCCTACCAAAGCGCTTCCACCACTGCCAGGCACAACAACACGTCGCCATCGACAATAATTCGTCTGCTGCGTCGAAACCACCTTTTTTGGGCGCCGTCCGTATCGGGTTCGAGATTGACTGCACAACACAGACTCCATCGGCAGAACTGGCCAAACAACACGCGAACTGGGCAGCAGAATGGAATGAAGTGCTGTTCATCACGAATGCCGAGTCTGCGTTGACAAGGTTTTTAACAATGACGGGTCTGGAGACCACAGGGGGCAGCGCTTTAATGCCCGTCACATCAAGGAACACAATTTTTGGGGGTGGACCATCAGTCTTTGATGTGGGGTGGCCTGTACGGTAAAACAGTTGTAGCCCGTTTTTTTTCAGCTGCAGCGAGGTCGGGGAGGAGGGGGTGAATGCAGCACGTTACATAAATCAGGTGCTGCAGCCGGGTTGTCGTCCCTTTTTTTCCAAAAAAACCAGGCTCACGAGTTTCAAATGACAATGCCCGGCCACATGCTGCACAAGCCACGCAACATTTTCTACGACGGAATCAATTTCCACCATGGTTGGCCGCCTTGCAGTCCAGACTAAATCCATGGAAACAAGTCGGGCATACTTGAAGCGCAGCATTAACAAACAACCCCGCCGACCAGGAAACGCCGTCAAACTCCAACAAGAATTGTCGACAGTGAACAGAATTCCACCAGCTTTCCTGCAGCGCTTAGTGGTCTCCATGCCGAACCGCTGCCCGTTTGGTCATCAACAACGCAGGGCGTCAAACCAGATATTGACAGCATCACTATCCCATGTCCCGTTCTGCTGTTACCTCTGTCCTTTTCAGGACCAATTCGAAATCCCAAAAAGAGTTTTATTCTGTATTTTCCCTTCTCTCTTCAGGGCCCTCTCTCTCTCTCCCCCTCTCTCTGTCCTTTCCCCCTCTCTTTCTCCCCCTCTCTCTGTCTCTTTCCCCCCTCTCTCTCCCCCCTCCTCTCTGTCTCTTTCCCCCCTCTCTCTCTCCCCCCTCTCTCTGTCTCTTTCCCCCCTCTCTCTCTCCCCCCTCTCTGTCTCTCTCCCCCCTCTCTCTCTCCCCCCCTCTCTGTCTCTCTCTCTATCTCTCTTTCTCTGTCTCTCTCTCTCTCACTTTGTGTCTCTTCGTCCCTCTTTCTGTCACTTTCTCTCTCCCGGATACACTCATGCGTGGAGTGTTTTTATCGACTATGCATGCTTTGCACGTACGCAGACACCAAACACGGGAAATTTTGACATTGAACTGTCTGCCGTCCAGGTCAGCTAGGGGCCGTTTCAAACTAGCCTTTTGGGTCGCTTCGTTTGGGGATCGTTTCGCGTTTCTTTTTTGACAAAGCTGTACATCTACGCTCCATATAGGATCTGTATCCTAATCTAACATCGCCTTCTGCTTCTCCAGGAGCATACAAGAGTTTTTGAATCCCTGCGCATCTTCAGTAATGCAATTTTTTTTAATTTGATTTCGTTTACTGGTTTAAGGCCTGTTGCTTTAATTCTTCATTGATTCATTGGCGCGTAAGTCTGCTTGGCCAATTCCTAACCTTCTGTGTTTGCGTTCTCTTTACTTCGTAGTGCCATAATTTCTCTGATGATATTGATAGGTAAACAGGCGTTCAGCTAGTTCTTATTAAGGTTTTCTACTAGGGATTGTGATCGATGGTTGCCTGCGGATCCCTCTCTTAACTGTACCATGATGTTTTACAAAGCAGCCTGTTTACAGAGCCTTTTAAACTCTTTTCCAGCATCAACTGGATCATCCTGGATCCTTTAATGACCGCGCTGTATATTTTGTGTAAAGCCATAGCACAGCAGTTGAGCTTTTATGTTAAAGGTTCATCGTTCCTTTGTATCTTCGA
Source organism: Conus ventricosus (assembly GCA_018398815.1). Taxonomy (NCBI): domain Eukaryota; kingdom Metazoa; phylum Mollusca; class Gastropoda; order Neogastropoda; family Conidae; genus Conus; species Conus ventricosus. The sequence continues at coordinate 51,256,429 of CM031600.1, read as the reverse complement.
CGCGCATGTCAAACAAAACGGTCAGAGCATTACTTAGAACTTTTTTCTTCTAACTGTGTCAGGGAAGATACAGCAGTCATTCTGGTGGGTGTCATTTGGAACTGAATTAACATAACTAGGCCTTTATTATTCTTTTTGGGGCAGGCAGTATATTTTGCAAATTGCCTGTATTGAAAGCCAGTCTTTCGCTATCTGATTCAGACACTCTAGCGCTTTACTCAGTTTAAGTTCAATAGCCAGTCTTTCCTTTCCAATAACCCTTTAGGAATTTAAAAAAAGAGAATAATATATTTTGTACTTCGTTTGTACCTTCGTATTGTCCATATTTTTTTAAATGCATTTTATTTTTACACAAGGAAAGTGAGCACAAGATAGGCTGAGGTCATGCCAACTGCAATAAATACTATTCTCTGCAGTTATCTGTTCCACAGATGGTTCTAAAGTGAGACAGTTCTGGCAGTGGCGATGTTAGAAATTCTTTCCTGTCGCTAAGTAATACTCATTCAGTGTGTCATCAACGTCTGTAAATGTCGTGCTCGGCAGGACCTGTTTCTTACTTTTTTTAATAAAGGTTCTATGAGAGCAATTCGCTTTTCTCGTAAGCGTCTCTTGCCTTAGCTAAATTTCTATTGCCTTGTTATGGTTCTCTCTCTTCATCGGACCGCAATTTACTAAACATATAAATTGCTGCCAGAGAGGCCAAAGCATTAACAATAGTCCTCCCACCATCAGAACATCAATATCTTTTGATAAATCAATATTTTCTAGAGTAATCTTTCTTCTATAGCATTGCTATTTTCTGGGGATAATCCCCGGTGTAACAAGAAAGTCTTTTGAGGGCAATCCCTGCAGTAATTACAACTATAACCTTAAACATCATCCACAATGTCTAACCTTCCTGGTCGGTGGCCTCATTTTAAACATGTTTTTGCCCCCCCACCCACACTATAGCCTATACTAAGGCGCTAATTAAGCAGAATGTAAATCGTATTGATAATCTTTTTTTCACTATCTTTTTATTAACTAAAAAAAATAATTAAAATAATCTAATACGACAGACTGTCTATGTGCTTTTTAATCAGAGATTCTTTTGTTGTTAAGCTAAAATAAGGTTGCATCTAGTTTTGGGCGAATCTTCTATCTTCCCATGTTGGGCGGTTTTATTCTTATAACAAACATTTTGCAAGGGTGGAATAAAAGTATAACACACAATAGGCACTGCATAATGAACCAGCGTTAAACTCTGGTTTGAAAAGTATTATATTATTTTTTATTGTTATTATAAAAAATGGATTGTGACGAACACTATTAATGTGTGTGTGCAAGCAGACTACTCCGTAGGCTACTCAGCAGACCACTGCCATAATAAAGGAAAGATTATACTCTCTTAGCTGCCTTGTGGGAAAAAATAGACAGTATTAGGCACTGAACTAAGTGTCGAACAGATTCAAGCAACGGTCTATTCAGACGTTTGAAAAGTACTACGCTAGGTACGAAGACAGTTAGGGTCAAAATGGTCTAGATCGGTTAGGGCAGACATTGATTAGTTTATATGCTAAGGTAGTAGTAAGTAAGATGGCGCCAGTTGATATCAGAAGAAGATTTAAAATACGATTCTCACAAGATCCGGTTATTAAAACAAGTCGTAGAAACTCTTGCATGTGACATGTATTACAGATTTGGGATATGTTTTGCCCATTATCATGGGATTAAGTACTTTTAATCATATTTATTTTGTTATATTTAAATTTATCGCAATATAAAAAAATGAGCGCTCAGGAGAAGTAAGACACCGCAGGACACTCCGCAGGGAACAGAATTTACTACAAGTGGAGCCCACAAGTGAATGTACCACAGGTGAGTAATGGTACTAAGCCTAAAAATCCTGGAGTGTTGCGGCCGGCCATAACTAGTTGAATGGCACCGATGAGAAACGCACAACCAATCAGCAAACAAAATTGGTAGATAGTTAATAAACATCGCTCCCCAAAAACATCACCACCAACAACAACACAATTAACAACTAGAACACAATTCAAACGGTAAGACGTATCATTATGTATTAGGAGTGCGTTGGTGTTCGGGGGGTTTTTAGCTTACAAATATCTAACACCATACCTAAACAACAAGTCGCCAAACCCCCCACAGTAAAAGAAGAAGAACAGCTTCTGCAAAAAAAGTGCAACCTCACCCCGCTGTAGGACCATTTCTATGGAATAGGTTTTTTTAAGAATAGATAAAGTACAAGTAAGAACTAGATAAGTACAGTGAAGTTAGTCATAGAAAGTACTTTTTAATTTAAGTGAAGTAAATTACAGTTAAGTGTAAGTAAATTATAAGTTCTAGTTTTAAGTAATAGTTAGGTCTTAAGTAAGTTCTTGTTAGGTTCTTAAGTTAAGTACAGTCAAGTACAGTCAAGTTATCTTTAAAAGTTCCTCCAATGCCTACAGCATATGAAAACTCAGGACTGACGTAAGTTCTCTTTTATTGATAAGAGACTAGTGATTTCTTATTTACAGCCTGTTGTGTTTACTTGATGGAGAGTATGAAGGCAAGATTACATTTGTGTGAGAAATACTTTGTTTTCAAGAGGGCTGCTTGTTGTTATGTGAGTTATTTAATTTTTTTTTGACATCTTCTTACTTATCCCTTAGCCTTTTCTTTACAGAAGTCTGGCTTGGCAACGCTTTACATCTTTGACCGCAAACCAACATATTCTTTGAGTTAAACTGTCCCATTAAGTTATCCTTCATCTTTCCAATCACTTTCTTGTTTCACAGTTGAATGTAATGACTGTCTTTTGGATAGTCACATGTGTCGTACCATCCATCAGTTTCTTTTACGCTACTTCTGTTTCTAAGTCTTTGTAAAGTCTTCTGTGGGGACGTCTTGAATTAAAACTATCAGTGTCTGTGTAAAGGACTCTTGCTTCTGGGGTACATGGTTTATAAAGTAGTCATACAGAAAATTATAACATCATAACTTTGACAAACTCTAATACAGTAAGCCGATATATAAACACCGGTGTGTCCAACTTAACATTCCTGTTTCTTCATCATTATGCCAAAGGCTGTCGCTAAATCTTATTAGTCTTGATAGTTAGGTTTAGATGCAAACTTAAATTGCTTGTTTTCTTTTGTAACTAATTTCACATCTTACGTTTGTGTGGATTTTCCATGTTTGCAAACAGCTGTTGGTTCATCAGTTTAAAGAAGTCTTTTTCGAAGATTCAGTTTGCTTGGTTCTAAGATTCAGTATTCTTCTTGATGTATGGTCTCATAAAGGACTCTTGTCTGTCAAACACAATGATTTCTATAAGATCAGCACGTCAGTTTCAACCGTGTCTTAGTAAAACTGTAAACAGTCTGTAATGGACAACATACTTAGTTTTGTGGCAAGATTGAGCACAAGTTTAGTGGTTCGATAGACTCATTTTTAATCTTTCTGCAGCCAGAGGATAATCGTGTGGAGGTCATGCAGTTCATGAGGATATTCTAAGTCTACTTCAGAATAAAACCTACTGTTGATCTGACGTCAAACTTACCAACCACTTTAATGCCCCTTGAATATTATTATGTGACATGTCCAGTGTACATCCTGAAGTTTACGTAATGGGTATTTGGCTGGCTCATAGCCACCATACAGATTGTTAGCGTCTAAGTACATTAGATAGTGGATGGTTTAGTTGGGGTCATGTCGTCTAATATTGTTGTTGGCTTTGCAGTAGGGATGACAGGCCATGCTAATACCCCCCCCCCCCCCCCTTAGAGCGTCTTCAATCATCTGGAAGTTGGGTTAGATCAGAAAATTAAGTCAATCTGGATGTTTGTAGACTTTAAGAATGATCCCAAGAAAGGCATGGGGCTGAGATGTAATGTGATGAGTCTAGACAGTAAGTTTCATGGCAGTAGATCCTGTTAATTCTGAAAAGACGTTGCAATAAATCACACGGTCAGACATTAGTTGTAATCGTGATAATCGCCCATTGTTTCACAGTGTGTAATTCTGTCCAGGCTTCTGAGCGATATCATATTCATAGTCAGTTATGTCTTTGCCTCTAAGACTAGAAAAGAAAGCGCCTTTAGGGGGAAGTGAGTTCTTCGTCCCAAACCTGTCCCCACGAGGTTCATGTATTCATAAGGATAAACTCCTTTACGCACCAAAGATGGATCAAGTATGTTTAGTGATCGGAAAGTCTTGTAGTGATCCCGCTAGTTTATCCAAACTCCCCATCAGATGTTGGGCTGAGTCATAAAAGAAAGATAAACAGCAAGAGTAAAAGTCATGTACTTTTCTGAAGATTGTGCATTGCAGGTACCCTCTTTATTCAGAAGTCACTGCTTGCATGATATAAAATGAGATCGTTAGCTCTTAGGTTATGAAAGAAGATAGGCAGTTTCCATGTCCTTTGGATCACCCTTAAGCTGAAGATTACAATTGTTGTGCGCCTTGCCCCTCTAATATTGGCAGTAAGTGAATCGTGGTCTCTTCACGGTGTCGCCTAATAATTCTCTGTTACATATCCAAACAGTGTGTAGATGGTCATCATAGCGTTCTTGGTCTTCAGGGGTCATAACAAAGTCTGAAATATTTAGTTGGTTTGGAGTAGTAATTGCATAGTTGTTTCATCTGACTTTTAAGTCTAATGCTGATTGGGGCCTCTGTAATCTCTGGGTGTGTGTGTGCCCCATCTGACCTAACAACATTAAACGCATAAGACAGATTCTGGATGGTGGGTTAATAGGTTGTTTTTGTTCTTGGTGTGGACCGTTTAGTAGTAGTACTGCGGAAGATTGATTCAAGTCAGCATAAACTACGTTACGGGCTCATTTGCATTTTGTGTAAATTTTTAAAACTAACTTTAGACCCTGGTTTAGGTGTGAGGGCGTTCAGTTTCACAGTCTACAAACTTGTACAATGTTTCTTATGACTGGCAGCTGCTTCTAGTTGGGATTCATGACCAAACATCTTCTACATAAGTCTTGTTAGCTGGATGCTGTGTAGTATAGCTAACAGTTGCTGATTGTTCTAATTACATAAGGACTCTTTGTTACTATCTTTAAAACAGTTATCAAGTTACATGTTGTTAAGTGATTTGCCTAAAGTAGGAGCGTTTGGAGAAATCCTTAGAGGCACTAGATTGGTTCTACAGACCATGTGTATTACGTTACAGTGATAGGTGATTGGTTGTTTGCTCTTCAAACTGAGGGATATTACTGTTTATACTTACTGGAAAGTTATGTTATCAAAGTTCAGCTCAAGTTTGTGTTGTTTTTCATATTTACGAGGACTCTGTTGGCATGATTTTTGACAGGATGTAAATGGCGCTAAAACACACCACATAAAACACATGTTTTGTCAGAATTATTATGTTTAAGACTGCTCGTTTTAACTCTAATACTCTTGGGAAGAGTAAGGTAAGAATTGCCAACTATAGGATAGAACTTTGTTTCTTAATCTGATTTCAAGGCTGTCCCTTCAGACCAGCCAGAACCCTTACCTTTGCCCTCTCACTTTGCATAGTTAAACTGGGTAAGCATGTAGTCAGCCCAGTCTGAATAGGGTGCGATAGCTAATAAAACTTTCTTTCTGTTTAGTTGACAACCCCGCCTTCCATGTTACTATCGTCAGGCATCTATAATCAATCAGGAACGGCCAACTACAACTTTTTTTATGGTGGCTCCATCTGAAGAAAATTGGGATTTTACTGATAGCATGTGTCACGCTTTCATGAAGTTGTAGGGGTAATGATGCCATGTCTCTCACTAAACGTAATGCTTTAATTGTTTGTCCACTAAAAATTTCTTCCTGTATATAGTATTCCTCTCGAATTTACTTGTGGTCGTCATTTTTAAAGCCATACAATATTACGTAATTAAAAAAAAATAAATTTCAATAAAGGTAAGTAAATGGCGCTTTTATTCTTCACCCAAGTGTTGCAACACTTCAAGACACGTTAGCCTTACAATAACACCTGCTAATATTTTAGCTTTTTCTAAATCACTACAGTCAATGTTCATCACTTTGATTGCTTCGTTAAATAGTTCACTATGATCTTTTATTATATTGTTTACATCATTCTCAAACCCAAATTCACTAAAATCAATGTTTAACACTTTCATTGTTTCGTCGAATAGGTCATTACAATTCTTTAAATCAGATTCACTGAGTTCGGCAGCCATTTTAAATCTAAATAAATAAAAATAATTGTAAATTCAGCTGTTATTCATAGTTCACCTTTTCTAATTGTAAAAACTGTTCAGGTTTAAAGGTAACAGTTACTCCTTCAAGATCATCAGACACATGCAAGTCAGCATCTTCAGGGGCAATATTATCAAGTAAAATGGCAAAAAACTTTATAATTGGTTTAGGACAAGACTCTGAGATTTTACTAATGGCTTCCATTACGCTTTCTCATATAGTTAAACTTTCAAAAAGTTCTGTATAAATTCATCAAACACGGTCTTTAACTCTTCTTTATCAACTCCTGCACTAATCGCCCACCCAAAATCATCAAATATTTCTTTAAGCGTTATAACTACGTGGGGGTTCATTTTTTAAAACCAGATTTAAAAACAGCAATTAAAAAATAATTAAGTAATCAGTTTCTCTTCAGTGAGCACTTGTTGTTGTTAGTCGTAAAAATTGATCTTCATTAAAGCAAATAGTTACTCCTTCGGGGCCAGTAGAAACAGTTAGATTAGCATCTTCAGAAGCTATATAATCAACTAAAATGGCAAATAACTTTATAACTGGCTGGGGCCAAGAATCTGGTATTTTACTTATAGCCTGCTTAACGCTTTCTCGCATATTTATACGTTCAAAAAGATCAGTAATTAATTCATCAAACCTACCTTTTAACTCTTCTCTATCAACCTCCCGCTCCCAATTCAATTCGTAAAGTATATTAATAAGCTCTGTAGCTACTTCGACCTTCATTTTTAAACTAGAATAAAATTGTAAATTAAAAAATTAAGTAATCCACAGCATCTCTCTCCCTCATTCGCTCTCCCATTCACTGCCACATCTCTCTCACACACCCCCACACACAGACAAACAACAAACAAACAAACACACACACAATAGATAGGGGGCGCTTGCAGGGAAATGTAAAGTGGGCTTTTTGTGGTTCGCACTTGAGCGACGTAAATTCGAGACAGCCGCCAAAAGCACTTATTAAAGTCCTGAATGAATCACAGGATCATTTTCAAAGTTCCGTCGGCGACCGCCTGAAACAGCCTTTAAGCAGGTGAATTGAAGTGGTGAAGCAAAAACGGCGAAGCAGGAACAATACGTTGAGGCCACAACAACAAAAAAGTCAATACTAGTTGACCCATTCCGGCGCTACAGGCAGTGGCGCGACCTATTTCAGTGCTCTTCCCCTCAACCGCAGCCGATGTCTCCTCAAACCCGTGGCAGCCACTGCGTGTGGCGGTGAGGGAACTGACTAGTATTATTGATCAGTTCCGCCATTTTTACTGGATTGTTGTTGTTCACAGTCGGAAAAATTGATGGTGTCTTCTCAACCCAATAGCGTCTGATGTCCTCACTGCTTTCAAACATGGTTTTTAAGCTCTTTTTTTCATGTTAAAGACTTCATAAAAAGACAGTCCAACAGTGCTGAATTTAGAAATGTATGGAGATAACAAACGAAATATCTCTCTCAGTCTCCGCGCGTAGGAAGGGCAAATTCCAATCTTTGTTTTCAACCACTCATTCCACGTTTCACTGTGCATTCCTTTCCCTTGTTCTGCTTCAAAAAACCTAAAAGTAGTTTCCAGAACACCTCCATATTGCAGATTGAACGCCATTTCACGTTTTCGTTGCTTCGTTTCTAAAAAGATTTAAACTCTATCTTTTGGCCGGTCGGCTTTGAGCAACAGCGAGCTAAAAACACGTCCTCACGGGTAGGGCGCTCGCTGAATAATGAGATCTGACTTCCCCGGCCAAAAATGACGTCATACCTCCCGTCAATTGGTTGAGGGTGCACGCGCGAGGCGCAGGCTCCTGTGCAGCGGAGCATGCAAAAAACAATGGTGACGTTCAATATTAATTGCAGCCAGTCTGGCAGCCCGACAGGTTGTGAACAAACAGGACTGCCAAACCATATAAATTTTTAGTTGATTTTATGTTCTCAGAGAGAATGTAAATATGCGGGTTCACGATCACCCATGTTATTCTGCACGGAAACCCCTGTTTCAATGTGCTAAATAGTCTATTTGCTGTTTTGTGTGTTAATTTGTTTTTAAAACAGGTTTTAATTTTTGGAAAAACTGATATTATGGACGTGTTTTTGTATGGAAAAAGGGGGTTTTGGGGGCGCACTGGGTGGTCGTGAACCCGTTTATTTACTTTTCTTTTCCTTTTTGTGACTCCCTCGACTCGTTTCTGGAGGGTTTCCCCTGACAAATTTTTAGCAAGGATGGATCTTTTTTTTGAACTACTGTCAGAAAATCTTCAATGATCCATGGAGAAGGGGAAAACCTTCATTTGGGCCCCCTTCCCCCTAAACCAGTTTTCGGGCGAAAGTGGCCAGAAAAAAGGGTTTTCCCCGTTCTCTGGCAAGTAAGACTTCAAACTATTTTTTCCTAACCATTTTCGCGAATAAGTTTTTTTAAATTTATATATTTTTGCGGGGACAGTCACCAAACTAAAATTTGGCGAGACACTGTCGAAACCCCAAATTAGAGGGGCTTGGGGTTTTGTGGCGGGAAAGTCCCCGGGAAAACGGCCCTATGACCTTTTATTATGGGCAAGGTAGGGCTGGGTCACCGCTTTTAAAAAATACGTCGCGCACCCCACACCACACCGTGAAAAGCATGAAGCCGAAAGCCACACACAAGTATTTCACGCGCCGCAGCCGCTCGCATTCCACAGACAACCAAACCACCACACACACCACAAACCAACACCCAAAACCACAACACCCCCCACACACAATTTAAAAAAATGTCCCCCGGGTTTACAGTAGCTACCCCCGCTTACGGTGGCGTGCCCCCTTTTTACATTGCGGTGGCCCCGGCCAAAAATTTTCTGCGCACTCCCCCCCTCCCCCCATCTTCTCCCCAGCTTGTCTTTTCGGGGCCATATTACATACCCAACCTGCCCGCTGGCGGCGCTGTCACCCCCTGGCAATGGCGGCCCGCTCACGACTAGGTTAACCCACACATTCTTCATGACGTCGGGAAGCAGGACGGTTTTACTGCGCTGGGGGTGTCTCCCGGTTCCCGAAAAACGTTTGTGTTTTAAAGGTTTGTTGGTCGTTGAGGAAATTTTGAAAAAAGATACAGCCGTTTTAATCTGTTTGACTATTGATGGAGGGTTTCCCTTATCAAAAAATGGCCCCCGCATTGTTGAAAATTTGGGCCCATCAGCGTTGTTGTTGGGGGGTGGCTTGGGAAGCTAAAGCCATGTTTCGTTCATTTCTTAAGGCAGAGGTAAACGGGGTGTTCGTAGCTAAAAAACTTTTTTTTGAAACATTTTTGCTGTTCCCCCAAGTAAAAATTGTTCTAGTTTGTTTTGGGATTTGATTGATTGTTAACTACGATTCGTGTTCATGTGGCAAGTGATTTGTATTAAGATGGTATATTTTTCTACTTTTTTAATTCTAACGTTATTCCCTTCAAGTGTGCCCTTTGAAAAATGAATGGCGATTTCAAAGTTTGGAAAAAACAAACTAGATATTTTAGGCAGCCCTTTTATACATTTCCGTATGGAGAGGGTAGTGTGGGGCCAGCACTATTTATAAAATGCTTAAAATATACAATGCGGATGTATCTATGGCGATTAGAGCCCAAAAAAGTTTGGCTACGGAAATTAATTGCTGTACTTGCCAATTTTCAACCCTGGTTGAAAAAAAGAGGAGCACAGCAAATGGGCTAATGATAAGTTTTATATTTTTGACAAAAAATCCGCACACTTATTCTGCTAATTTAACCTAAAAAACTTGTGTAACAGATAGGCGACCGAGGCCCCCGAACCTAATCGCTTAATTTCGGCTAGCGAGAGCGTGACCTTGTTCAACGCGCCGGCAAGCGCCCAAAAAAATTAAGCGGGAAAAATGGGTTGGGTGAGGGGGGGGGGTGGGGGGGGGGTGTATTCATTTAGGTTGACAGCGGCCGGTGTCGTTAGCGAATGTTCTAGACTTTTAGTGTCCCCCCATTTTGGGGGGCCCCCACGTCAGCAAGACGGGTTGTATTGTCTTGAGGGTGTGGGTTTTTTAGTGAGAAGTATTTCCCGGGTTTTTTGTGCGGTTGGTTTTGTTTAATAATTTTTATCAGGGCAGAACAAAGACAGTGGGGTTTTAACTGACAATACTTGCGAGCATTTTGAGTACCAGCACTTTTGTTAGTGTTTTGGTGAGTTGAGAGCGGAGGCCTTCTATTCTGCAACTAAAGAGTGGTTTTTTAAATCCATTTAAAAGGTTTTCTACAGTGGTCTTTCTTTCATAGAGTTACTTATGAGGAAAAATTTGTTTTAATGTTTTTAAGCAGTGAGGAATTGAAATTTTTTGGACTACTCCCCTACAGAAAACCAAAGCAACTCCCAAACAAATCCTCTAAGTCCCGCGTGGAGAAACTCGCTCTACCCTGAGCAGTCAAAATCACAGGGCAGCCGTTTCTTCGCGCTCTCCCTGAGCGTCAAAGGGCCAGTGGCAAGCCGTTTCTTCTCGTTACCTTGAGGTCAAAAACACGTGGCAACTGTTTCTTCAACGCTCCCCCGCTTCCCTGAGCGGTCAAAGGGTTTTCAGCGTGGTCAGACTTTTTTTTCGCTTTGCCGCTTTGCTGTTACGCCCGTTTCAAACTTTTGGTGCCAAAGAGTATTTTACTTTAAAAAAAAAAAAAAAAAAAAAAAAAAACACTAGGTAAAATCTGCCAATGCCGTCCCAGCCTGGTGAAAAAAAAAGGAGGGGGGGGGGTATAAAATTTTTTTGTGTTGGCGGTGCTTTGAAATTGCAAAAAAGAGCCCAAAGCTTCAAAAACGCAAACATGTCTTGCACCAAATGGTGTTAACATGCAAAAAAAATAAAGCTCTGTGTACACCACACACACTCCCACCCCAGTCCCCCCAAATTCTTTAATTTAAATTTTTTATTAATTTACCCCCGTTCTTAATTAAGTTTTTAATTAAGTTACTTTAAGTTCTTAATAAATTTTTTGATTAAGTTTTTTTTTAAGTTTTGATCAAGTTTTAATAGTTTGATTTAAATATCCTTTAAATACAACCCGTTCTTATTAAGTTATTTTTATAATTATCAAAAAAAACAATCTTGTTTTTATCTTAAAAAGCAGTTTTTAAATAGTAACCCCCGCCTCAAAAAACGCGTATCGTTTGGGGTGTCTTGCCGCGTTCTTGCATAGTTTAAAGGGAGTTCTTTCACCCTAAGCAAAAAGCATTGATTACAAATTGGGTCTATGGAAAAAAGTCTTTTATGCCCATGTCTTTTTTTTTGACTTTTATTTTTTTAAACGCCATGATTATTTTTATAAAAAAAATTAAAATTTTTTTGCATTATAAAGGTCAAATGTGTTTGTTATTGGCGGTTTTGGCGTGCGTTGCCTTCTGTATTTAGTGGTTCAGTTTTTTTGATTGCTTTTGTTTTTGCTGCCCTTGTGTATATATTTTATAACAGTAATAACCGCCCCCAACGCAGCAAGGGTGCCCAAAAAAGGCAACAGTTTTAAAATTCAAAATTTTTAAAGAGACTTGGGGTCCCTTTAATCACATGGAGTTTTTATAGCTGGCATTGAATCAATTGTTCTGGCGTTGGCGGTGTTGTTTTTATGATGGTCATTCTGTAACATAATTTTTTTTGTCTGTTCCCCCTGCAATTTTTTTTTTGCTTCAACACGCCCAGGATTTTTAATGGGGCCCCCACCTGATTCGCGTTTTTGTGATTTTTGGCTTGGTTACTTTCTCCACCGTTCAGTGTTTTGGTTTGTGATTTTTGTCGTTTATTTTGAAGGGGAAAATTAAAATTATAGATTTAAAAATTTTTAATCCCTGATTATGGCGTAAAAAGTTCAAAATTTTAGTATAAATAAATCCTGAGACTCTAATTTACTTTGTTTAAAAAATGGGTCTTGCGTTAAATCTAGTAAGTCTTTTTCGAAAAATGGGGAAACTATGCTTGTTTGTGTACAAAAATAGAACCTTTGCCCCACATTTTTCCTTTGACCCTAGTGCGCTTCTTTCCTGTTATGATATTTTTAATGTCTTTTGGGAATCTGTTTAATTGTTCTTGCTGAATTCAGTTCCGAGGGAAATGTTTTGTTTTTTCCCCATGCTGCCAAAAAAACCTTCTCCTTTTTGGGAATAAAAGCTTGGTCATCAATTGGCATTTAAGTTTGGGGAAAGGGTTTTGGCCGCTTGGTTGTTTTAGTCATCAATGTTCTGTTTTTTATTTAAAATTTAAATTATTTTATTTTAAAAAATGGCACCCCAAAAAAACGTTAAACCTTGTATACCATTTGCTTTATTGGAGGGTTTGGTAGGTTTTTCAAAGTTGGGAAAAAAATTGTTAAAATTAAACCGCGTCTTTGGGAAAATGATTTGAGGTTAGCAAAGCTGTTGCTATTGTTGCAGCTTCGTTTGCTACGAAGATTTTCTAGTTAAGCAAGGAAAAATTCCCGCAATATAAATATGTAGAAAAAAAAATTTTTAAAAAATGGCTTTACTCGCAATAAAAAAAAGGCGGCGCTGTGGTGAATGCGCTTGCTTTTGCGGAAGTAATTTGATTTGTAAATGGGGATTTACGGCGAAGAAAAAAAACATAAAAAAGCTAGGGGGGCAACTAGCGCTGCACAAAAACGCCTATGAAAAGCAGAGACTTGAGCAGTTAGATTTTATTAATGACACACTGAAAAGACAGGGGCATGCAGCTTACACATTTAAAAATGTTGATCAAGCAATAAACAATATTATCTTGTAACAGGCAAACCAATCGAGACATTGCCCCCACCAAAATTCAGTGACTTTTATCAACCATCAGAAAAACAAAAGATGCAAGAAATCGGGTTTATTGTCGTTGGTATGACCGTGTGTATTTTGTTGCGCATAATATTGGCTGATGTAAAAAATGAACAAAATCTATTATTCGCCAAAAGGATATTGGAAGGGAATCACAGCAATTAAAAAGCTAAGCCAAGCAGCTGGAGTCAGTGAACAAACAGCAAAAGAATGGTTATCTAAACAAGCGATTTGGCAAATTTATTTACCAGCGCCTAGACGAATACAGAGACCACACTTTGTCAATACAACTCCAAACGACACCCATCAAATGGATCTTCTATATTTACCCTCTGATAGGATTAGACGAAAAAGATTTAAGTACGCACTCACAGTCATTGACATGGCTTCAAGATACAAAGATGCAGAACCATTAACACAAAGGTGCTTCTGCTGTTGCTGTTGCCATACAACTGATATACCAACGAGGCCCTTAACTTATCCTCGCATGATTCAAGTCGATGATGGAAAAGAATTTAAAGGCCAAGTGAATCAATTATTGTTGAAACATAGAGTTACCATTAAAAGAGGCATTCCAGGAGTTCACAGATCACAGGCTTTAGTTGAAAACTTTAACAAACAGTTAGCGAAAGACTTTTCTCTACCAGTATCACAGAGAGTGATTGACAATTCTCGCAACACAGAATGGGTTAGAAGACTGCCCTCAGTTTTGCGCGCAATGATAATGAAGAATTTAAAGGGCTAAAACCAGTACAAGCAATCAAAAGAAAAACAATAAATGTTGCTGAAGGACTCCAGTTACACCAGCAAACTATTACCGTTTGGTTTAAAAGTAAGGTACCTTTATTTACCGGGGGAAGGGAAGGGGACACTCGCATCAGGGCAACGATCCAGTTTGGAGTGTTGACCCATATGAAATAAAAAGAATTGTAAAAGATGAATCCGCCAGTGTATTATTTACGAGAAACTGACACAAACAAAACAACCAGCCCTCAAAGATCTTTTGTGAAAGAAGAACTGCAGATAATTCCGCCAGACACAGTTCCGCTTTAATTAATTTACGGTTCTCCAGTGCCCAATTGCATATGAAAACTCTGGATTAACAAACACACGTTTTGTGTTTGTTCTATCTAACGACTTCTTTGTTACAACTGTTGTGTTGATCTCATGTAGATTAGATCGCAGTTTTACGTTGTCATGATGAAAGTCTTATTGCCAAACAATGTTCTTTTAGTGCCATGTGATATGTTTGACTGCACAACGCTGCGAGATATTCCCTTTGCTTTCTTAATGATTTTCTCCTGGCTCGAAATACTGTACATTTTTTACCTTAACCCCACATACTCCTTGATCACCTTTCCAGATAATTCATCCTTCATCTTTCCTAAAACCTTCTTATTAGTAATTGAATGCAAAGGCGAGTCTTTAGGGTAATCGGAGTGTCATACCATCCCGCATGTCCTTTAGCTACTTCCATTTCCATGTCTTTATAGATGTCTTCAGTAGGGATATCTATAACAAAACTGTCTGTATCTGTGTAAAGTACTCTGGATCAGGATCGAGGGCTTAAAGTAGTCTAAGAAATTTAACATCAAAAGCTTTGATAAATTTTAAAACATAAACCCAAAATCCCCCCCAAGTTTTTAAAAAAAAACCGGGCCCCTTTTTAAGTTGAAAAACCTTTTTTAAAACCAAAACAAGGGTTGGGGCCGAAAAAAAAAAAAAAAACCCTTTTTTCCTCCCCCTTAAACCCAGAAAACCCCAAAAAGGAAAAGGGGGCCCTGAATTAAAAACCAAAAAATTTTTTTCTCCGCCCCCCCCCCCCCCCCCCCCCCCCCCCCCCCCCCCCCACAAAGGGGGTTTTAAAATAAAAACAGTTTTGGGGTAATGGAAAAATTTGGTCAAAAAACCCACCCCCGCAACCCAAAAAAAAACCCAATTTTTTGTTTCTGAAGTTTTCCGGGGAATACAAAAAAAAAAACCCGTTTGGTTTGGGTTTTGGGTACCTTTTTTTGGGGGTTAGGGGAAGGGGGAACCCCGAATCAAAAAAAATTCCATTGGGGGGAAAAAAAATTTAAAAAAGTAAAAAAAAAACCCGGGTTTAAAATTTTTTTTAAAATTTTTTCACATAAAAACCAAAAGTATCAAGAATTTTTTAAAGGGCCTGAATAATTGGAAAGTTGTTTTTAATTTTTGGGTTTCTCCGGGGCCAAATTTTGCTTTTTGGCTTGGTTTCCCAAACCCAAAACTTTTTGTTGTTTTTCATTAAAAACCCCCTTTTTTTTCTAAGGTTTTTTGATTTAGTTTTTAGACCCAATTTTTAACTTCATGATGAAAGGTTTTTTGAAAAAATTTTTTTAATTAAAAAGCAATTTTACCGATGCAGAGTTATTCCCTTTTTGTTTTTTAAAAAAAAATTTTTGGCTCGTAATACGACATTTTTTTTTCCCCAATTTTTTTTTTCCAAAAGTTTAGCCTTTTTTTCCTAAAACCCTTTCTTTTAGAACTTAATGCCGGGGGAAAGCCCTTTAGGGTTTCATGGAGGTTTCCCCCATGAGGATTTTTTCCTTAAATTTTTTAACTTCTGGGAATTAAACCCCTTTACGGTTTTTGTTAAGGCTTAAACGGAACATTTTTAAATGCCTTTAGAAAAATTTTCACCCCGGTTTGAAATTTTAAATTTCCCTTAAAAACGGGTTTTTAATTTCCCCTTTTTTTTTCACATCCGGGAAATTTGTTGATCTAAATTTTTTAATAGTTTTAATTTTTTAAAATTATTTTAATTTTGGCCCCGTTTTTGGGTTTTTGCTTTTGGCGTTGTGGGGACCCGCCCATAAAATTTTCCACAAAAAAACCCTTTTTCAATCATCGGGGAAGCAATTGTTTTTCAAAAATTTTTAAACCCTTTTTTAAACCCCAAAAATTTTAAAAGGAAAGCGCCCCAATTTAAAACCCCGGGCTTAAAAAATTGAAATAGGGGGGGAATCCGGGCAAAATTTTTTTTTCCCCGGAATTCAAAAATTTTAAAAATTCCGGAAAAATTTTTTTCCCTTTCTCCCCTGTAGGGAACCCAATGATTTTCTTTTCCCATGGGTTTCCAAATAACTTCTGTTTCCACGTTTGAAGGCTTTTAAATCGGAACCCTTTTAATGCCTTTTTCTAAATTGGGAAAAAACGGCCTTGGTACTTTAAAGTTTCCTTAACAAAATTTTTCCCAACGTTAAATTGTTAAAATTAAACAAAATTTTTTTAAACAAACGTTTTGGTAAAATATTCTTCCGTTTTTGGGCGACTTTAAGGGGCCCCAATACCAAATTTACCCCAAGAACCCAAATCAATGGCTTTGGGGGTAAAAATAAAAAGGACCCATTTTAAATTTTTTAAAAAAAACTCCCCCTTTTTCATCCCGGGGCAAATTGTAACCCTAAGGGTTTGGTTTTTTGCTTTTCTAAAAGAAAACCCGAAACCCTTTTCCCCCAATTTTGGGAAAAGATAGTTCCCTTTCTTTTTTTAAAACTTGGGGTTGAAGATTTGGCTTTTGGGGTTTGGGGAGTCCTTGTTTTTCCCCGGCAATAAAAACCCTTTTGGCCTCCCCCTTTAACTGTTATTCCTTTAAGGGTAAACCCCCCTTTTTCCAACAAGGGTTGGGTAAAATACTGTTTTGGGGGTTTGGACTTAGTGTATTAAAGAATTTTAAAGGAAAAAAATTTTTAAGATAAAGAACAGTATTTTCGATTTGTGAAATCCCTTGTAAAAACTTTAGCGAAATTTTGGGCCTCCTGCAAATTTTAGGGGGAAAAAATGGGCGGCTTCCTTTTTTTGGCCCAACAATTGAAGGCGGGCCAAACCCTGTTAAATTTACCTAAGGATTTTGGGTTTTCAAGTTTTTGGGGTTGGGGCCCCCAAAAAACCAAAAATGGTTGGTAAAGGGTTTTGGGGTTTCGGGCTCTTTTTTCCAGTTTCTTAAAACAACTTTGGATTCCGGGGGGGGCGAAATTTATTTCTGGTTTTTGGGCCTCGAAATTTTCCTTTTTCATAAGGGGCCGCCTTCCCCCGGCCTTGAAAAATTTGCAATCTTTG
The DNA here is from genome assembly GCA_018398815.1 of Conus ventricosus. Classification (NCBI taxonomy): domain Eukaryota; kingdom Metazoa; phylum Mollusca; class Gastropoda; order Neogastropoda; family Conidae; genus Conus; species Conus ventricosus. Next base: position 51,239,380 of record CM031600.1, on the reverse strand, counting down.
TTAAAACCATTTTTTTTTCGAATTTTTGTTTCCCCCATGGTTTTTTAAAAGTTGCTAAATAAGTTATTTTTCCGGTTTTCCAAGTTTTTCAAACCCTTTGCCCGGGGGGGCCAATTTGGGATTTTAAGTCCCCAAAATTTTGGGTTTTTTGGTTCCCCCCTTTGTTTGGGGCCCTTTTTGGGAAATTTTTAATAATTCGGGGGCCGGGGGCGGGGGGGGGCTTTAAGGCCGGGGGGGCGGGGGCGGGGGGGGCCCGGGGGGGCGGGAAAACCCCAGGGCTGGGGCCGGGGGCGGGGCGGTTTGGCCGGGGGCCAAATTTTTTTCCTCATCCCATTTGTAACATTAACAGTTATTGGTTTGTTTTGTTCTTAAAAATGATAAATTTGGTCTACACTAACAGGAAAGGATATTCCTTTAAAAGTTAAGATCTTTGGTGGTTTTTCCCGGGTAGTTAGTCACTCTTCTGCTTTGTTCGCGGACTTGATGCGCCTTGCAAGAACACACCCATGAAATTTTTGTCGTCTAATTTTTTTTATTTTTAAAAAATGCTCCTTTGAAACCAACTCTCGAGGTACGGAATGTAACCCTTCCCCTAAAATTCGGTGCAAACTTCCCCCTTTTTTAAATCTAATCTCTAAGATTTTCGCCCTCGGACCAACCAACCCTCTCTTTTTTGCTTCTTCGGGGGGGCAGCGTAAACGGGTGCAAGCAGTTCGCCCTCCCCCCCCCCGGGTGTTAAGTCATTATGAAAAGAATAGTCTGCGGTTTATTGAGCCCGGGGTTTTCTAGTTTTTCCCTTAAATTTAAATTGTTTTTTTGTCGATTAAAAAAGCTAACATTACTTTAACTGGGGGTCTTTTGGTTATTTTACTTAACTTGAAAAATAGAAATTTACCCGCTTGCCCGCCCGTTTTCGGGATTAAAAACTTCTAAATCAATATCTTTCAGTGCTTTGACAAACGCCCTTTCTCGGCTTTCCCCTTCAAAAAATTAATCGGGGCCTTTATATATTTTTCCCCTTTTTGGTTTTTCCCTTTTTCCCTAAGCCAACAAATTTTTTTAAAATTTTAAAAAAAATACAACGGTTTAAAATAAAAAAATTTTCGACGGCCCTTTTTTGCGTTTGGACCCAAAAACTAAAGTAAAAACCCTTTTGGTGTTGTTTTTTTTAGCTTTTTAGAACAGGGGTTTTGGGTCTCGTTTACTTTTTTAAGCTTTCCCCTTTTTTTTCTCTCGGGTCTGGCTGTTTGAGAAAAACTTGTCCTCGCCTTTCTTTAAAGACCAAACTTTTGTCTTTTGTAGTCTCAAAATGGGCCCTGAAAAAGTTTAAAAATTTTTTTTTTCCGTGATGTTTGAGCCCAGCTAGTCCCTTTATTTATTGCCCAGTTTAAAACAAAACAAGTTTAGCTGTTATTATTGAACCAAGCTGTGTGCTTTTGGATTTATTTTTTTAATTTTTTGTTTGCGCACCTACACTAAAAAACACAGCCGGAGCTAAAGACAAACCTCCTTAGGTAAAGCGGGGGGTGCGCCTATGCCTTTTGGGTAAGAACCCAAACACTCTTCCTGCGATAGAGCCCCTTTTATATTTCGATGCTCCATTTTTTTTAACTTATGTAACAGAAATTAAAGACAGCAAAAACCTTCTTTTTGGTTTTGCTGTTTTTGAAAGGTCTTGCTCTAGTACTTGCTGCATTTGGTAATTTTGGGTTTTAATCTGAAGGTTTTTATGTTAGGGGTTTTTTTCTATCTCTTTTTTTTGGGCGGCGCTTTTGGCTTTTTTTGGTTAAACCTGAAAAACATGTTTTTTTTAAAATAAAAATAATTGGGTTATTGAAAATTTTTTTTAAATCTTTTTATTTTCAATATTCAGCCGGGCCCATCAAAAAATAAAAACAAATGTCCCTTTAACGGTTTTTTTCGGCTTCTTCTTCTTTGTCAATTTGAATGTTTATTACGTCCCCTTCACATTTCCCCCGCTTCCAGTAATGATTATCCTCCGTTGCCTTTGGTCAACCCCCATAAACCGTTTTTTTTGTTGTTAAATAATCATCAAGTTTTTTACGCGGGTTGAAGGGGTAGATTTTTAAGCCAAAAGGTCAACTTTTGGGTTTTCTACCCCTCCCACCCCAAAAACATTTTCCTTATTTCACCCAAAATGCTGAAAAGGGTTTTTAAGCCCCCCTAGCATAGTTTTGGTTAGGACGGGCCCTAATCGAACATTGTAACTTTTTTTTATTTTTTTGGGATTAAAAAACTTTTCATTTCCCTCTTTTGAATGGTTTTTCATCTCCCACAGAAATTTTAAATCCCTTTTAAAGGGCGATTTTTGCTGAGACGTAAAACTAAAATTCCATATAGTGTCTCCCCCCTCTTCTAGGTTATGTTGTATGATAAATCCCCTTTTCAAATTTATTTTGCAAATTTTTGGGACTGATATTGGTGGCTCATCACCCTTTAACTAAATTAGGGTTGCTAACAAACGTCAAACCTAACGGATGTCAAAATGTGTCCTTTGCTTCGGTGTCTGATATTTGAAAACCCGTTTGTATTAAATTAAAAGTTAGTTCATATGAAAAACTTTTTTTTTTAAAGCCCCTTGAAAGTATCGCAGCCTTTTAACAACCCCAAAAATCTAAGGGAATGGAAAAAAACGAATTTTTTAAACGCAAAATTTTTCAGCCACATTCTTTTTTTCCGTCTTTAGTTTCGGGGCACCCCCTTTATTTTTTAGTGCTTCTTTTTTTTCTATTCCCCTTTAAAGCAAAGTCAGCCCTTTCAGTTCCCCCGGGTTTCCATAGATCAGAAAAGGTTAAAAAAAAATGTCTGCATTGTGTAAAGAAAATATTTTTCCCCTCAAATTTTATAGAAATTTTCTTAACGATTGGCCCCCCCCCGGTTTTTGTTAAAATGTCCCGTTTGGGTCTGTTTTGTAAAACGAGGGACTATTTTGAAAAAAAGAACCCCAGAAACCCGGCACTTTCACTCATTGCTCCTAGGGCGGAAATTTGGGCAGTAAGAATTTTTATCTGCATCAATGTTGGATTATTTTGGAAAAGAATAGGGCCGGGTTTTTTCCCTTCACCCAAGGGGGGGGGGGTTTTCAGTTTTCTATGCGGGCTAAGAATCGACCATATGTTTGCTGCGCCATTTTTTTGAAGGGAAAATTAAAAAATTAATTATTTAAAAAAATGGGGAAAATTTAAGGTGAAAAGATTTTGAGGTTTTTTTATCCTGGAGACACAGAGTGGGAAAAGATCCCTTTGACACAGCATCGCCCCAACGCTCCATGTGGCATGAAAATTTAAAAGAAAAATAAGGGGAAATTTTTTTTACAAAGTTTTGGCCAAGAACCCCCCGAATTTATAGGGCCCCCAAAAGATTTTGAATTAAAAATGATCATTTTTTCTGTAAAAAACGAACAAGGGCAACTTGTTCCCGGGTTTTCAAATAAAACCCCACCCATCAAAATTTTTAAACCAAGGGGTTCAAATTTTACAAAGACTTTTGGGGTGAAAGACCCCAAAAACGCCCCTTGGGGCCCTTTTTAGACCAAAATTTAAAGGGGGAGGGAGTTTTTAAACTTCAAAACACACTTTCAAAAAATCCCGACAGATAACCCAAAGCAAAACAAGGGGAAATTAAAGAATTAAATCAAACAGCAGGTGAATTAATTTAAAAAAATAGAAGCAAAAAAACCCGTTTTTTAAAAAACAGCGTTAAAAACTTTACACGAACGCCGCCAAACCCCTTTCGAGAACTAAAAGGCCCTTGATTTTGCTTTTTAAAAACCATCAAAAGGGGAATTAACAAAAAAATTTTGCAAAAATAGGTGAAAATTGATGGGGATATAAAAAGAGAAAAAAAAAAACTCGTTGAAAGGGTTTATACGCCAACTTAGGGGCCAAAATTTTTAAAAAAAAGAAAGCCCCAAAAACTAAAAGATCTTGAAAAAAGAAAGATCAGCAAAAATAGAAGTGACCCACTTTCTAACCGGGAAACCAAATTTCGAACTCAAGTGAATAGAATTAAAAGAAACTATCCGGGGAAAAAATTTTATTGAAAAACCAAAGAAACTACAGAAAAGAATACAAAAACTGGTTTTAAAAGCAAGGTGTCACATTGCAAGCGTTATTAACGGGCCTTTTTAAATTTGCAATAACACACTGGGGTTTTGGTTTACAGGGGGCGGTGGAGGTCAAAGTTCAAATACCTCCACCACCCTCGCCTCCACCTGATAAATTTATGGGTAAAAAAACAGCTTGATCATCTTGCGAATTTTTTTAAAAAAAATTTGCTGGTTAAAAACCGGGAAACGCTTTACCCGGTATATTGGGGAGTATTGCAATGGCCCTTTTTTCTCTGCAAGCAAAGTAGTTGGCTTTATGGCCGAGCCTTATGGGCCCCTTAGTCTTGAATAGTTGGGGTTTTAAATTTTTTTTTGATAAAACCAAATAATTTCCTATGCCAGTTAATCCCCAAAAACAAGCGCGTCTTTTTATATTTCGGGCCAAACGCGAAAAGAATCCGCGAGCTTTGCTGGGCTTCAATGGCCTTTTGGGCTTTGGGCTTCGGGAATTTGATACTTATTCTTGGGTGTTTTTTTTTGTTTTTTTAATAACTGGCCCCCAGAATTTTTTCGTTTTTCCCAAACCCTTTTTTAAATTTCCTTCTATAAGAATTTCATTATTTAAGTTTATTTTTGTAAACCCATCTGGAATTTTGGGTCAGAAAGGGAGCATTTTAAACCATTTCCAACAGCAAAATTACTTTCGATCTTGCGTATTGTAAAAAATGTTTGGGAACCTTTTAATACTTGAAGGTAAAATAAAATGTAAATTAATTTGGGGTCCTCTAAATTTTCTAAGTATTGTTTTTTTTGGGGTTCCCAAAAAACCGTAGAAAGATCAGTTTTCTCCCTTTTTTGCCGTGCTTGCGAACCAAACAAAAAACCAAAAGTAAGTACGAAAAAGAGTGTTTATTCGTTTATTCCCGCTTAGTTAGGCCCCTTTGAAGGTTTTAAGAAAAATTTTTGTCCCCTGAGTTTTATGCTCTTTGCTTCTAAAGGACCCGGGCTGAAAAAATTTTGAAAAGGGAACGCCGTCATTAAATTATCTTTCGTGCGTGCCCCGAAAAAAAATGAAACCCTGGCCCTGATTTAAGATCCAACTTTTTTCTAAAGGGCTGTCCCTTTTTTTAATATTTAATTCGTTACGTCCTTTAAAAGCCTTCATGTCTATTTGTTTTCTGAAAGGATTTTAACGGAAATTTTTCTTTTGGGAAAGGTGCTTTTAGTTTAGTCCAAAATTCGTTTTTAAAGGTGTTTTGAAATTTAAAAACTTTAAAACTTTACCTCACCAAAGGATAAAGGTTTATTTAAATTATCGGCCCTACGCCACTCCAAAACCCAGTTGATGCACAAAAAAACCCGCAAAGTTTTAAAATGGGTTTTGATAAAACTGAACGGATGACTAAACCCCCGCTTTCTGGATGGGCTCGTTTTCCCTTTGGGGGGTTAAGAAAAGCTTTAAAAAGGGTAAATTTACCCTTTTTTTTGAAAAAAAGGCAGTCGGGGGGCACCCCAATTTCAAGAGTATCAGTTTTCTTAAAAATTTTAAAATTTTAGTGCGGGGCCCCAACCGAATATTTTTTCGCCAGTAAATTTTTTGGGATCATTTTTAAAATTTTTTTTAAAAATGTTTTTTAACCCAAAAACAAATCAAAACCGCCCTTCGTTTTTAGAACATTTCTATTTAATAAAAAATTGGGGCCAAAACGGTCCGCGTCCATGAAATATTTTAACCCAAAGGGCCCTATGGTTTAATATAACTGAATCCAAGAAAAATAATTTTCAGTTTTTAAAGGTTAAAAAAAGAAGGGGGAAGGAGTTAAACCCGGGTTTTCCATACCGGTTTGGGTTTTTACGGGTTTTTTTCGCAAAAAAAAGCAAAAGAGTAATTTCGACATTACTCTCCCAAAATTTAAAAAGCAAATCAAAAACAATGTTAACTTTTTAAATGAAGAAAAAAGTAGCACTTTTCCCTTTTTTATGTAGAGGGTAGTAAAATGTTTTGGGTTTGGGAGATGACAATCATTTGGGTTTAGAGTTTTGGGAAAAACAAAAAATACTTTTTGGGGGAAAACCCCTCGTTTTTTCAAATTTAAATTTATTACTCTATTTTTCATTTGGACGGAAAATTTAAACCCCTGAAAGAAAACTTAATTTTATGGAAAGGGCCCCCAACTGGTTTTAAAAGCTCTTCCTTAAAGGGGAAAACTGCATATTTTTGATTAGGGAAAATTTTACAATTCCTTAAATTTTCAGTTTTTAAAAATTAGTTTGTGGAAAGGGTCGGATCATTTTTTAAAAAATCAAAGACAAAACAGGGAAAAGTCGTGAAATGTTTATAACCTGCACATTGTTTTTTGGGAAAAAAAATAAAAAAAGTTACTAAAAAAAATGTCGCGTGGGCCCCGAAGAACCAAGTTACATTCTTTGGGGCCGTGGGGGTGGGATAACTTTAGAATTAAAAGACCTTGCAGACGTTTTCGGACTTTTTAACAGAAAGTTTAGATAGGGACTTTGTATGGGTTTGAGTACCCAAAGACGGTTTAATTTTAAACGCCAAAAAAGGTTTTTGACAGTTAAAAAGGGTTTTCCAAACAAAAACAGCTGCGCAATCTTTAAAACAAATAATGTTGGTCAGTATGAATTAAAATAGTTTTGAAAAACCTGACCTCAAATGGCACTTAGAACCAAAAATTTTGAATGGGAAAAAAAAATTTGAATTATAACCCCCTTTAAAATATTTTTCGCCCTCAAAAAATTTCAGGGGAAAAGCATTCAACTCTGGGGCCCTTTTCATGCCGGACGACAATATCGGGAAAAAAATTTTTAAAAAAGCCGTTTGGGAAAAAAAGCGTACATCCTCCCCCGAAAAGAAAAAGTTGTAAAAAAAGCTTTTACAAAAAATTTTTGTTTTTTCCAAGCGAAAATTTGGGAAAGGGGGGCACGTTTACAAAGATATTTGAAATTTCTGTCTTTTTAAAATGTGGGGGCGGGATGGGGTTTTGGGGTTAGTTTAAGACCTTATAAAAGGAAAATTTAATTTTTTGCTGGCAAAAATTTGAAAGTTTTAAAAGCCTTTCCCTTGTTGTCGTCGTTCTTTAAAATGGCCCGGGGAATTTTTTTAAGTTATAACAACAAGCAAAAAAATCAAAGTTGACTTTTAAAAAAAAACAAACTTACCGAAAATGAATTGGTTTAAACTTTTCCCATTTTACCCCCGTAGGGTTTTATTTTACTGAACAAGTTTTTTACGGAGAGTTTAAAAAAATAATAATGGGTTTGATTTTTAAAATTTTGTTAAAAACTATGGGCATTAAACTTTATGAAAAAATTTCCCTTTATTGTTCAATGATTTGTTGGGGAACTGGTTGTGGAAAAAAAAATATTTGTCCCCAGACTTATTACAAACAGTTTTAATTTGCTAAAAATTTTGGGTTTATATTGTGGGTTTTTTGTCCAAAAACTTTTAAATGGAAAAAAAGATATCAGATAGAAGGGTTTTTATGGACGATGATGACATTTATTTAGTTGATTTCCCCAGCAAAAAAAACTGATGAAATGTTTTGAACTTTTTTTTAGGCTGTTTGAAAGGGGAACGCAGGGCCTTTTAATTTTAGATGACGCTCGGGAGAAAAAAAACATGTTAAAAAAAAGAAAACACTTTGTCAAAACTACTTTCAGGTTTGGGAAAGGGTGCTAGGATAAGTGTGTGGATTTTAAGGGCCCAAAAATTTTCCAGTTTTAAAAGACTTTAAGAACAGTTAAAAACTGTAGTGTTTTTTCACATGAAAGACAGAGACTCATTTGAAGAATGTTTGCGTGAAAATGATGTTATTGAAAATGACCAGGAAAAACACAGGATTAAACAAAAACTGAAATCTGAAAAGTTTAGTAAATTAGTATTGAAAACGGATAACCCTATACAGTATGTTTGTTTGTAGATAATCGTTATTTTTTGGTTATTGAAGTCTTACTTGTCAGAGAACAGGAAAACCTTTATTCGGGGCCACTTTCGCCCGAAACTGGTTGAGGGCGAAAGTGGCCCAGAATGAAGGTTTTCCTGTTCTCTCATGCACTATTTGACAGTTTAGCACACTCGTTCATTGATGATGATTTATAATCGGCTCGTTTGATGTCTATTATTTTGCGGTTACACCTCATTTCGTACACGCATTTATGCGTGTGTGTGTGTGTGTGTGAGCCCACATACACTGGCGTACTCACATATATGCACGCACGTGCACGCATATACGTGCATTTAGGAGCATTTCACACAAACCAACATATCACATCACATCACATCACATCACACACACACACACACACACACACACACACACACACACACACACACACACACACACACCACACAACACACACACAGGTAGATAGGTAGATAGACACACGGACAGACAGATAGATGGACAGACAGACAGATAGATAGAAGACAGATAGATAGACAGATAGATATGCGCACGCACACATCGCGTACAATGGCACAAACACTCGGCCTACCCACGCAAGCACACACACACACACACACACACACACACACACACACACACACACACACACACACACACACACACACACACACACACACACACACACACACAACTACAACAGTTGCACAGACAAGGTAGGTACACCTTCCCATGGTCTGAGCAGTGCGTTGGGATAATGCACAGGTCAGGCATCTGCTGAGTCTTTTCCATGGGACCCCTCCACAGTCGCCACCCCCCCACCCCCCACCCCGCCATCACCCTAACCCTCCCAAGCGATGGCAGGCACCCCCCTACCCCCCCCCCCCCCCCCATCCCCCTTCCCTCCGGGTGAAGTGAAGACAATCGGAACAACGTTCACCCACGCACCCCACCCACGCATTCCCTCAGGAACACAACTCCGACCGATCGGGGATCGAACGCCCGACGCAGGACCACGAACGACCCCTCCACTCGACCAGGGCGGCTCCAATAAGGTTTTAAAAGGCGAAAATATATATCGTCATACAAACTATGTACGTCAAAGACGGCAGTATTCATCAATACAGATTATTAAGAGAGTGGAAGAGGGAAGAGTAGGGATGGGGGAGGGAGAGAGAGAAAAGGGGGGAGAGAGAGAGAGGGAGAGATTTTCCATGATTTCAAAGGGCAAGAAAATGCCTTGTTATACAAGATATGTACAGCAACCACCCTAGTATTTGCTAATACAGTTTACTGTTAAGCATAAAGAGAAAGACATAGAGAGAGAAAGAGAGGGAGCGTATAGAAGAAGAAGAAGAAGAAGAAGAAGAAGAAGAAGAAGAAGAAGAAGAAGAAGAAGAAGAAGAAGAAGAAGAAGAAGACGAAGAAGAAGAAGAAGAAGAAGAAGAAGAAGAAGAAGAAGAAGAAGACGAAGAAGAAGAAGAAAGAAGAAGAAGAAGAAGAAGAAGAAGAAGAAGAAGAAGAAGAAGAAGAAGAAGAAGAAGACGAAGAAGAAGAAGAAGAAGAAGAAGAAGAAGAAGAAGAAGAAGACGAAGAAGAAGACGAAGAAGAAGAAGAAGAAGAAGAAGAAGAAGAAGAAGAAGAAGAAGAAGAAGAAGAAGAAGCGGAGGTAAGATATCCAATGTGTGAACATACAGGAAAAGGAACAAACAACAAATAGAACATTGTCTTAAAGATGTCCATCCTCAGTATCAATTTCAAGTGGAGAGAGAAAGAGGGAGAAACAAACTGGCAGACAGACAGAGGAGAAGAGAGCGAAAGTGGTAGGGAGGGAGAGGGGGTTAGGGGGGGAGATATGGATGGGAGGAGAGACAGATGGATGAGTGAGAGAGAGAAAGGGACAAAATTTAGGGGGGGAAATGATTCGTTGTGTATTAATCCAAAACAAAATTGAAAACATTTTGAAGAGAGAGAGAGAGAGAGAGAGAGAGAGAGAGAGAGAGAGAGGGAGAGAGAGAGAGAGAGAGAGAGAGAGAAGAATGAGGAAGACAGACAGACAGGCAGACAGACAGACGTGGGGGGGGGGGTGAGGGCTAATGTGATGGAAGTGGGGAGGGGTGAGCATAATTCACTCAAACTGGATTTTCTATTTGCGAAATAAATCACTTTCTTTTTGAACAAATCGTGTTGAGCATATTTGTCAACATACTGAATCGCATCACCTGGGAGGGGAGAGAGAGAGAGAGAGAGAGAGAGAGAGAGAGAGGGAGGGAGAGAGAGAGAGAGAGAGAGAGAGAGAGAAAGAGAGAGAGAGATCAGGATCTCCATTGTTTTGTTGTTGTTTTTTGTCTTTTGTGAAAAAAGAGAAAAATTACGTATACACGTTAAGATTACATTAGTCTTAAATTCCAAGCAAATTTGAAAATACGATGGGAGGGAGAGAGGGAGAGAGATAGAGTGATAGACATCTTGCACACACGTAAAATCCCATCACCAACTTTCGGAAGAGAAGGCCAGTTTGGCCGTTGGTATGGATGACACGTTACACATAGCATGCACCCTGCGTGAGAAATGGAAAGAATGCAGGAAGTGAGGAAAATGAGTGATCGATATTGAACGATATTGACTGGATGACACGGGAAACGACTGAATGAAGCGCCAGCTGGCAGCTCTTCAGTCGGCACTACCCAGGTAGGCAGCCCGTTGTGTAAACGAGTGTGTGTGTGTGTGGACACATGTTAGTGCGGGTGTTTGAGTGTGTGTTGAGCGCAATGAGTTGATCCCAAGAATTGCGCTATATAAAATCTATGCATTATTATAGAGAAAGACAGATCTGAATTCCCATTGCGTTCCCTCTTTTGTAGAAGAACGAGAAAAAAAAAATAAACGTACACACGTCAATATTACATCAGTGTTATATTCCAAGCAAATTTGAATATACAGAGAGAGAGAGAGAGAGAGAGAGAGAGAGAGAGAGAGAGAGAGAGGAGAGAGAGAGAGGGTCAAAAAAGAATCTCTCCATCTGACCTGATAGTTGATTTCCAATCATCGGCGTGACTTAGGTCCTCTGATGCCTCTGTCCCTCTGTGTGTCTCCTCTATGCTGCCCTGGCTCTGATACCACTGTCCTTGGTGCTGGAGGTCTGGGACAGAAGTGCTGGGCGAAGCAAGCACTGGAAACTAAGGGAACCATTCGCCTGCTGCACTCTTTACGTCAGTCCAGTGGTCTCCCTTGCTCCAACCGTCGGCGCGGTGGCGTTGACGATTGCAGAGCACTGTTCAGCAGACCAGTCTTCGTTCTACGATGTTGGATGTGTCCGTAGTGGGTCTTCGCACACACACTGTGCAGGTCAGTCTTAGAATTACGATGTTGGATGTGTCCGTTGTGGACCTTCACACACACTGTGCAGGTCAGTCTTAGAATTACGATGTTGGATGTGTCCGTTGTGGGTCTTCACACACTGTGCAGGTCAGTCTTAGAATTACGATGTTGGATGTGTCCGTTGTGGACCTTCACACACTGTGCCTCTCACTGTGCAGCACTGACTGGTCTCCTCGGCATGCCGCATCGCCCTCAGGAGTTGATCATTTCGCTCAGTGAGGTCTTCAACCATCACTGGACATCTCTCACCACCCGGGCATCTCCCAAGTTTACGGCGGTTGGACAGGACTTGATCCCTTGTCTTTCGCAATACAGCCTCTCTGGGCAGTTGGACCAGTTCTCCTTCTCCCAAGTCTGTGCCTAGCGTCAGTGTCATTCTTCGTGATGTGGGGCAGCTGAAGCCTCTCGTTAAAGATTTGAAGTAAAGCTTCCTCACAGTCAGCTGCCGTTTTATTATTCGCTTCTGGCACATAACACACCCTGAGATTGTCATTTCTGCCATACTGTTCGGAATCGTTCGCTCTATCATCTGCAAGACCAGTTCTGTATTTGGCAAACTGCAAATCAGCTCGTAGCATGTCCTCTCTTTTCTTATGTTCATCGATGTCAGTCTTTAAATTTTCATTCTGAGGCAATAGAATTTCAGCTTTCAGTTCCTGCATGGTGTCCGTTAGTTTTCTGATATGCTTTCCATTTTCACATAGTTTTTCTAAACTTTCAAAATGACTTACTTCCATTGGACCTCTGTCCGCACTACTTACACTCGCGCTATTCCTATTTTCACCGGATACTTGTTGTCCACTTGACAGGGCTCTCTTGACTGATGACAGAGACTGAGAAACCAACACGCCGTACAGAACCAGGGAGAAAATGAAACAAAATGGAGTCTGGGTCAGGCGTACTCACAGCTTGTTTTCAGTCTGAAACGCCTCTTGCTCTTCTGGCCGGTGTCTTCTCTTTACGCCTCTCGCAGTTCTGGCCGGTGTCTTCTCTTTACGCCTCTCGCAGTTCTGGCCGGTGTCTTCTCTTTACGCCTCTCGCAGTTCTGGCCGGTGTCTTCTCTTTACGCCTCTCGCAGTTCTGGCCGGTGTCTTCTCTTTACGCCTCTCGCAGTTCTGGCCGGTGTCTTCTCTTTACGCCTCTCGCAGTTCTGGCCGGTGTCTTCTCTTTACGCCTCTCGCAGTTCTGGCCGGTGTCTTCTCTTTACGCCTCTCGCAGTTCTGGCCGGTGTCTTCTCTTTACGCCTCTCGCAGTTCTGCCCGGTGTCTTCTCTTTACGCCACTCGCAGTTCTGGCCGGTGTCTTCTCTTTACGCCACTCGCAGTTCTGCCCGGTGTCTTCTCTTTACGCCTCTCGCAGTTCTGGCCGGTGTCTTCTCTTTACGCCTCTCGCAGTTCTGGCCGGTGTCTTCTCTTTACGCCACTCGCAGTTCTGGCCGGTGTCTTCTCTTTACGCCTCTCGCAGTTCACGCCGGTGTCTTCTCTTTACGCCTCTCGCAGTTCACGCCGGTGTCTTCTCTTTACGCCTCTCGCAGTTCACGCCGGTGTCGTATATAATACTGTCGCTCATAAAATCGTGTCGCAGCGACAGTATTTCCCGGGAAAAACTGCATTTTATGGACAGCTACAATATTCTATGGGACATTTTTCGTGAAAAGTTGTCGCGCGACATTTTTTTCCAGCAATTATTGTCGCTGCAACAATATTTCACGTGAAATGCTATCGCTGCGATACAATTCCACGGCGACAGTATTATATACGACACCCGGTGTCTTCTCTTTACGCCTCTCGCAGTTCTGGCCGGTGTCTTCTCTTTCTCACTGCTGTCGTCACGTGTCCATGCAGTTGAACCTTGGCTCAGGATGCATTTGCTAGTTGTTGTTTTTTTTTCGTTGTTGGTTTTTTGGGTTGTTTTTTTTTACTTTTTTTCATTCTTTTTCTCATTGCTTTTTTACGGACTGATGACCATCGGGCATCCTGATACTACTACACAAGGAACCGTCCTTCAGAAGGACCTAAGAGAGGATAAATGCTTTTACCACCAAGCGGCTAATAGAAAAACAATGGGGAAAAAGGGGGGGGGAAGAATTATTCACTGTGAAGCGAGAGCTCAGCCAGACACGTCCGCTCTGTTTGGCACAGCAGTGTTCGCTCATTTCAGGGACAGGTTATTGACCATCCATACAGGTTTCATTCCCATAAGGGTTTCATTTCCATTCGGGTTTCATTTCCATACGGGTTTCGTTTCCATACAGGTTTCATTCCCATAAGGGTTTCATTTCCATACGGGTTTCATTTCCATACGGGTTTCGTTTCAATACAGGTTTCATTTCCATAAGGGTTTCATTTCCATACGGGTTTCATTTCAATACAGGTTTCATTTCCATACAGGTTTCATTTCAATACAGGTTTCATTTCTATACGGTTTTCATTTCCATACAGGTTTCATTTCCATACAGGTTTCATTTCCATACGGGTTTCATTTCCATACAGGTTTCGTTTCCATACGGTTTCATTTCCATACAGGTTTCATTTCCATACAGGTTTCATTTCCATACAGGTTTCATTTCCATACGGTTTCATTTCTATACGGGTTTCATTTCCATACAGGTTTCATTTCCATACGGTTTTCATTTCCATACAGGTTTCATTTCCATACAGGTTTCATTTCCATACGGGTTTCATTTCCATACAGGTTTCATTTCTATACAGGTTTCATTTCCATACAGGTTTCGTTTCCATACGGGTTTCATTTCCATACAGGTTTCATTTCCATACAGGTTTAATTTCCATACAGGTTTCATTTCCATACAGGTTTCATGTGCTGCCCTTGAAAAGGAACTCTAGTTCAGATCCCCCATTGCTAATGATAGATCTCAGATATGAGTGAATTGTTCAACAGTTCATAGTTTTGGTTTGTGGACAGTTGTATCGGTAGTGACACTTGTTGCTGGCCATCAACTTGATTTTGATGTCAATGCTTCAACATGCTGATCCCGTCCAGCGAGATCAGCAGGTTTTTGTTCCCTGCCTGACAGGAGATCGGTGTCACCCGCAAAGCAAAGAGTCGTGTTTGTTCGTCCTCCAATGCTGAGTGGTGTTGACAGGATCTTCAGGTGCTTAAGTTGTGATGCGTTCGATGATAAGAATAGATGGAAAAGCGTGGGAGACAGAAGGCAGCCCTGATGAACGCCAGCTGATCTATTGAACCCCTCTGCAATAACAGCCTGCGTGAGTACCGGACTGGCCACTCTGAATTGTAGTAGCGGGTGATTTTGACTGGCCTTCGCCCAAAGTTAATTTTCCTTAATAAGCGTCTCCCGCCAGACCCTTTAGAATGTATTGTTGAAATGTATGAACACGTAGTAAAATTCTGTCTTGTGTTCGAGGTGTTTTTCGTAAAAGGTGAGCAAGCTAAAGATCTGTTCGATGGTGCTTCTGCCTTTTTGGAATCCAGCTTGCTGTTCAACAAAAATGGTGTGCATTCGCGGCTTGATCCACTTAGAATAATTGTGAGCATTCCTTCGCAGGTGTGATCAATCTTGCAGTAGTTCTTGCTGTGTAAGAGATGTCCGTTCTTGGGAAGCGTGATGATCAGTGGTTGATCTATTGCATGTGCCATTCGCCTGTGTGCAGATTTTGTTGTGGGTGACAGGATACCAGTTACTGCCTCTCCACCATTTTTCAAGACTCCTGCCTCAGCCCTACCACATTTTGGCAACTTCAAAGCTACGACGATTTCTTCTATTGGAGAGCTGTCGAAATTTGATTAATCGTGAGTTGTGAGTATACCTGGATGTTCTTTATTTTGTTGTTGTAACGCTAAGAGTAAATTTTAAACCATATTTGCCGTCTTTGACCTGAAAGGTGCTGACTGTGCTTTGCTTATGTTCCGTCGTCTGTTGCAGTCTGACAAGTTTTCTATGTCTTGTTGTTGTGTAGGCTTTTGTTTTTCAGTGTCTCCACTCTGTTGTTCGATCAATCTTTCCTTTTATATTCTTCATTTCTTGACTCATTCACTTGTTATAGGACATTGCCCCGACAGTTTCTTTGTGCAGCTTCAATTACCTTCTAGTATTACAAGTCCGGTTATAACTTTGGGTCCATGGCTTAGATTTCGCTGGACCTCTATTGCTGTTTGAATAATCCATTCGTTTAAATTGTTCATAAGAAGTTCAAGACGAATTTTCCTCTCACGTTCTGCGCGACATTGCTCAGCGACATCAGGATCTTACTGACATTCCCTCAGATTCAAGGTGTCGTGGTCCTTGTCATCAGTGAGGTCTAATGAGAGTTGTCAGGTATTTAGTCTTGTTTTGACTATGTCATCACGTCATACAAGATGTGTCCGCCCACTGTCCAGTCGTCCCCAGCTTCGCCGTCCACCCCCTCCTTTCTTGGCCATCACCCTTTCTGTTTCCGACACCTCATTTCCATCTCCCAGCACGGTCATGTGGATTTTTTTCATTTTCTTTCTTTCTTATCGTTCGCGGGTGCGAATGAGCGTGCGTGCGTGCGTGCGTGCGTGCTTGCGTGCGTGCGTGTGTGTTGTGTGTGTGTGTGTGTGTGTGTGTGTGTGTGTGTGTGTGTGTGTGTGCGTGCGTGCGTGCGTGCGTGCGTGCGTGCGTGCGTGCGTGCGTGCGTGCGTGCGTGCGTGTGTGCGTGTGTGTGTGTGGTGTGTGTGTGTGTTGTGTGTGTGTGTGTGTGTGTGTGTGTGTGTGCGTGTATGTGTATGTACGTGTGTTTGTGTGTGTGTGTGTGTGTGTGTGTGTGTGTGTGTGTGTGTGTGTGTGTGTGTGTTGTGTTGTGTTGTGTAAAACACACAAAGTGTTAACGTTGTTGCTTTGGTGCTTTCCTGATTTATTTATTTGTATGCTCATGATTAAAGTCAGGAACTTTTCTTCATTTTTTTTCCAAATTGTCAGTTCATAGAGTTTCTGAACTTCAATTCATTGGCACTTCAGTTTTATGACCCCTAGTCTATTGGCACTTCAGTTTTATGACCCCTAGTCTATTGGCACTTCAGTTTTTTACCCCTAGTCTATTGGCACTTCAGTTTTGTGACCCCTAGTCTATTGGCACTTCAGTCTTATGACCCCTAGTCTATTGGCACTTCAGTTTTATGACCCCTAGTCTATTGGCACTTCAGTTTTATGACCCCTAGTCTATTGGCGCTTCAGTTTTATGACCCCTAGTCTATTGGCACTTCAGTTTATGACCCCTAGTCTATTGGCACTTCAGTCTTATGACCCATAGTCCATTGGCACTTCAGTCTTTTGACCCCTAGTCTATTGGCACTTCAGTCTTTTGACCCCTAGTCTATTGCTACAACAGTCTTATGACCCCTAGTCTATTGCTACAACAGTCTTATGACCCCTAGTCTATTGCTACAACAGTCTTATGACCCCTAGTCCATTGCTACAACAGTCTTATGACCCCTAGTCTATTGCTACAACAGTCTTATGACCCCTAGTCTATTGCTACAACAGTCTTATGACCCCTAGTCTATTGCTACAACAGTCTTATGACCCCTAGTCTATTGCTACAACAGTCTTTGCATCCACACTTCATGGGCACAACAGTCGTTTATCTGACTCTGCAGTCTTTGACCTTCAGTTCATCTGACACTATAGATTTGACCTTCAGTTCATCTGACACTATAGATTTGACCTTCAGTTCATCTGACACTATAGATTTGACCTTCAGTTCATCTGACACGACAGTCTTAGGATCCGCAATCCATTGGCATCACATTCTTTGCACCCTAAACACACTGGTACCCTATTCTCCGTGCCTCTTTTGCTTTGGTACTACAGATTTTGATTGACACCGTTCACTGGTGCTAGCATCTCAGTGATTCTTCAGACTTGGAAGCCTCAGGTACACAACCCTTTGGAGCTACAGTTTTTTGGTCCTACAGTCTTGGCAATATCAGTTTGAAAATGACAGCCTTTTGAATCACATTTTTGTCAGTCCTACAATTCACCAGCACCAACATCTTTTGATCCTCTATTCATTGTGACATCAGTTTTCGAATTTCTAATTCATTATTACTTCTGTTTTGAACTACATCTTTTTTCACATGCATATCCTTTAATACCAACTATTGGTTCTTTGTTTGGACAAGGGCAGAAGGGACAAAGTCCGATATCAGGATGTTATGGCGACTCCCTAAGACATTTTAGCACACATTTTACACTAGTGTTTTTTTCAGTGATTCATACTCACGCGTTCTCTTCATAGAATTTGTTAACCCTATCCCTGATATTCAGATTTAACCTTCTAATATACTATTCCTATATGTTCCCTATAACAAATTCGATAAAAAAAATTCATTTTTAGGTTTCTATCCTATTCATTCTGGTTCTGCGAGAATTTAGCCTTGCAAACGAAAACACTGAATAAGTTTCCCATAAATTTTAGTGGGCACCTTGTATTGTGTTAAACAGTTTTTGTTGTTGTTGTGTTGTTGTTGTTGTTGTTTGTGTTTGTTGTTGTTGTTGTTGTTGTTGTTGTTGTTGTTGTTGTTGTTGTCGTCGTTGTCGTTGTTGTTTTTGTTATTGTTGTTGTTATTGTTCTTGATGATGATGATGATGATGATGATGATGATGATGATGATGATGATGATGATGATGATGATGATGATGATGAGGTAGGGTAGTTCTAGGTATCTTTGTCCATAAGCTTCTATGATTTCAAACCAGTTTGAATTCTGGCTATTCACAATCAAATAGTTATTCACAAAGAACGCCGATGCGTCTACATGTTCGTTATATCCAAATGTTTTGAATATCTGAAACGCATTTTCAGAATCTATATTCAATGAGAAGCTTAGAAGAGTACTCTTACAAAAAATATTACATTGTTATTATATTAACAGTAGATGCTCGGCGGTGTGTCTGTTTTCAGATATTAGTATATTTTCATCCATCTCACTTTTAGGATAGTATAGATTCCTAGTTCTTCATTGTCTGCTTCGGTCTATGAGCTTCATCGTTGAACGTAATTATTCATTCTCAATGCACATAAAGTAATCCTATTTTCTGACACTCGCAAAAGGACTTTAATGACAATGTTAAATCAGTTTATGAAGTTTCCATCTCAAAGATATCTAAATCAAGAAAATAATACGACTTTCATGAGCAAAAAAATAAAAAATAAAGGCAATCGCTGAAAACGGGAGGCAATCAACTGTTTGAGAGATTTTTTTTTTTTTTATTAATTAAAGGGAACACCCCGACAGCAACAAATGGTGCGCAATATTCTCAGAGGCCCTGATCTGAAATCTTCTCATATTGAAAATTGTTAATTAAACTTTGCAGGGAATCTGCTGATTTGGTACGGCAAAAAATCCCAACACAACTTGTGTGCTATTGTGTGCACACGCGCGCACACACACACACACACACACACACACACACACACGCACGCACGCACGCACGCACGCACGCACGCACGCACGCACGCACGCACGCACGCACGCACGCACGCACGCACGCACGCACGCACGCACGCACGCACGCACGCACCACACACACACACACACACCACACACACACACACACACACACACACACACAACACACACACACACACACACACACGCACACACACATGCGTGCACGTGCACACACACATATGCGTTTGTTAATTACTAGGTGTTTACACCCCCAGAAAAGGAACAAAGGAACAAAGGAACAAAGGTCTCCAAATGAAAGGGGGGAAAACAGGTGAATGATCAAAACACGTATGTAAACTATCCATTAAAAACAAAACAAAAACAAAAGACAAAACACAAAACGCAATCAACAAACACAGCCGTCCAACAAACAAAACCTACAGCAATTCTAATCGACCATACATCTTGTTCCCACTTCTCTGCAAAAGCGCATTCCAACTTCAAAACTACATTTGGAGGTTCGTTCCACCGCCTTTTCCTTTCTTTACCTCCACCCCCACCTTCCAGTCCCTTGCCGCCCAAACATCAATTTAAAATATGCAGATTACCACAGTGATCCTAACTCCCCAAGCAATTTTGTTTTTCTGCGGCGTGGTTGTTTATGGAGGAGAACGAAAAGATAGAAGGTCAAATTTCTGGAATAATCCTCAATAACAAACGGCTCAAGAAGTGAAACAACTCGCGAGAAATTAATGCATGGTATTTTTTCCTTCGCTTCAGATAACGACAGTCTTCCTATGAGAAATGTCAAGGGTGACGTCAAAGCGTGGCTGGCCACTCCAGGAAATGGGGATGGGGAGGGAGGGGGGTACAGAGGGGGTGGGGTGGGTAGCGAATGGATGGGAACGGGGTGTAATTTCTTCTCCTGTGTGATGGCATGTCACTGCCCAATTCCAGGCCAGAGAAAAACAAAAGAAAGAGAACACAACACTTATACATTATACAGCCTGGAGAGAGTGAGAGAGAGAAAGAGAGAGAGAGAGAGAGAGAGAGAGAGAGAGAGAGAGAGAGAGAGAGAGAGAGAGAGAGAGAGAGAGAGAGAGAGAGAGAGATGGAGAGAGAGAAACAGGCAAACAGACAGACACAGAGAGAGACAGAGAGACAGAGAGAGATAAAGGTGCCAGATCACATACTGCTGAAAGTGAATGTGTGTCGAGGCAGACTGATGACTTTGACAAAGTCACCTTTGTAGCGATCTGTTTGGTTGGATGTTTGCGTGTGTTTGCTTCCTCCTCGATGAAAGGCAAAGCAGCGGACCAGCGTAACTTTTCATTTTCTTATTTTCCAGGTATCAAATCGTTATTTTGTTAGCATATAAGCACACACACACACACACACACACACACACACACACACACACACACACACACACACACACACACACACACACACTACACACACACACACACACACACACACACACACACACACACACACACACACACATCACACACACACACACACACACACACACACACACACACACACACACACCACACACACACACAACACACACACACGCACACACACACACACACACACACACACACACACACAACACACACACACACACACACACACACACACACACACACACACACACACACACACACACACACACACACACACACACACACACACACACACACACACACACACACACACACACACACACACACACACACACACACATGCGCTCGCGCACGCACAGAGAAAGAGAGACGAGAGAGAGAGGGACAGCAAATTCCCACATAGACTTAAGTTCCATCGATTACACCACTGAAAATGCTATGCAGAGCCTAGAAATTAAGACTCAAAACATCTGATGTACATGTTAGCACCATCCCAAGCTATGGATTTCTTGATAAACAAACGGCCTTGTTAAGCCAAGATGATAGCCAGGAATTAGAAAGGTTCCGAGCCAAAGACTTGCAACATGAAGAACATCTACCTTACCACACACACACAATACACTGTTCTCTCTCTCTCTCTCTCTCTCTCTCTCTCTCTCTCTCTCTCTCTCCTCTCTCTCTCTCTCTCTCTCTCTCTCTCTCTCTCTCTCCTCTCTCTCTCTCTCTCTGAGAAGGATATATCCACAACAGTGATAGTAACAGAGACAGGCTGTCATACAAGCTCTGAATACGCTGCTTCCATGCTTCTGACAACATTGGTATTCTTCTCTTATGAGTCGACTACCGTGGAAGCCCTTGCAGGAGACACTGCCTTGTCTGGTGAGGAACCTGCGGCAGAGTGACTACATCCATGGTAGGCATTCCTGCATTGGATTCCAGCCCACTGTGGGATCAAAGGCAATGAGGCAGGTCTCCTAAGCTTTGAGTGAGAAAGAAAGACCTACACACCCACAAAAGAACATGATTGTGTGACCATTTTGCACAAGAGAGACATGGCACCTCGTGAACCATAAAGGCTGGAAATGGTGATTTTTGAGAGTAAGACGATAATCACTGCTGTTTTACAAATTGAATAAGCTGAAACTGGTGATTTTATGTATTTGCTCTTGTGACCTTCAAGAACAGACAATTGGGTATGCCTTCCAGAAATGTCTTAGCCTAAAAGAACGGATATCCAGGTATGCCTTCCAGAGCTGCCCTTGACTTAAGGAACAGATACCTAAGTATTTCTTCCCCGGATAAAAACATACCCTTTCCTGACAAGTGTAACAGCCAATAGCAACGCCACTCCAGATCAAACTATTAAGCAACATACAACATATGGCGGATATGATCATGTTCGTCTCTCAGACAAGAGATGCGTCTTTGACAACGATGAAGAAGATTCCTCTGATGCACGTCCGTGAGACATGAACCGCGCCATCCCAACTGAAGCAAACCCCATTCTTTGTCAGAGCACAGTCATGCACCCCACCAGTTCCATCACACCTTCCTTCCAAAAGGTGCTTTATGAAGAGCATGACCCTTGTCTGTGAGAAACCCAATTTTTCAAGCAATGAGCTCTGGCTCACTCCTTTTATGGGAAGGAACCTATTGTGCCTGGAAAATGACATGTAGGTTTCTGATGAGTCCAAAGCCCTGACATCTATGAATTCATGGGACTGACGACCGCTGCCACTGAGCCAGGGGCGCCTGAATGACGACAGGGGACAGCACTGACACGTCCCTTCCTGTTCACTCAGCAGACATGGTTCCTTGTCCCAGCAAACCATTTGTGAGCATCACCTTCCAGCTGCCCGACCAGCTACAGACAGACAGACCATACCTGTCGCCTCTCTATACCTGAGTCTCTCTTAGCCGTGCCACACGAGAGTCTCAAAACAGGGTGTTATGGTATATAAGCGGCAAGATAGTACTTCCCGTGTTTGTTGAATGACATCCCTTCTCTGAAAAAGGTTTCCTAACGTGCAGGTGGTGATGTCACTAAGGTCTCTATACTGACAAACATGAGGAGAAATTGGCATCCTGAACCGATCAACAGACCTGCGCCTGGCTGACATAGGATTCCACACGCTATACGCAAAAATCCAATATCAGACCTGGACAGGCCCACTTCAACACTTTGACATGATAAAAGCTTTGTTTTGCATCGATCAGTTCCAAGGCCACGTTTATCGCAGCGTCATCAGATTGAAGGCCAAAGCAAACAGGGATAAAATCAAAAATGTGAATTTTGCGGCAGTTCACCACTATAGCGTGCAGGATGACACGTTGAAGCTGACGTTTTGTCGCGGCATATCAAGCGGCAAAACGAATTCAAGACAGTCATCGCTCTGAATGTTTTTAGCTCTTTTGGAACACGTGGTTTTGAAGTAATTCAGAAAGCAAATTGAATCAAACAGTCAGTGATCTATATTTTGCCTCCCCCCCCCCCCCCATCCCCTCCGCCCCCCCCCCCCCCCCCCCCCCCCCCCCCCCCCCACACACACACACACACATACACTTTTTTTGTTGAAGATGTAGTTTAGTAACCATTTCAGACAACAAACCGATTCAAAACAATCACTGCTTTAATTTTTTTAGCCACTCTTGATAAACGTGTTAGGGTTGGAAACAATGATGCATGAAATGGGCCTTGATCATTCTGTTTATTTGGTTGGTTGGTTGGTTTGGTTTGATTCAGTTTGGTTTTTGTGGGTGGCCTTTCCTTGTCTGTTGGTGTGCTTTTTTTTATTTTACAGCACACAGAGCTGTCGCAGCTATTTAGTACGATAAAACAGCGCCTTTCAAATTTGCTCTTCCATGAAGGAAAGGATGGCAAGAAGCAGAGGGAAGAGAGCTCTTTTCTTTTATACAAGTGAGTCGGCACGAGAATAGAATTGGAGGAGGATGGTTGCATCTTGATGAAGAAACGTAAGTACACAGTATGTAGAATTAAGTTTAATGTGATATAAAGGTTACGACGAGTTAGGGGAGCAAGTGGCTGGGGGGGGGGGGGGGAGGCCCGAAGAATGACTGTACATTTAGTATTCATCATGGATCCTTCGACAGAACTGAACAGAACCAATACAGACAAATGCACACGAAGAGAGAGAGAGGAGAGAGAGAGAGAGAGAGAGAGAGAGGAGAGAGAGAGAGAGGAGAGAGAGAGATGTAGATGTAGATGTAGATGTTTATTCGTAAAGGCCATAGCCCTTAGAAGGGGGATACATATAAAAGAACTTTGCATAATCCATTTCTAATCAAGAGTACAAACTAAAGTAATACAAAATTTCTTCGTTTAAAACCCTTTGTAAAAATACACAGCAAGCTGCTTCACTATCCTATCATTTGTCGATGACATTAACAAAATTAATCTGAATAGTGAAGGATGTCTATAGTATTTAGGTTGAATACACTGTTGTCTAAGATCACTTAGTTCAGGACATGAAAGAACAAAATGAACTTCAGTTTCTTGAGATTCCTGACATAATGGACAAACAGTAACACGATCGTTTAAATGTCTGTAACGCTGTGAATGTGCATAGATATCCGATATACCAAATCTGAACTTGGTTATGATACATTTCAAATGTCTGTCAATAACCATTGACAAATACCTCGGAACACAATGCATAGGATTTAGCATTCTATAAATATCAAATCTATTGCTGTCTTCAACATGAGAGTTCCACCTCTGCCAACTACAATCAATCACTGTTTGCTGAAAAAACACGAATAAAGCATTTATATCGCCAACACCCTGATTTTCCCATACAAAACCAAATCCATATGCATACAACTTTAGCCTTACATTCGAGACCCAATTTTTCTTACCCCTTGCATCTAAATCCACGAGCATCGTATAGGCCTTATAAGGCAATCTGTGTGTTTCCATTTGCGTTATCCTTAACCAGTAACGAATACATTTAACCACTGATATCAAATAGATAGGATATCGATTAGTCTCTCCATATACCAAATCATTTGGTGTTCTCATCGAAACACCAAGAAATTTCTTCAGAGCGTACAAATGAATTTTCTCAATATGCATAGCAGCAGAATCAAAGCCCCATAGCTCAGCACCATATTGTAACATTGGCTGAATTTGAATATCAAATAATTTCAACAACAAAGATAAAGATTCGTTATCTAACTGTGCCAATTTCCTCAAAATACACAATAAAGCATATTTAGCCTACTTGCAAGATCTTTACAAGCAAAGGTAAAGCTTAAGCGCGTAGAAAAATAAATACCAAGATATTTATAAGCATTCACTACGGGCATTTCGACTCCATTATATGTCCACCTTTCTCTGGCGGCAAGATAACCGCCCTTTCTAAACACAATTATAATTACTTTTCGTCATGTTTATTTTTAGCTGCAATGCAGAAGAAGCTCTTTCTAAACTGTTCAGCTGGGTTTGTAAACCAATTACTGTTTCAGACATTAACACAACATCGTCTGCTAACAAAAGAATGAAAATTTCCAAAAAATCATTTATAAACTTTGCTCCATGTCGTCCAGAATTGGTAACTTCTAATGTCAGTTCATTAATAAATAAGGAAAACAATATAGGACTGCACACATCACCTTGCTTAACACCAGTCGTGCAGTTTATGCAATCAGTCAAAGACCCACCGCTTCTCACTCTAGCTTTGACGGAGTCATACATGCTCATGACACTTCGATTATAATTTCCCTCTGATTCCATTTTTAAACAAAATATGCCACAAAATACTTCTATTAACAGAATCAAAGGCTTTTTCGAAATCAATAAAGCAACATATAATTTGCGATTCAAACAAAATTGTTTTTGCACAAATGCCATCAAAGTAAACATATGATCTATTGTAGAATAGTTCCGCTTAAATCCAGCTTGAAATTCACCAGTGAGGTTCTTTTCTTCTACCCAGTCCTGTAACCTTCTGTTGATAACAGCACTGTATAGTTTACTACAAATGTTACACAAAGAAATGCCTCTGTAATTGCTTGGATTATCAACACACCTTTCTTGTATAAAGGGAGAACAATAGATTCAGTCCACAGTTCAGGAAACACACCTCTGTCAAACAAAGCATTAAAAAATTTGTGACAAAATCTAACAACAAATCAGATTTACATGCATTTTTTAACATCTCACCAATGATTCCATCAGGGCCGCTAGCTTTACGATTCTTTAATTTCTTTAGAGCCAGCAGAATCTCATCTCTTGAAATTGGACGATTTAATGTATCATCACTGGTATATTGTTATCATTGGTATCGTTGTTACCATTGTCATCACTACCACCTTCATCGACCATAATATTACAAATATCTACTTCTTTTTCAAGCAATTTCTGAAAGTGCTGAAACCAGTTTTCTAAACTAATATTATTAGAAGGTTGTTTACTTTTGTTGTGAATTCTCCGCATTGAATTCCAGAATTCCTTCTGGTTATTTACAGAGGATACCAGTTTTTCTAACATAGCTCGATTAAACTGTTTATGTTTTGTTTTCAGAAGCTGTTTATAGTCACGTCTGGCATTACTATAAGAAACATGATCTGGTGGCAATAAAGTACGACGGTATCTATTTAACAAATTACGGGCCTTTCTCTTACCAAACTTACACTCCACATCATACCAGTCATCATCTAACTATGTTTTACATTTACCTTGCTCTGTTTTTTCATGCACTCAGCTGCTTCTTTCAAGCAACTGTTAAATATACATAGAGCTTCATTTATATCCACATCAATTACACTGATCGCCATTTCAACTCTCTGTTGAATCTCAGGGGAGCAAACTATATCACTAAATACATTAGTATAGTCTCATTCCAAACATACTTTTCAATGAAAAGGTTAGAAACATTTCTTTCTGTGTTATTCATGCAGTCATTTGGGACACTGAGGTTCATCAACAAAGGCATATGGTCTGACTCGATTCTCTCTAGCACTTGTAATGTACAATCATTCGAGAAACTCAAAAACATATCTCGTGACATTAAAAAATAATCAATTACACTATTACCTCTCTCAGAAATATATGTGTAGCGACCATTTAGTTCGCCCTGACACATACCATTCATGATACACAAATTCAAAGCGGTGCACATATTGATTAACATTTTACCATAGTTATTCAATACATTATCTTCAGAATTTCGGTTTGTACATAAAGGAGTACTTACATACTGATCATCAATAGGTAAACCATCATCTTCTAAATCATGTGAAAAGTTTGAAGTTCTACTGTTCAAATCACCACTTAATAAAACATAAACATCATCAAGAGCAAGTATACAATCACTCACAAATTCTTCAAGCATACCTATTCCATTTTCAATATCAGAATGTGTATATACGGTGAATCAATCGGTGGTACGTAAGCACATATGTAAAGGATATCTTTATTTGCGCAAAACAGGAATTTATCAATGACAAAAGCAACACAGTTATCAGATTTAATATCTAATAGCTTAATGAACGAGCAGAGCTCGTGTTTAACAAGACATACCAGACCACCAGAACGCCTTCCACGAGCTGTAAGTTTAATGGCAGGTTTGCAATACGATTTATAACCTACAAACACAGATGAATGAAAGTCTTCCAGGAATGTTTCATCAAAACATATAAAGTCAAAGAACAAACAAAAGAGACAAATTCTTTATCATGCAATTTAGACAATAAACCATTCACATTCCAATGGAGAAAAGAAAAAGATTTAGAATGTTTATTTACAAATGAAACAATCTGAACTGCCACTGTCAGCAAACCCGGGAGAAGCATTGCACGTGCCGTTATGACGCGCGTCATACACAGATACGGATTCAACCAACACACGCTCACTGTTTACACACACATGTTCAGGTTTGGTGGTTGAATCGCTAGCGCAACAAACCAGGTCAACCGTTCCACGATCAGCACGTGCCAGCTCTGTGTCATACCCGTTACCGGGTGACAGCAAAACCGGTGCACCATGAAGGTTTGTTCCCTCTGTTGAAAAACCACACACAATGTCTTCGGGCCGGCCACTGTCCTATTTCATTTCCACCAGCCTGTCACTAGAATCGACAGAATATTTCTTACCGTCTATCAGGAGGTGGTTGAAAACCATTGTAGCTCGTTTTCCTTCATTGCGAGCTTTCTTTAAGTGTGGAATCAACCTTTTCCTGACTTCTCTTACACGGGTAGAAAAGTCTTCACCAATGAAAACTGACTTCCCCTGAGCTTGCCCTTTGCCTTTAGCACTCTACCTTCTGTTATAAAATACACATCTGGCAATCACAGGGGAGTCAGACTTAGAACTTATTCGGTGAACCCTGTCAAATTCCACATCATGTGACAGTCCAAGTTTGTCAGTGAGAAGATCGTTTACCCTACTTCACACTCGGCCGGTGTCTCGTTCTCACTCTCGGTAAGCCGTAGAAAATAAGGTTATTCCGTTTGGACCGTCCCTCAAGGTCGTCCGTCTTCGTCTCAGGTCAGCAACCCTCCGGCTGAGATCGTCGTTCCTCCTCTGCAGATCCACGTTCTCTTCACGGAGCGTGACGACCTCCTCCCTCAGCTCATCCTTCATGGCCACGTAGTCCTCGTGCAGGATGCGGATTTCTTCTTTGACCGAGAGAGAGAGAGAGAGAGAGAGAGTGAGAGAGAGAGAGAGGGGGGCACGCGGACAGAGATGAACATTACAATCCCATGAACAACTAGCTGCCGTGCCTCAGTGGTCATGAGGTGAATTATGGCTGGAAGATCACAGACTGAAATGCTTGAGAACCATTGTATCATCATCGCAGAATTTTGTTTTAAACGGGTGTGGAGAAGGAGAGGTAGATTAGAGAATGTGTTGGAAGAGAAGGAGGGAGGAGCAACAGCCGCTACGCAGTTATTGAATACGTTTTGAGCTCAAATGGGAAGATGGGTCCACAGAAGTTAGTGGAGTGTCATAATAGATCGACTATTTGATGGATGCATCTCTCAGAACGTTGCTAACATCTCATGACCTACCCCACAGTGTTTGTATTGCTCTGTCCTGGCTGAAGACAAAAATACGTTTTGGAATGAAGCGTACAGTGAATCCCTCATAATGAGCTTCAGACCAAAATTGAACTCCATGACATAATCTTCAAAAACTCCTACCGTGATCCTCTGACCAAACTCCATAGCATCATCTTCATCGATCTCATGGCAGGATTGTAAAAAAAACGGATCTTGCACGCCCCGTTTGCGTGTGTTAATAAAAACTGCTTCAGAATGTCTTCGAGATAAACAATGCTTGAAAACCTACAAAGAAGGTAATCTGTATAAAAGCATAGAATCCTTCACCGACTCCTTCAACAAAGCTGTCACAGAAACAGCAGCAGAAGTGCTTGGTAAACATCGGCCGAAGAAGAATCCATGGGTCACCGACGAAATTCTGGAACTTTGTGACAAACGTCGTGAATTGAAAAACAAAAAGAACAACCCAGAAGGAAAAAGAGAGTACAATGATGTTAACAAGAAGGTTAAAACTGAGATGAAGGCAGCAATGGAAACTTGGATTGACAACCAATGCCAAGAGATTGATAATAATCTGAAAAACAACAACAGCAAAGCAGCCTACAAAATTGTCAAGACCTAACGGGAAAGAAACAAGCCAAGACAACAACGATCCATGACAAAAACGGTAAATGTCTCAACGATGATGAAACGATACTACAACGATGGACAGAATACTGTTCTGAGCTTTACTCGCACAACGCTGAGGGAAATTCATCAATCCTTGTCGCGCCGGAACCAACAAATAACAGCAAGGATAATATAACACGTGATGAAATCACTAGAGCCTTATCATCAATGAAAGCAGGAAAATCGCCCGGTGTTGACAACATACCGGCAGAATTGATTAAGGCAGGAGGTGATCCAATGGTGGACATGTTACTTGCAATATGTAACAGAATCTGGGAAACCGGGGAATGGCCTACTCCCTGGACGCAGTCACTTATCATCACGCTACCAAAGAAAGGCAACCTACAGCAATGCCAAAATTATCGCACGATTAGCCTCATCAGCCACCCAAGCAAAGTTATGCTGAAAGTAATCCTAAATAGACTGAACCCACAAGCAGAAAAGATCATCGCTGAAGAACAGGCGGGGTTCAGGCCAGGACGAAGTACCATAGAGCAGATATTCAACCTAAGAATACTGTGTGAGAAGTACAACCAACACCAACAACATCTGTACCACGTATTCATAGACTTCAAGAAGGCCTTCGACCGAGTGTGGCACGATGCATTATGGGCAACAATGAAACTCTTCAACATCAATGCCAACCTCATTGGAACTATTGAAAGCCTCTACAATAAAGCCACCAGTGCCGTTTTCTTCGGTAACAACATAGGCGAGTGGTTCCGAACTACCGTTGGAGTGCGACAGGGCTGTCTACTCTCCCCCACACTTTTCAATGTCTTCCTTGAGAGAATTATGACCGATGCGTTAGAAGACCATGAAGGAACTGTAAACATTGGAGGGAGAACCATCACCAACCTCCGTTTTGCCGACGACATAGATGGACTAGCTGGAAACGAACAAGAGCTAGTGCACCTGATCAACAGACTCAACAACAACTCTGCTGATTATGGCATGGAAATAAGTGCGGAAAAGACAAAGGTCATGACTAACAACCCAATCGGCTTTACCCAAGACATAACCATCAACAGCAAAAAGCTTGAGCCAGTCAACACATTTAAGTACTTGGGGGCAACAATCTCAGATGAAGGATCAAGACCTGAAATCATCTCAAGAGTCGCTCAGACCACAGCTACGCTATCTAAGCTAACGCCTCTTTGGAGAAATAAAAACATCTCCATCAGCTCAAAGATTAGACTGATGCGATCCTTAGTCATGGCGATATTCTTATATGCTTGTGAGTCATGGACGTTGAAATCAGACCTTGAGAAAAAGATCCAAAAATGGAAATGAGGTGCTTCAGACGACTCCTTGGCATCTCATACAGAGATCACATCAGCAATGTGGAAGTTAAAAAGCGCATCGAGAATGAAATTGGTCCATATGTCGATCTCCTAACCTCAGTAAAAAGACGCAAACTGAAATGGTATGGACACATCACACGATCAACAGGCCTTGCCAAGACAATCATGCAGGGCACAGTACCAGGACAAAGGCGAAGAGGTCGACAAAGGAAAAGATGGGAGGATAGCATCACGGAATGGACAGGCCTGCGGCTGAGAAATACATTGCGGAGGGCAGAGAACAGAGAGGAATGGCGAAGGATGGTTGTCACTGCTTCAGGGGTGCCCCTACGGACCGACGTCTAAGGGACCAAGTCAAGTCAAGTCAAGTCATAAAGCTCCTTTTCAGCGAGACTGACCAAGCCGTTTTCATTGGATAAATGGCGCTGATAGGCACATCCAAAGCAGTATATCCCCATCGGTCAGTTTCAAAGTCCAAGCATGGAGAGAAAGTGCCAAAACGTGGCTTTGAAAAGATGCGCCTGTTATGCAGATTAGGTCCTATCAGAGAGAGAGAGAGAGAGAGAGAGAGAGAGGAGAGAGAGAGAGAGAGGAGAGAGAGAGAGAGAGAGAGAAAGAGAGAGAGAGAGAGAAGAGAGAGAGTAATTGCCCTTGAGAGTCTTGGAAGATAGGACAGGCAAATTAAAATAAATAAACAAACGCATAAATAAATAACCCAAGCCAAAAAAGGTTTTTAAAAAAATGCCCCTTGTAAACAAGAAATGAAAAATAGGGTCCGCCGCACTGGGGACGGAGCGGAGAAGAGGAGAGCACAAAACAAAGATGCAGGGGGGAGGGCCTGTTCTTTGACGTCAGGTCGTTTGGCAACGTTTTCCTCTGCCTATTTTCTTATCATTTTCTCCCAATTTTCTGTCAGTTGTTTCCCTTTCTTCCCCAGCCTCTCTCAGCGTTTGTCTTTCAGAATCTTCTGTCAGTTCTTTCCCTTTCTTCCCCAGCCTCTCTCAGCGTTTGTCTTTCAGAATCTTCTTTATTGTAGTTGTTGTGTTTTGTTGGGCGTTGTTTTGTTTTTGTTTTTTGGTTGTTGTTTTTTTGTTTGTTTATTTTTGTTGTTGTTTTTTAGAAATTTGAAAAATTATTGATAAAGAATGTTCGGCAAAAAAAAATGCAAACGAATGACAAGACAAAACACGACGCGTTTCGACCTCTTAGGTCTTCTGCCGGCAAGAAACACAACATTCAGGACAACGCAATATGAACGAGCAATCTCTTGTCTTTATCCAATTCGGCGCAAAATGGGCGTTGTGTGTGGTGTGTGTGGTGTGTGTGTGTGTGTGTGTGTGTGTGTGTGTGTGTGTGTGTGTGTGTGTGTGTGTGTGTGTGTGTGTGTGTGTTGGTTGATTTTTCTGTCTTCTTACTTTTGTGTTCCTAAGTGTATTATGGGTAGTGTTAATCTATTAATGGTAAGATTGACGTCCTGGCGGTCTGAGGATTTTGAGGAGTAACCGTTTCCAGATCCAAGTCTGTCGTGGGTTTGTGATGTGGCTAGAATTCCTACCTCCTGTGCTTTTCTCCCTTTTTTGTGCGTTTGATAAGCGCGCATTTCTCATACTTTCATAAAGCGCACGTGCCAATGATATAGAGGGCGCATTTTTTGGACCAAAAAGCGCATATGTTTAAATGTAAAGTCAGTGCGCAGTTATCACAAAAGAGTGCAATGTAAAATGTGTTCGATCACTAAAGCAGGACTAACTTATTACTGTTATTAATTTGGAGGTTAGTGAATCAAATGTGCACAACCTCCCTCTGTCCCTCTTTCCTTCCCTCATTTCCGTTTCCCCACCCCACTTCTCTCTCTGTCCCTCGCACACACACACACACAACCACACACACACACCAAAACACACACCACACACACACACACACACACACACACACACACAACAAAACACACACAACACACAACACACACAAAACACACACAACACACACACACACACACACACACACACACACACAACACACACACAACACACCACACACACACACACAACACACACCACACACAACACACACACACACACACCACACACACACACACACCACACACACACACACACACACAACACACACAAACACAAAGACACTATTACACAATAACATACTCACAACTCACACAAACACACGACACACACCCAACAATAACAAACAAACTGAAAATACAAAAAGAACATTATTTACGTGCTAGTTGACATGCATCAGGTTACTGCAAGAAAATCGAATATATGCACGCTTTCTGATACTTTTAAAAAGAGTAGAAGCAGAAAAGAAAGAAAACGCGTCTATTTGACTGTAGCTGGCGCGATTCAGGATTCTTATTAGCTGAATATTCCATGCTCAGCGTTTTCTTTATCCGGGTGTTTTGAAAGAAGGAAAAGGAAGAAGAGTGAGAGAAGAAGATGGGTGGGTGGAGAGGTGACATGTAGCGTAGACTGAAAGAAAATGGGAAAGTAATACTAGTCTGTGCAGAGCCATTGCTTTGATCGGTTTTTCATGATTAAACTGCAATAAAGTACAGACAATACAAGAGAAAAATGTTATGAAGACTCGTACGTAATAAAAAAAAAAAGCACTTACATACATTGGAGATGGGCGTGCAGGGACGAAGAAAACACGAATAAAGACGTGTTTGTAATACTGCCTGAAATGGAGAGAAGACATGAATTTAAAAATAGCAGAGAAAATTTATATAAAACACACACCACACAAACCACACACACACACACACACACAACACACACACACACACACACACCACACACACACTTGCCCAATGAAGAAAACCTATGTCATGTTTAATCGACCATACATCTTATTCTCACTTCTCTGCAAAACCACATTCCAACTTCAAAACTACATTTGGACGTTTGTTACACAGACTCTACCTTTCTCCCCCCCCCCCCCCCCCCCCTAAAAAGATCAATTTGAAATATGCAGATTACCACAGTAATCCTTACTCCCCAAGCAATTTTGTTTTTCTGTGGTGTGGTTGTTTGTGGTGGACAACAAAAAACAAAAGGGGAAATTCCTGGAATAATCCTCAATAACCAATGGCTCAAGAAGTAAAATAAGTGGCGAGAAATTTATGCAAAATATTTTTTCTTTCACTTCGAATAACGACAGTCTCCCCATGAGAAATGTCAAGGGTGACGTCAAAGCGTGGCTGGCAATTCCAGGAATGGGGAGGGAGAGGGGGGGTACAGTGATGGTGGGATGGGTTGAGGTTGGATGGAAACAGACGTGTAATATTCTCTCCTCTGTGATGGCATGTCACTACCCAAGTCCTGGTCAGAGAAACGAAAAACAAGAAAAAAAAGACTACATGTACAACCTGGGGAGAGAGAAGGAGAGAGGGGTGGGAGGTCACATATTGTTGACAAGGGAATGTGTGTCGAGGCAGACTGATGCCTTTGGCAAAGTCACCTTCGTGGCAATCTGTTTTATTTCATGTTTGTGTGTGTTTGCTTCATCCTTTATTGCACTTTAAACATTTTTTTACTCACTTTCTATGCATCATATCATTCTTTTTCATGCAAACACAAATACGTCTGCGCACGCACACACACACACACACACACACACACACACACACACACACACCACACACACACACACACACACACACACACACACACACACACACACACACACACACCACACACACACACACACACACACACACACACACACACACACACACACACACACACACACACACACACACACACACACACCACACACACACACACACACACACACACACACGTGTCTCTGTCTGTCTGTCTGTCTGTCTGTCTGTCGCTATCTCTCTGTCTTTCTCTCTCTCTCTCTCTCTCTCTCTCTCTCTCTCTCTCTCTCTCTCTCTCTCTCTCTCTTCTCTCTCTCTTTATATCCCTCTATGAACAGGGTGTTAACAGGGAGTGACTGTTTGACGTGCTCCAAGCAGTCTGTTTCCATGCTTCTCAATCTGACGACGTACAGGGGGTGTCCCTGTGTCATGAGTCGTCTGTCCTGGAAGCTGTGCAGTCGTCTGTCCTGGAAGCTCTAGCAGTCGTCTGTCCTGGAAGCTCTAGCAGTCGTCTGTCCTGGAAGCTCTTGCAGTCGTCTGTCCTGGAAGCTCTTGCAGTCGTCTGTCCTGGAAGCTCTTGCAGTCGTCTGTCCTGGAAGCTCTTGCAGTCGTCTGTCCTGGAAGCTCTTGCTGACGACGTACAGGGGGTGTCCCTGTGTCATGAGTCGTCTGTCCTGGAAGCTCTTGCAGTCGTCTGTCCTGGAAGCTCTTGCAGTCGTCTGTCCTGGAAGTTGCCTGATCTGATGAGGAAAACTGCAGCTGGCTCCTGAGCGATGATAGGCAACCCTGCGATGGATTCCAGCCCACTGTGGGATCTAGGGCAATGAGACGGGTACATCATCTTCTCTCACTTTTTTAACGACAAAGAAACACCTGCATGCCCACTCGTCAAAGAAGAAACATGATTGTGTGACCATTTTCCGCCAGAGAGACATGGCATCTCGTTGATGCAAGTGGAAACAGGTGGTGATTTTGAGAGCGTAAAGATGGTCTCTGTTTCACAAGTTCATGAAGCTGAAACCGGTGACTTTGTTTATTTGCTCCTGTAGCCTTAAAGAGCAGACACCTGGGTATGTCTACCAGAGATGTCCTAAACATAAAGAACAGACACATGGATATGTCTACCAGAGATGTCCTAAACATAAAGAACAGACACCTGGGTATGTCTACCAGAGATGTCATAGACATAAAGAACAGACACCTGGGTATGTCTACCAGAGATGTCATAGACATAAAGAACAGACACCTGGGTATGTATTCTCTGATGAAAACGTCCTCTCCTGAGCAGTGTGAAAGTCAACAGCAACGCTACTCAAGATCAAACTGCTTAGCAGCAGACAACATAATGGAGGATATGATCAGGTTTGTCTCTCAGGCTAGACTTGAGGCATCGACAACAATGAAGAAGACCCAATTGATGCCTATACGTGAGACAAGAACAGAGTCTTACTAACCGAAGCAACTCAAGTTCATTGTCGGGGGACAGTCTTGCAGTCCTGCTCAACTCGTCACTTCCATCACCCCCCTCCGTCCCAAAAGTGCATAATAGTGTAGCCCTCGTTTGTGAAAAGCCCAGTTCTCCAAACAACTGAACATGAGCTCACTCATCTAATGTAAAGGAACCAATCAGGACTGGAAAAAGATCTCTGGGTTTCTTATTACATCCAAATCCACAACCTTACCGCAGTAACTTCTTATTGCTGACCACTGCCTCTGAGCCAGGGTTAAAGATGACGGCCGACAATCCACAGCTGTGCTTGAATGACGACAGTGGACAGCACTGACACGTCCTTTCCTGTCCAGAGAGCAACATGATTCCCTGTGCCAGCAAGCTGATTGTGAACATCACCTCCCAGCTGCCCTGGACACCTGTGGACACACAGATGATGCCTCGTGTCTCCCTGTGCGGAGCGGAGTCTGTCCTAGCAGTGTCACAGCAAAGTCTCCCTGTGCTGGAGTCTGTCCTAGCAGTGTCACAACAAAGTCTCCCTGTGCTGGAGTCTGTCCTAGCAGTGTCACAACAAAGTCTCCCTGTGTCGGAGTCTGTCCTAGCAGTGTCACAACAAAGTCTCCCTGTGTCGGAGTCTGTCCTAGCAGTGTCACAACAAAGTCTCCCTGTGTCGGAGTCTGTCCTAGCAGTGTCACAACAAAGTCTCCCTGTGTCGGAGTCTGTCCTAGCAGTTCACAACAAAGTCTCCCTGTGTCGGAGTCTGTCCTAGCAGTCTCACAACAAAGTCTCCCTGTGTCGGAGTCTGTCCTAGCAGTGTCACAACAAAGTCTCCTGTGTGCGTGACAGTGCTGTCTTTCTTGTGTACAACAAGTTCTTCTTGTGCCGGTGTCTGTCCTAGCGTGTGACAACAGGTTCCATGTCTCCTTGTGCCGGAGTTCTGTCCTAGGAAATGGTGTTCACATGTTTCTGTGTGACAACATGAGTGTCCGTTTACAACAGGTTTCTGTGTGTTGTGTGACAGCATGTGTTCGTTACAACATGGTGTTTCCTGTGTTTCTTTGTGTAACAACATAGTGTTTCCTGTGTTTTGTGTGTACAACATGGTGTTTCCTGTGTTGCTTGTGTGACACATGGTGTTTCCTGTGTTTCTTGTGTGACAACATAGGTTTCCTGTGTTCTTGGTGACAACATGGTGCTTTTGTGTTTCTTGTGTGACAACATGGTGTTTCCTGTTCTGTGATTCTCTGTGTGACCAACTGGTTGGTTTCCTGAGTTTCTTGTGTGACACAGGTTTACAATCGTATCTGACTGGAGGACTAACATCTGACATGGTTAGCTGTCGTTCTACTGTGACACAGGCCTTCACTCTGTCTATGGTGTGATCAGAAACATGGAAGTTCCCTTTCACTTGATGTGACAACATGGTTTCCTGTATTCTTGATGTGACAACATCGGTTTTCCGTTTTCTGTGGTACAACATGGTGATTTCCTGTGTGTACCTGTGGACAACATGGTTTTCCTGTGTTTACTGTGTGACAACATGGAGTTTCCATTGTCTTTGGTGACAAACTGTCGTATTCTGTGTTCTGTGGACAGCCCATTCAACTCCGAAAAAAAGGTTCCGTATCAGACCTGGACGCCATTTGCAAGTTTCTGACATTGTACGAAACGTGTAAGATAACCTGACATCCGAACACTCAACGATGCTCTGACACAGGATCTACAAAGATCCAGAATCAGACCTGGACAGGCCACTTCAACATCCTGACATGGTAAAAGCTGATTCCAGTCTCAGACCTGGACAGGCCCACTTCAACATCCTGACATGGTAAAAGCTTTGCTGTTGATCGATCAGTCCCAGGCCATTCATCTGCAATGTCATGAGACTGAAGGCCAAAGCGAGCAGGGACCAGCGCTCAGGATGGCATGTCCAATCTGACGTTTTGTCGTACATTTCAAGGATAGAAACGATTAAAAACATCATTGCCCTGAATGTTTTAGCTCTTTCGGAAACGTGTTTTAAGAAGCATTTCAAAAACAAAATGGAGTGCAAACTGTCTACGTTCTACGTTCTGGGCCTTTTTTGAAAGCGTGTGTTGTGAACCATTTCAGGCAATAAAAGCGATTCAAAGCAGGCAGTTGTATGACGATAAGGATTGCTCATTCCTTTTCGTTGTCCTGGTGTTGTCTAGCTTGCCTGAAGAAGACCTAAGGGGTCGAAAAGCGTCGCGTTTTGTCTTGTGATTCGTTTGTCTACGTTTTACGGCGAAGCTGTAAGTGTACTTGTAGAAAATCGATTGAAACAGTCATCGCTTTAATTTTTAGCCGCTTTTGCCAAACATGCTTTGGCTGTAAACAATGATGCTTGAAATGTGCCTTGACCACATGGTTTGCTTGTTTGTGTGTGTTTGATTTGAGGGGTTTGACCACACGGTTTGCTTGTTTGTGTATTTGATTTGAGGGTTTTTGTGGGTAGCTTTTCTTGGTTGTTGTTGATGCTTTCCTTCTACACCACACGCAACCGAGTAATTGGGTGATGTTTTAGTACAGTTAAAAAAAACTGTGTCCTTCAATTTTACACCTGCATGTAAGGAAAGAATGGAGAGGAACTGAAGAAAGACACCTGTTTTAGGAAATGGGTGTGTACAAAAACAGAGTCAGAGGATGATGGCTGGATCTTGACTAAGATACGTAGGAACAAAGGTATGTAGAATGAGTTCAATGTCATACAAAGGTCAGGGCGAGGTAGGGGAGGGAGTGGATGGGGATGGGAGACAGAACGATGAGGGTACTGTTAACATACATCATACAGTTAACAAACATACATCATACAGTTAACATCTCATCATACAGTTAACATCATCATACAGTTAACATACATCATACAGTTAACATACATCATACAGTTAACATACAGTTAACATACATCATACAGTTAACATACATATACAGTTAACATACATCATAGGTTCTCCGACAGAACTGGCAAGGGCCAAAAGAGACAAATTCACATGCAGAGAGAGAGAACGAACGAACGAACGAACAAATGATTTATTTCTTTAAAGCACTACAGCTTCATCAGCAATGCAGTTGGATTGACTATGGTAAAATTGAACGCGATGCATGTTACTTCGACATGGAAACCATGACAAAGTTTCTTTTCCAAACACAGTTCTGACATGATCCATGTCACTGGCAAGGCACTGGTGACGATGATTCCGTCTGAGGCTGAGTCTTGAGCCCAGGCTGTCATCCCACGTAGAACAGCATCAGGCTGTGTAGCGTCTCCAGCGTTCGAACAGCACGTGCCTGGAGTCAGCGTGTTGTGTTCTGTCCACACGTTTTCCTCGGCGAAAACTGGCCAGTTTTGCCGTTCTTCTGTCAGCATGTGTCTGTCATTTTGTTTGCAAACCAAAAGAATAGTCACTGTCATTAGGTGTACACGGAAACTCCAGCACCAGATCGTCCGATTCACAGATCAGTATATCTGATTCATTTGAGGATCAAGGACAACTTTCTAAATAACTTGTTTCTGTCCTTGTCTCTCATCGCTTTTGCACAGGTTTATCCGTCAGGTGGCGACGTAACTTTCATAACACTGGCGCTGAATCCTGCCACTAGGTTCTCAAAAAAACGGGTTCGATGTCAGTGTCAGGTGGGGAGAGAGGACAGGACTGTCGGTGTTATTCACATGCAGTTTCAATGCCATCGTGCAAACTCAAAACATCAGTCTCCAATCTCACTTGGTCATCCGTCTGACTCGAGTGTGTAGCCACAGTGTGTTCCACTTCTGGGCCATGTGCACACAGGCTTTCGGGTCGCACGTCAGTCAGAGATGGAGTACTCGTCGATGTTACAATGGCTTCTTCACATGTTCTCGTCGGATCTGGCTAGGAATTTTTTTTTCCTGTAATACTGAATCTGGGTGTTGCGGTTCAAGACAGGATCCGCCATATTTGTTGACATGTGGAAAGTGGCGGGCTTGAGACGCAAGACAACCACAGTGTGTTCAATTTCTCCTGCAACTTTCCATCTTGTCCGTCAGCAAGGCGTTCAGGGTCTTCTCCACAGCCACTGGGAGGTCCAGAAACCGGCATGTTGGCGATGAAACTTGTGAAATTTGTCGCAGATCAATCAGTACGCGCCCTGCTGCTTCTGCTCACGTCACATGATCCCCGGAGGAGAGAGAGAGAGAGAGAGGAGAGAGAGGGGAGAGGGGAGAGAGAAGAGGAGAGGAGAGGAGAGAGAGAGAGAAGAGAGAGAGAGAGAGAGAGAGAGACGTGGACGGAGATGGGCATTAAAATCCCAGTGACCCCAACTACAGTCGGTTTAGAGATGTGAAAGAAGTTTCAAGATCTAATATTCCACTGTTCCTGTATGACATGACTACTTTTGGTGCCACTCGAACAAATATCATGGCTAACCCGAATGCCCTTAAAACAACATTCAGCTGGTTTGTATCGAAGACGCAGTGAGTTTTAAGCGAAAACAAGCTGAAGCAGAAAAAGCAACTGCTTCAACTTCGTCGTTTTTTCCAGCTCTGCCTTTTAATGCTAATACATATGCCAGGCTGTGTGATTTCAGTTAACGAATTGTGTCAGCTTCCTCATGACGAGATGCAGTGCCCCTGGCTTTCACTTTCTGCTCACTCCAGAAAGATGAGGAAGGGGGGGAAGTTGAAAAAGAGGGTAGTACGAGGAATGGAGAGGGGGTGGGGGAGACGAAGGTGGGGCAGGGGAGGTTTTTCCTCCAGTCAGGCTTTTTTTGTCTGAGCAAATGTTGTTGTACGAAGGCAGTTTGGCTGCCAGTAACCTGAGTGTGTTACAAGAGGCGCTGTAATACACCAGCGAGGTGAACCTCTATGCAGACAAGTCAGAATGAGGGAGAGAGTGATTGCCCTTGAGAGAGGTCTTGGCAGATAGGACGGGCAATAAATAAACAAACAAATAAATAAATGATAGATACATAAACAATAAAACAGAAAAGGAAACAAATGCTACTTGCAAATAAGAAAGTAAAAAATGGGTCAGTCGTACTGGGGATGGGGTAAAGAAGAGGGCTAAAAGCATGCAGGGACAGGAGCCTGTCGTTTGACGTCAGGTCGTTTGGCAATGTTTTCCTCTGTCTCTGTTCTTGCCATTTTTTCCCAATATTCTGTCAGCTCTTTTCCCTTTCTTCTCCTGTCTCTTGGGGCGCTTGTTTTTCTTTCTTTTTAATTTGGTGGTTGTTGCGTTTTGTTCTCTTCGTTTGTTTGTTTGTATCCTTACATTCGTGTCTAAGAGTGTGTTGTGGGTGGTCCTTCTGTATTAATGGTAATAGTGTGTTGTGGGTGGTCCTTCTGTATTAATGGTAA
Organism: Conus ventricosus; assembly: GCA_018398815.1. Lineage (NCBI taxonomy): Eukaryota > Metazoa > Mollusca > Gastropoda > Neogastropoda > Conidae > Conus > Conus ventricosus. Next base: position 51,198,775 of record CM031600.1, on the reverse strand, counting down.
GAGTGTGTTGTGGGTGGTCCTTCTGTATTAATGGTAATAGTGTGTTGTGGGTGGTCCTTCTGTATTAATGGTAAGAGTGTGTTGTGGGTGGTCCTTCTGTATTAATGGTAAGAGTGTGTTGTGGGTGGTCCTTCTGTATTAATGGTAAGAGTGTGTTGTGGGTGGTCCTTCTGTATTAATGGTAAGAGTGTGTTGTGGGTGGTCCTTCTGTATTAATGGTAAGAGTGTGTTGTGGGTGGTCCTTCTGTATTAATGGTAAGAGTGTGTTGTGGGTGGTCCTTCTGTATTAATGGTAAGAGTGTGTTGTGGGTGGTCCTTCTGTATTAATGGTAAGAGTGTGTTGTGGGTGGTCCTTCTGTATTAATGGTAAGAGTGTGTTGTGGGTGGTCCTTCTGTATTAATGGTAAGAGTGTGTTGTGGGTGGTCCTTCTGTATTAATGGTAGAGTGTGTTGTGGGTGGTCCTTCTGTATTAATGGTAAGAGTGTGTTGTGGGTGGTCCTTCTGTATTAATGGTAAGAGTGTGTTGTGGGTGGTCCTTCTGTATTAATGGTAAGAGTGTGTTGTGGGTGGTCCTTCTGTATTAATGGTAAGAGTGTGTTGTGGGTGGTCCTTCTGTATTAATGGTAAGAGTGTGTTGTGGGTGGTCTTTCTGTATTAATTGTAAGAGTGTGTTGTGGGTGGTCTTTCTGTATTAATGGTAAGAGTGTGTTGTGGGTGGTCTTTCTGTATTAATGGTAAGAGTGTGTTGTGGGTGGTCTTTCTGTATTAATGGTAAGAGTGTGTTGTGGGTGGTCTTTCTGTAGTAATGGTAATAGTGTGTTGTGGGTGGTCCTTCTGTATTAATGGTAAGAGTGTGTTGTGGGTGGTCTTTCTGTATTAATGGTAAGAGTGTGTTGTGGGTGGTCCTTCTGTATTAATGGTAAGAGTGTGTTGTGGGTGGTCTTTCTGTATTAATGGTAATAGTGTGTTGTGGGTGGTCCTTCTGTATTAATGGTAAGAGTGTGTTGTGGGTGGTCTTTCTGTATTAATGGTAAGAGTGTGTTGTGGGTGGTCCTTCTGTATTAATGGTAAGAGTGTGTTGTGGGTGGTCTTTCTGTATTAATGGTAAGAGTGTGTTTGTGGGTGGTCCTTCTGTATTAATGGTAAGAGTGTGTTGTGGGTGGTCTTTCTGTATTAATGGTAAGAGTGTGTTGTGGTGGTCTTTCTGTATTAATGGTAAGAGTGTGTTGTGGGTGGTCTTTCTGTGTTAATGGTAAGAGTGTGTTGTGGGTGGTCCTTCTGTATTAATGGTAAGAGTGTGTTGTGGGTGGTCCTTCTGTATTAATGGTAGGATCAACGTCCTGGTGGTCGGAGGCTCTTGAGGAGATGTCGTTTCAAGACCAAAGTTTGCAGGGGAGGAGGTGGGATCGTAGTATGGGTAATCATTCTACCACCTGTGCATTTGTGTGCGTTGGATTAGCGTGCGTGTTTCCTTTGGCGAGTGCCAAAGATGATGCTCTAGAGGTCGCTTTTTTTTTAACCAAGAACCGCACGATTTGTAGTCTTAAGTCAGTGCGTAGCTATCAGAAAAGAGTGCAATGTAAAATGTGGTTTCATCACTGTCAGGTTTACGTTTTCACTTGCTGGAGGTTAATGAATCAAAGACACTCTCTCTGTCTCTCACCCTTCCTTTCTATTTTTCCCTCCTGCCTCCCTTCCTCTCTCATTCCTTATCCCCCTCCTCCTCCACACACACACACACACACACACACACACACACACACACACACACACACACACACACCACACACACACACACACCACACACACACACACACACACACACACACACACACACACACACATGCACTAACTGTGAGGCCTGCTAGTACAAAAAGAACATATTTACGGGCAAGTTAAACACAGCTTCAGTCACTCCGCTTATTAGCACAAAATAACTGTTACCTTTCACTCTTTCTGAAACCAAATTGCGCACTCTTTTTGACATGCCAGATGCGCGCTTTTCGGTGAGCGCTTATCAGCGGTGAGCTCTATTCGACTGGCCTGGTGTGTTCATACTGGCGTGGTTGGAAAGAAGGGGGTGCTAAAGAGCGAAAAGCAGGTGGGGTGGGGAAGGGGGAGATAACGGAGAGGAGATTAAATATAAATACAATGGCAGAAGAACTATTCGAGTCTATGACAGCAATTTTGCTTTGATCCGAATTTTCCATCAATTTAAAATGCATAACAAATACAGCAAAAGACAACAGAAAAATGCATTAAAAACAAGAGAGATGGGCGGGGTGGGACGAAGAAAACACGAATAAGAACATTGTTTGCAGTAGACTTGTGTGAATAATGGAGAGGAGAAATGAAATAAAGAAAGCAGTGAGAAGGAAATAATGAGAGAGAAGGAATTCAAAGTTAATCACCGCAGAAGCAAAGGAAAATATGTCAGGATTTTAGCGCAAAGTGTCAAACATGATGCATCAAAATTCACATAAAAGAATAAGACGTGTTCATACGATGTTGCATGAATTACTTATTGTCGTGTTATAATAATTCTTTTTTTACTTATTTCTGTTTTGGTTTGATCGTTGTGCTGTGGATTTTCTTTTTTTTTCCATTGCTGCTGTCCCCGGTGTGCTTATGTACCTTTCATTTGTCCTTTTTTTCTTTTGTATTCATATATTCATTCATTAAAAAGCTCACTTGCTCATTCATTTGCTCACTCGCTAACATATCTAACTACGTTTTACGGCGAAGCTGTAAGTGTACTTGTAGAAAATCGATTCGAAACGGTCATCGCTTTAATTTTTAGCCGCTTTTGCCAAACATGCTTTGGCTGTAAACAATGATGCTTGAAATGTGCCTTGACCACATGGTTTGCTTGTTTGTGTGTGTTTGATTTGAGGGGTTTGACCACACGGTTTGCTTGTTTGTGTATTTGATTTGAGGGTTTTTGTGGGTAGCTTTTCCTTGGTTGTTGTTGATGCTTTCCTTCTACACCACACGCAACCGAGTAATTGGGTGATGTTTTAGTACAGTTTAAAAAAAAACTGTGTCCTTCAATTTTACACCTGCATGTAAGGAAAGAATGGAGAGGAACTGAAGAAAGACACCTGTTTTAGGAAATGGGTGTGTACAAAAACAGAGTCAGAGGATGAGGGCTGGATCTTGACTAAGATACGTAGGAACAAAGGTATGTAGAATGAGTTCAATGTCATACAAAGGTCAGGGCGAGGTAAGGGGAGGGAGTGGATGGGGATGGGAGGACAGAACAATGAGGTTACTGTTAACATACATCATACAGTTAACAAACATACATCATACAGTTAACATGCATGCATCATACAGTTAACATGCATCATACAGTTAACATACATCATACAGTTAACATACATCATACAGTTAACATACAGTTAACATACATCATACAGTTAACATACATCATACAGTTAACATGCATCATAGGTTCTCCGACAGAACTGGCAAGGGCCAAAAGAGACAAATTCACATGCAGAGAGAGAGAACGAACGAACGAACGAACAAAATGATTTATTTCTTTAAAGCACTACAGCTTCATCAGCATGCAGTTGGATTGACTATGGTAAAATTGAACGCGATGCATGTTACTTCGACATGGAAACCATGACAAAGTTCTCTTTTCCAAACACAGTTCTGACATGATCCATGTCACTGGCAAGGCACTGGTGACGATGATTCCGTCTGAGGCTTGAGTCTTGAGCCCAGGCTGTCATCCCACGTAGAACAGCATCAGGCTGTGTAGCGTCTCCAGCGTTCGAACAGCACGTGCCTGGAGGTCAGCGTGTTGTGTTCTGTCCACACGTTTTCCTCGGCGAAGACTGGCCAGTTTTGCCCGTTCTTCTGTCAGCATGTGTCTGTCATTTTGTTTGCAAACCAAAAGAATAGTCACTGTCATTAGGTGTACACGGAAACTCCAGCACCAGATCGTCCGATTCACAGATCAGTATATCTGATTTATTTGAGGATCAAGGACAACTTTCTAAATAACTTGTTTCTGTCCTTGTCTCTCAATCGCTTTTGCACAGGTTTATCCGTCAGGGTGGCGACGTAAATTTTCATAACACTGGCGCTGAATCCTGCCACTAGGTTCTCAAAAAAACGGGTTCGATGTCAGTGTCAGGTGGTGGAGAGAGGACAGGACTGTCGGTGTATTCACATGCAGTTTCAATGCCATCGTGCAAACTCAAAACATCAGTCTCCAATCTCACTTGGTCATCCGTCTGACTCGAGTGTGTAGCCACAGTGTGTTCCACTTCTGGGCCATGTGCACACAGGCTTTCGGGTCGCACGTCAGTCAGAGATGGAGTACTCGTCGATGTTACAATGGCTTCTTCACATGTTCTCGTCGGATCTGGCTAGGAATTTTTTTTTTCCTGTAATACTGAATCTGGGTGTTGCGGTTCAAGACAGGATCCGCCATATTTGTTGACATGTGGAAAGTGGCGGGCTTGAGACGCAAGACAACCACAGTGGTGTTCAATTTCTCCTGCAACTTTCCATCTTGTCCGTCAGCAAGGCGTTCAGGGTCTTCTCCACAGCCACTGGGAGTCCAGAAACCGGCATGTTGGCGATGAAACTTGTGAAATTTGTCGCAGATCAATCAGTACGCGCCCTGCTGCTTCTGCTCACGTCACATGATCCCCGGAGAGAGAGAGAGAGAGAGAGAGAGAGAGAGAGAGAGAGAGAGAGAGGAGAGAGACGTGGACGGAGATGGCATTAAAATCCCAGTGACCCCAACTACAGTCGGTTTAGAGATGTGAAAGAAGTTTCAAGATCTAATATTCCACTGTTCTGTATGACATGACTACTTTTGGTGCCACTCGAACAAATATCATGGCTAACCCGAATGCCCTTAAAAACAACATTCAGCTGGTTTGTATCGAAGACGCAGTGAGTTTTAAGCGAAAACAAGCTGAAGCAGAAAAAAGCAACTGCTTCAACTTCGTCGTTTTTCCAGCTCTGCCTCTTTAATGCTAATACATATGCCAGGCTGTGTGATTTCAGTTAACGAATTGTGTCAGCTTCCTCATGACCGAGATGCAGTGCCCTGGCTTTTCACTTTCTGCTCACTCCAGAAGATGAGGAAGGGTGGGAAGTTGAAAAGAGGGTAGTACGAGGAATGGAGAGAGGGTGGGGGAGGACGAAGGTGGGGCAGGGGAGGTTTTTCCTCCAGTCAGGCTTTTTTTTGTTGAGCAAATGTTGTTGTACGAAGGCAGTTTGGCTGCCAGTAACCTGAGTGTGTTACAAGAGGCGCTGTAATACACCAGCGAGGTGAACCTCTATGCAGACAAGTCAGAATGAGGGAAGAGTGATTGCCTTGAGAGAGGTTTTGGCAGATAGGACGGGCAATAAATAAACAAACAAATAAATAAATGATAGATACATAAACAATAAAACAGAAAAGGAAACAAATGCTACTTGCAAATAAGAAAGTAAAAAATGGGTCAGTCGTACTGGGGATGGGTAAAGAAGAGGGCTAAAAGCATGCAGGGACAGGAGCCTGTCGTTTGACGTCAGGTCGTTTGGCAATGTTTTCCTCTGTCTCTGTTCTTGCCATTTTTTCCCAATATTCTGTCAGCTCTTTTCCTTTCTTTCCTGTCTCTTGGGGCGCTTGTTTTTCTTTCTTTTTAATTTGGTGGTTGTTGCGTTTTTGTTCTCTTCGTTTGTTTGTTTGTATCCTTACATTCGTGTCTAAGAGTGTGTTGTGGGTGGTCCTTCTGTATTAATGGTAAGAGTGTGTTGTGGGTGGTCCTTCTGTATTAATGGTAAGAGTGTGTTGTGGGTGGTCCTTCTGTATTAATGGTAATAGTGTGTTGTGGGTGGTCCTTCTGTATTAATGGTAAGAGTGTGTTGTGGGTGGTCCTTCTGTATTAATGGTAAGAGTGTGTTGTGGGTGGTCCTTCTGTATTAATGGTAAGAGTGTGTTGTGGGTGGTCCTTCTGTATTAATGGTAAGAGTGTGTTGTGGGTGGTCCTGTATTAATGGTAAGAGTGTGTTGTGGGTGGTCCTTCTGTATTAATGGTAAGAGTGTGTTGTGGGTGGTCCTTCTGTATTAATGGTAAGAGTGTGTTGTGGGTGGTCCTTCTGTATTAATGGTAAGAGTGTGTTGTGGGTGGTCCTTCTGTATTAATGGTAAGAGTGTGTTGTGGGTGGTCCTTCTGTATTAATGGTAAGAGTGTGTTGTGGGTGGTCTTCTGTATTAATGGTAAGAGTGTGTTGTGGGTGGTCCTTCTGTATTAATGGTAAGAGTGTGTTGTGGGTGGTCCTTCTGTATTAATGGTAATAGTGTGTTGTGGGTGGTCCTTCTGTATTAATGGTAAGAGTGTGTTGTGGGTGGTCCTTCTGTATTAATGGTAAGAGTGTGTTGTGGGTGGTCTTTCTGTATTAATGGTAAGAGTGTGTTGTGTGTGGTCTTTCTGTATTAATGGTAAGAGTGTGTTGTGGGTGGTCCTTCTGTATTAATGGTAAGAGTGTGTTGTGGGTGGTCTTTCTGTATTAATGGTAATAGTGTGTTGTGGGTGGTCCTTCTGTATTAATGGTAAGAGTGTGTTGTGGGTGGTCCTTCTGTATTAATGGTAAGTGTGTTGTGGGTGGTCCTTCTGTATTAATGGTAAGAGTGTGTTGTGGGTGGTCCTTCTGTATTAATGGTAAGAGTGTGTTGTGGGTGGTCCTTCTGTATTAATGGTAAGAGTGTGTTGTGGTGGTCCTTCTGTATTAATGGTAAGAGTGTGGGTTGTGGGTGGTCCTTCTGTATTAATGGTAAGAGTGTGTTGTGGGTGGTCTTTCTGTATTAATGGTAAGAGTGTGTTGTGGGTGGTCCTTCTGTATTAATGGTAAGAGTGTGTTGTGGGTGGTCCTTCTGTATTAATGGTAAGAGTGTGTTGTGGGTGGTCCTTCTGTATTAATGGTAAGAGTGTGTTGTGGGTGGTCCTTCTGTATTAATGGTAAGAGTGTGTTGTGGGTGGTCTTTCTGTATTAATGGTAAGAGTGTGTTGTGGGTGGTCCTTCTGTATTAATGGTAAGAGTGTGTTGTGGGTGGTCCTTATGTATAATGGTAAGAGTGTGTTGTGGGTGGTCCTTCTGTATTAATGGTTAGAGTGTGTTGTGGGTGGTCCTTCTGTATTAATGGTAAGAGTGTGTTGTGGGTGTCCTTCTGTATTAATGGTAAGAGTGTGTTGTGGGTGGTCCTTCTGTATTAATGGTAAGAGTGTGTTGTGGGTGGTCTTTCTGTATTAATGGTAAGAGTGTGTTGTGGGTGGTCTTTCTGTATTAATGGTAAGAGTGTGTTGTGTGTGGTCTTTCTGTATTAATGGTAAGAGTGTGTTGTGGGTGGTCTTTCTGTATTAATGGTAAGAGTGTGTTGTGGGTGGTCTTTCTGTATTAATGGTAATAGTGTGTTGTGGGTGGTCCTTCTGTATTAATGGTAAGAGTGTGTTGTGGGTGGTCTTTCTGTATTAATGGTAAGAGTGTGTTGTGGGTGGTCCTTCTGTATTAATGGTAAGAGTGTGTTGTGGGTGGTCTTTCTGTATTAATGGTAAGAGTGTGTTGTGGGTGGTCTTTCTGTATTAATGGTAAGAGTGTGTTGTGGGTGGTCTTTCTGTATTAATGGTAAGAGTGTGTTGTGGGTGGTCCTTCTGTATTAATGGTAAGAGTGTGTTGTGGGTGGTCCTTCTGTATTAATGGTAGGTTCAACGTCCTGGTGGTCGGGGCTCTTGAGGAGATGTCGTTTCAAGACCAAAGTTTGCAGGGGAGGAGGTGGGATCGTAGTATGGGTAATCATTCTACCACCTGTGCATTTGTGTGCGTTGGATTAGCGTGCGTGTTTCCTTTGGCGCAGTGCCAAAGATGATGCTCTAGAGGTCGCTTTTTTTTAACCAGAACCGCACGATTTGTAGTCTTAAGTCAGTGCGTAGCTATCAGAAAAGAGTGCAATGTAAATGTGGTTTCATCACTGTCAGGTTTACGTTTTCACTTGCTGGAGGTTAATGAATCAAAGACACTCTCTCTGTCTCTCACCCTTCCTTTCTATTTTTCCCTCCTGCCTCCCTTCCTCTCTCATTCCTTATCATCCTCCTCCTCCACACACACACACACACACACACACACCACACACACACACACACACACACCACACACACACACCACACCACACACACACACACACAACACACACAACACACACACACACACACACACACACAACACATGCACTAACTGTGAGGCCTGCTAGTACAAAAAGAAACATATTTACGGGCAAGTTAAAACACAGCTTCAGTCACTCCCGCTTTTAGCACAAAATAACTGTTACCTTTCACTCTTTCTGAAAACAAATTGCGCACTCTTTTTGACATGCAGATGCGCGCTTTTCGGTGAGCGCTTTCAGCGGTGAGCTCTATTCGACTGGCCTGGTGTGTTCATACTGGCGTGGTTGGAAAGAAGGGGGTGCTAAAAGAGCGAAAAGCAGGTGGGGTGGGGGAAGGGGAGATAACGGAGAGGAGATTAAATATAAATACAATGGCAGAAGAACTATTCGAGTCTATGACTGCAATTTTGCTTTGATCCGAATTTTCCATCAATTTAAAATGCATAACAAATACAGCAAAAGACAACAGAAAAATGCATTAAAAAACAAGAGAGATGGGCGGGGTGGGACGAAGAAAACACGAATAAGAACATTGTTTGCAGTAGACTTGTGTGAATAATGGAGAGGAGAAATGAAATAAAGAAAGCAGTGAGAAGGAAATAATGAGAGAGAAGGATCAAAGTTAATCACCGCAGAAGCAAAGGAAAATATGTCAGGATTTTAGCGCAAAGTGTCAAACATGATGCATCAAAATTCACATAAAAGATAAGACGTGTTCATACGATGTTGCATGAATTACTTATTGTCGTGTTATAATAATTCTTTTTTTACTTATCTCTGTTTTGGTTTGATCGTTGTGCTGTGGATTTTCTTTTTTTTTCCATTGCTGCTGTCCCCGGTGTGCTTATGTACCTTTCATTTGTCCTTTTTTTCTTTTGTATTTCATATATTCATTCATTAAAAAGCTCACTTGCTCATTCATTTGCTCACTCGCTAACATATCTAACTACTTACTTTCCACTACTTACTTTCTCACTTACTTAATTATTTTTCTTGGCTGGCCAGATGTTTGTAGCGAAATTTGGTTCGTTAGCTACTTACTTACTCACGACTGCAAATCCCAAACGGACTATGAACATGGACCAAATGGAATATCCATGTGTCTGTGGAAAGCGTTTCGCTACCACCGTGGCATGAAGATCCACAGAACAAAGATGGGATGTGTGAAGACTCATCTGAATGAGCAGCAGCGCACTGCATCAGCAGATAAGACGTCGGAAGACCAGGCCAGGATTTAAACCACAGTGCCAAGGACATCCACGCTGTTGGTTCGGATGAGGAATTTGCGCAGGCCCTCGATGCCAGGCGCCTGAAACTCAACCTGCCACGAGCAAACGAAACTGAAGATTGGGAGAAACTGGATGCAAAAATCGTCCAAAGACTCGATGCACTGATAGGGAAAAGCACCCTGGAACACAAACTAGCCACATATGGGGACATTGTGTATGCCACATGTAGAGACGCCTATGGAGTAAAACTACCCAAAGAGAAAACACCTCCAAGAATCCAGACGCCAAGAAAGATGGACAAGATCAGAGTCCAAAAGAACAACCTCAAGAAGCAAATGAAGACCGCACTGCCAGCTGAAAAACAAGGCTTGGAAAAACTGTGGGAAGACCTGAAAGAAAAACACAGCGCCCTCAGCAAAGCGGAATCTGCGAGGAAGAGGAAGAGCAAAAGAAGAAGACACAAGAGCGCTTCTTCAGAGACCCCTTCCAGTTTGCTAGAACACTGTTTGAGCAGCCAAAATCTGGGACCCTAAGTTGGACAAAGGAGTTCTTGAGCAGCATCTGAGGAAAACATACTCTGACTCACAGAGCAAAGCACCACCGAATTCAAGATATGGTGTGGCCAACCAACCTGAGGAACAGTTCAATGGCAAGCCTCCAACGTTGGCGGAAATCAAGAAGGTGGTCGACAAAGCCAGAGCCAAATCATCACCAGGGCCAAACGGAATACCTTACCAGCTTTACAAGAAATGTCCCAAGGTGCTGGAGTGGCTCACAGGCTGCTGCGATCGGCTTGGAGAAACCAGAAGATCAGCGGCAGTGGATGACGGCAGATGGTGTGTACATCCCCAAAGAGCAAAACTCAAGTGACATCAGCCAGTTCAGGCCAATATCACTACTGAACGTCGAAGGGAAAATCTTCTTCTCTGTCATGGCAGCAAGGCTGACAAGTACCTGATGGAAAACAAGTACTTGGATGTGTCAGTCCAGAAAGGTGGCATCCCAGGCGTGGCTGGCTGTGTAGAACACGCCACAATGATCTGGGACGCAATCCAAAAAGCAAAAACAGAAAAGAGAGACCTGGACGTTAGTGTGGCTTGATCTGGCAAACGCATATGGATCTGTGCCCCATGAGATGATACAGTTGGCTCTTGAGATGTACCATGTGCCAAAGAACATCCGCGACATGCTCAAGAAGTACTTCAATGGCTTCTCAATGCGGTTCTCTACCAAGGAGTACACAACTGATTGGATCAACTTGGAAGTGGGCATGCAATGGGCTGTGCAATTTCCCCGATACTGTTCGTGCTGGCAATGGAATCATCTTGAAAGCAGCAAACAAACAACGCCAGACAAACAGACCTTGGCGATGGATACAAGATGCCTCCTCTCAAGGCCTTCATGGATGACACTACAGTGATTTCATCCAGAGAAGACGAGACACGTCATGTGCTGGAGAGGCTGGACGACATAGTTGCCTCATCCAGAATGAAGTTCAAGCCAAGAAATCACGGAGTCTCTCACTGAGGAAAGGAAAAGTGGCCGAATCTGTGGTCTTCAGTGTTGCCAACCAGGCCATTCCAACAGTCACAGAAGAACCAGTCAAGAGCCTTGGAAGATGGTATGATGATACGCTGAAAGACACACAAAGAGCAAAAGAAACCAAGCAGATGGCGGAAGAAGGCTTGGAGACCATTGACCAGTGTGGGCTCCCTGGCAAATACAAGGTCTGGTGTCTGCAGTTCATGCTGATACCAAAGCTCCTATGGCCTCTGATGATATACGACATCTGCACCAGCACAGTGGAGGCAATGGAAGCCAAAATCAACAAGTTCACAAGGAAATGGCTTGGTGTCCACCCTGTCTGACTGACATCGCGCTGTACTGTCGCCAAGCAAAGCTCAAACTACCACTGAAATCATCCTGGAGGAATACAAAGCAGGAAGATCAGACTTCAAGCATGCTGGAGGACTCAGGAGACAAGGTGGTAGAAGCAATCAAGCCCCAGCTGAAGACAGGCAGAAAATGGAAAGTTCAAGAGGCGATGGATTCTGCAAAAGAAAGTCTCAAGATCAGAGAAATAACAGGACACACACAGACCAACAGACAAGGACTTGGGGTGACCAAAAAACTGAATGGTGGTCAAAGGCAAAGGAAAAGCAAAAGAGACATGATGATTCAGGAGATGAGAAAGAAGAAGACCAAAAAAGACTCCAAAAAGCAGTCCAGCAGAGCCAGCAAGGGCAATGGACAACGTGGGAGAATGCACTCCAAAGAAGTCTAACTTGGAATGACATTTGGCACATGGCCCCTCTCAGGATCAGCTTCATTCCAGATCTGCATATGACCTTCTGCCCTCAAATGCAAACCTGGTGAAGTGGGGGAAAACCGACGATCCTGCATGCCCCCTCTGCCATGAAAAACAACAGTGGAGCATGTTCTAAGCTCATGTAAAGTAGCCCTGGCTCAAGGAAGGTACACATGGAGGCACAACCAAGTGCTCAAAGAAATTGTACAAGTAGTCTGGGCTAGTACCAACACCACAAAAGGGAGAATCAGGACTCCAAAAGCACCCGCAACATTCTTCACGGCAGGGGCAGCAAATCATGGCAAGAACAACAGTGCCACTCGAAACATGCAGGCAGAGTCTGCTGGATGGGGCAGATGACTGGGTGTGCACTGCAGACCTCCCAGAATGGACGAGTCACCCAGAGATCATCAGCAAGATGTGGCATGAGACCAGACATAGTAGTCCACTCTAAGTCAACCAAGCAGCTGATCATGATCGAGCTCACGGTGCCATATGGAACAGAATGGAGGCAGCTCAAATCTACAAGACTGAAAGTATGCTGATCTGGCAAACAGCCTGAGGAGAGAAGGCTATCAGGTCAAAGTCCTCACTGCAGAAATTGGAGCTAGGGGATTTGTAGGAACGTCTGCATACAGCCTCATGAAACAGCTCTCAGTTGCAGGGAAGGAAAAAAACAGAGCCCTGAAAGCAATGGCAGAAGCGGCAGAGAGGTGTTCAAGCTGGATCTGGTCAAGGAGGAACAAAAGTGAACTTCATAAGGCTTAATTTCCCTACAAATATCAGGTGTCCCTGTGGCTCAGTGGTTTAAAGCGCGAGTCTTAAGTAGAAAATGAGCATGTCCAGAGGTCATGGGTTCGAATCCCAGCCATGCTCGTCCCAAGATGGGGAAAAAAAAGGGGCAGCAGAGGGACATCCGGAGTCATGAACCGGGTGTGGCCCAACCCCCCTAGAGTGTCAGGAGATAGGGCCGAAACACTTGCTTGAAGGGGGCTTCTCTTCTGAGGACTCTCTGCTGCCACGCTCTCCACGAGTTTCTTTCTACTCTACCGTGCTGAATGACTGAATGACTAACTGGCTTACTCATTAGAAAGATTATGATTAGAAAGATACACAGAGACATACAGACAGAAAGTTAAATAGGAAGGCAGACAGACAAACGGGTAGACAGACAGACAGATAGGACACGCAGATAGATACATATTTAGATAGATATAAAGACGGACAGACACACTATACTTACTTACCTAATTACTTACCTAATCATTCTTTATACTCACATCTGTCAGTTGTAGCTTACTTACTCATTCAGGTATTAAAGAAGCTAAGCGTAGAAAACAAGAGACATCCCTCCCATTTCCCTCCTTACCCCCGCCCCGTGCCCTATTTCCCTCCCCTTTCCCTCTCTTTCTCCTCTCTCAACTCTCTCCACCAACAATTAACGATAACAAAAGAGCAGACAGACTTCATCTGAAGAGACAAGTACGATTCTCTGTCACAGCTCCCATGACAGGGACCTGTTCCGATCCGAGCCTATGGTTGATGTGAGGCTGAAGCATCGAGGTCTGATTTAAAATAAGTTCGCGTTCAACTTCGCCTAGGCAGCAGCATCACGAGCGTGTGTGTGTGTGTGTGGGGTGTGTTTTTTGTTTTGTGTGTGTGTGTGTGTGTGTTGTG
>CM031600.1:51179052-51184390 GCA_018398815.1 Conus ventricosus | reverse complement strand
AAAATGTGGGGGAAAACCCGGGCCCTAGGGAGTAAAACTACCCAAAGAGAAAACACCTCCAAAAAATCCAACGCCAAAAAAAGGGACAAATAAGTCCAAAAAAAACAACCTCAAGAAGCAAATGAAGACCGCACTGCCAGCTGAAAAACAAGGCTTGGAAAAACTGTGGGAAGACCTAAAAGAAAAACACAGCGCCCTCAGCAAAGCGGAATCTGCGAGGAAGAGGAAGGCAAAAGAAGAAGACACAAGAGCGCTTCTTCAGAACCCCTTCCAGTTTGCTAGAACACTGTTTGAGCAGCCAAAATCTGGACCCTAATTGTGACAAAGGAGTTCTTGAGCAGCATCTGAGGAAAACATACTCTGACTCACAGAGCAAAGCCCCACCGACATTCAAGATCGGTGTGGCCAACCAAACCCTGAGGAACAGTTCAATGGCAAGCCTCCAACGTTGGCGGAAATCAAGAAGGGGGTCGACAAAGCCAGAGCCAAATCATCACCAGGGCCAAACGGAATACCTTACCAGCTTTACAAGAAATGTCCCAAGGTGCGGGGTGGCTCCACAGGCTGCTGCGATCGGCTTGGAGAAACCAGAAGATCAGCGGCCAGTGGATGACGGCAGATGGTGTGTACATCCCCAAAGAGCAAAACTCAAGTGACATCAGCCAGTTCAGGCCAATATCACTACTGAACGTCGAAGGGAAAATCTTCTTCTCTGTCATGGCAGCAAGGCTGACCAAGTACCTGATGGAAACAATACTTGGATGTGTCAGTCCAGAAAGGTGGCATCCCAGGCGTGGCTGGCTGGGGAGAACACGCCACAATCTGGGACGCAATCCAAAAAGCAAAAAACCCAGAAAGAGAACCTGGACGTAGTGTGGCTTGTTTCTGGCAAACGCATATGGATCGTGCCCCATGAGATGATACAGTTGGCTCTTGAGATGTACCATGTGCCAAAGAACATCCGCGACATGCTCAAGAAGTACTTCAATGGCTTCTCAATGCGGTTCTCTACCAAGGAGTACACAACTGATTGGATCAACTTGGAAGTGGGCATTGCAATGGGTGCTTTCAATTTCCCCCATACTGTTCGTGCCCGGCAATGGAACTCATCTTGAAAGCAGCAACCCAAAAAACGCCAGACAAACAGACCTTGGCGATGGATACAAGATGCCTCCTCTCAAGGCCTTCATGGATGACACTACAGTGATTTCATCCAGAAAACGAGACACGTCATTGCTGGAGAGGCTGGACGACATAGTTGCCTCAACCAGAATGAAGTTCAAGCCAAAGAATCACGGAGTCTCTCACTGAGGAAAGGAAAAGTGGGCCGGGAAACTGTGGTCTTCAGTGTTGCCCAAACCCGCCATTCCAACAGTCACAGAAGAACCAGTCAAGAGCCTTGGAAGATGGTATGATGATACGCTGAAAGACACACAAAGAGCAAAAGAAACCAAGCAGATGGCGGAAGAAGGCTTGGAGACCTTGCCAGTGTGGGCCCCTGGCAAATACAAGGTCTGGTGTCTGCAGTTCATGCTGATACCAAAGCTCCTATGGCCTCTGATGATATACGACATCGCACCAGCACAGTGGAGGCAATGGAAGCCAAAATCAACAAGTTCACAAGGAAATTGGCTTGGTGTCCCCACCCTGTCGACTGACATCGCGCTGTACTGTCCCCCAAGCAAAGCTCAAACTACCACTGAAATCCATCCTGGAGGAATACAAAGCAGGAAGTTTCAGACTTCAAAGCATGCTGGGGGACTCAGAGACAAGGTGGTAGAAGCAATCAAGCCCCAGCGAAGACGGGCGAAAATGGAAAGTTCAAGAGGCGATGATCTGCAAAAGAAAGCCCAAAGATCAGAGAAATAACAGGACACACACAGACCAACAGACAAGGACTTGGGGTGACCAAAACGAATGGGGGTCAAAGGCCAAAGGAAAAGCCAAAAGAGACATGATGATTCAGGAGATGAAAAAAAGAAGAAACCAAAAAAGACTCCAAAAAGCAGTCCAGCAGAGCCAGCAAGGCAATGGACAAAGTGGGAGAATGCACTCCAAAGAAGTCTAACTTGGAATGACATTTGGCACATGGCCCCCCTCAGGATCAGCTTCATTCTCAGATCTGCATAGACCTCTGCCCTCAAATGCAAACCTGGTGAAGTGGGGGAAAACCGACGATCCGCAGCCCCCTCTGCCATGAAAAACAAACAGTGGAGCATGTTCTAAGCTCATGTAAAGTAGCCCTGGCTCAAGGAAGGTACAAAATGGAGGCACAACCAAGTGCTCAAAGAAATTGTACAAGTAGTCTGGGCTAGTACCAACACCACAAAAGGGAGAATCAGGACTCCAAAAGCACCCGCAACATTCTTCACGGCAGAGGCAGCAAATCATGGCCAAGAACAACAGTGCCACTCGAAACATGCAGGCAGAGTCTGCTGGAGGGGGGCAGATGACTGGGAGTGCACTGCAGACCTCCCAGAATGGACGAGTCACCCAGAACATCAGCAAGAGTGGCATGAACCAACATAGTAGTCCACTCTAAGAAAACCAAGCAGCTGATCATGATCGAGCTCCCCGGGGCCATATGAGAACAGAATGGGGGCAGCTCAAATCTACAAGACTGAAAAGTATGCTGATCTGGCAAACAGCCTGAGGAGAGAAGGCTATCAGGTAAAAGTCCTCACTGCAGAAATTGGAGCTAGGGATTTGTAGGAACGTCTGCATACAGCCCATGAAACAGCTCTCAGTTGCAGGGAAAAAAAACCAGAGCCCTGAAAGCAATGGCAAGAAGGGGCAGAGAGGTTTTTCAAGCTGGATCTGGTCAAGGAGGAAACAAAATGAACTTCAAAAGGCTTAATTTCCCTACAAATATCAGGTGTCCCTGTGCTCAGTGGTTAAAGCGCGAGTCATTAAGTAGAAAATGACATGTCCAGGGGGTCATGGGTTCGAATCCCAGCCATGGCTCGCCCAAGATGGGAAAAAAAAGGGGCAGCAGGGGGACATCCGGAGTCATAAAACCGGGTGTGGCCCAACCCCCCTAGAGTTCAGGAGATAGGGCCGAAACACTTGCTTAAAAGGGGGCTTCTTTTCTGAGGACTCTCTGCTCCACGCTCTCCACGAGTTTCTTTCTACCTACCGTGCTGAATGACTGAATGACTAAATGGCTTACTCATTAGAAAGATTATGATTAGAAAGATACACCCGAGACATACAGACAGAAAGTTAAATAGGAAGGCAGACAGACAAACGGGTAGACAACAGACAGATAGACACGCAGATAGATACATATTTAGATAGATATAAAGACGGACGACACACATATACTTACTTACCTATTACTTACCTAATCATTCTTTATACTCACATCTGTCAGTTTGTAGCTTACTTACTCATTCAGGGATTAAAGAAGCTAAGCGTAGAAAACAAGAGACATCCCTCCCCATTCTCCCTCCTTACCCCCGCCCCGTGCCCCTATTTCCCTCCCCCTTTCCCTCTCTTTCCCCCTCTCTCAACTCTCTTCCACCAACAATTAACGAAACAAAAGAGCAGACAGACTTCATCTGAAGAGACAAGTACGATTCTCTGTCACAGCTCCCATGACAGGGACCTGTTCCGATCCGAACCTTTTGGTTGATGTGAGGCTGAAGCATCGAGTCTGATTTAAAATAAGTTCGCGTTCAACTTCGCCTAGGCAGCAGCATCACAGCGTGTGTGTGTGTGTGTGTGTGGTGTGTGTTGTGTTGTGTGTGTGTGTGTGTGTGTGTGTGTGTGTGTGTTGGGTGTGTATGTGTGTGTGAAATCTTGACGTCCGCCCGAGGATGAGGCCCTGTTTTAGCCCCATCCCCAGATGCTCACCATCCTCCCACACGATGGTCCACAAGAGCCCCACCTTCTTAAATGCTTTTTTTCCCAAATAAGAACTGCCTCCCCCATCTCCCCCGCCATTCGTCCTCTCTTGTCCCACTCCCTATACCTAACCACACGGTCCATCCCCGAGATTATCTCCCCTCAATGTGCGATACTCACTCAGTACCCTCCTAGTTACTGCTGTCTGTTTCATGAGGAAGGAATCTTCTCCCTTGTCCATAAAATGTAAGGCTATCACTTTGATTTCGTGTATACCAGGTGTAATGGCGAGCTGTTCAGTGTTTACTTTCTTTATTATTTTCATTCCCTTTTCTCCCGTAGGGCCATTGAACCCTTATTAGCACATGGTTTCTTCCTCTTCCCTTTCAGTCCCCCTCCAACTCTCTATTTTTCAATCCTATTGCAGACGACCCAACCACACACTCTTAAAGACTGATCATATCAAGCATACCACCCAACACACACTCTTAAAGACATTAAATCAAGCATACCACCCAACATCACACTCTTAAAGACTGATTAAATCAAGCATACCACCCAACATCACATTCTTAAAGACTGATTATATCAAGCATACCACCCAACATCACACTCTTAAAGACTGATTATATCAAGCATACCACCCAACACCACACTCTTAAAGACTGATTAAATCAAGCAAACCACCCAAATTTACCTCCAAGATTGCTGCAATCCCAGAATCCTTCAGTTTCTTCAGGTTGAAAATCGCATGTGGTTCTTTAGTTTGAGCCTGACGGTCGCCAGTATTATGTCGCGATCACTGTCATTTTCAGCCTCCTTGGAAAGCATTACTATTGGTAGTCTGCACAGGCTGCGGACCCTGTTGTTTAGTCCCACCTGTGTCTGCTCTTTAGTCCCACCTGTGTCTGCTCTTTAGTCCCACCTGTGTCTGTGTCTGCTCTTCAGTCCCACCTGTGTCTGCTCTTTAGTCCCACCTGTGTCTGCTCTTTAGTCCACCTGTGTCTGTGTCTGCTCTTCAGTCCCACCTGTGTCTGTTCTTTAGTCCCACCTGTGTCTGCTCTTTAGTCCCACCTGTGTCTGTGTCTGCTCTTCAGTCCCACCTGTGTCTGCTCTTTAGTCCCACCTGTGTCTGCTCTTCAGTCCCACCTGTGTCTGCTCTTTAGTCCCACCTGTGTCTGCTCTTTAGTCCCACCTGTGTCTGCGTCTGCTCTTTAGTCCCACCTGTGTCTGCTCTTCAGTCCCACCTGTGTCTGCTCTTTAGTCCACCTGTGTCTGCTCTTTAGTCCCACCTGTGTCTGCTCTTTAGTCCCACCTGTGTCTGCTCTTTAGTCCCACCTGTGTCTGCTCTTTAGTCCCACCTGTGTCTGCTCTTCAGTCCCACCTGTGTCTGCTCTTCAGTCCCACCTGTGTCTGCTGTTTAGTCCAACCTGTGTCTGCTCTGTGTCTGCTCTTTAGTCCACCTGTGTCTGCTCTTTAGTCCCACCTGTGT
>CM031600.1:51166552-51169052 GCA_018398815.1 Conus ventricosus | reverse complement strand
TTGTATCATATCATGTTTTCCATGTACCATATCATGTTGTATCATATCATGTTTTCCATGTATCATATCATGTTATATCATATATTGTATCATATGTTGTATCATATCATGTTTTTATATGTACCATATCATGTTGTATCATATCATGTTTTCCATGTATCATATCATGTTTTCCATGTATCATATCATGTTGTATCATATCATGTTTTTCATGTACCATATCATGTATTCCATGTATCATATCATGTTTTCCATGTGTCATATTATGTTTTCCATTACCATATCATGTTGTATCATATCATGTATTCCATGTATCATATTATGTTTTCCATGTACCATATTATGTTTTCCATGTATCATATCATGTTTTTCCATGCATCACATCATGTTTTCCCATACATTACATCATTGTTTTCATGCATCATATCATGTTTTCCATGTATCATATTATGTTTTTGCATGCATCATATCATGTTTTCTATGCATCATATCATGTTTTCCATGCATCATATCATGTTTTCCATGTATCATATCATGTTGTATCATATCATGTTTTTCATGTACCATATCATGTATTCCATGTATCATATCATGTTTTCCATGTGTCATATTATGTTTTCCATGTACCATATCATGTTGTATCATATCATGTGTTCCATGTATCATATCATGTGTTCCATGTGTCATATCATGTTTTCCATGTATCATATCATGTTTTCCATGCATCACATCATGTTTTCCCATACATTACATCATGTTTTTCATGCATCATATCATGTTTTCCATGTATCATATTATGTTTTTGCATGCATCATATCATGTTTTCTATGCATCATATCATGTTTTCCATGCATCATATCATGTTTTCCATGCATCATATCATGTTTTCCCCATGCATTATATCATGTTTTCCATGCATCATATCATGTTTTCCATGCATCATATCATATTCAATCTTATCATGTTTCCATGTATCATATCATGTTTTCCATGTGTATTTTCATATTGTATTATATCATGTTTTCCATGTATCATATCATGTTTTCCATGTATCATATCATGTTGTATCATATCATGTTTTCCATGTATCATATCATGTTGTATCATATCATGTTTTCCATGTATCATATCATGTTGTGTCATATCATGTTTTCCATGTATCATTCATGTTTTCCCCGTGTCATATCATGTTTCCATGTATCATATCATGTTTGTAAGCTGTGAATATGAACACTTCTGCGTTTGTCTTCACACACACACACACACACGCGCGCGCGCGCGCACACACACACACACACCACACAGACACACACACACACACACACACACACACACACACACACACACACACACACGCGCGCGCGCGCGCGCGCACGTACACACACGCACGTACACACATTCACGTACACACACGCACGCGCGTGCACACACACACACACACACACACACACACACACCACACACACACACACACACACACACACACACACACACACACACACACACACACACACACACAGAGGATAGCAATAAAGGGAATCAAGAGTTATCCTACTTGTTCTTTGATTACTGCTTATTGTTCCATTCCTCATAGCAATTTAACTGAGATTACCTGTACTTGTTACTGTTCATCCGTGTCCTTGTTTCACTCTGCTCAAGATCAGAAAGGCTGTGCCAGTCTTGAATAAATGTTATTCTTTTTTATGTTTGTTCACCTCTCCACTTGTTGCTCTGTAGATTTGTCAGGTACAGGGCATCCAGTTCACCAACATTTATTACTGTTTTTCTGTGTGTTTGACTCTACTCAAGATCAAAACGTCTGAGCTCATCTCGAATGAATATCAGTTTGTGTTTGTTCATTTCTCCACTTGTTGCTGTGTCAGGTAAGAGTATTTGGACAAGCTTGGAAGATTCTTGTGGAGAAGGTCTCCTTGTTTGTTCTGTGCTCTCTCTCTCTCTCTCTCTCTCTCTCTCTCTCTCTCTCTCTCTCTCTCTCTCTCTCTCTCTCTCGTCATTTCTGCTAGTCGATTGGTTGTCGTAAGCAGCATTCGTTTGGAGTTATGGCCCTCTATGTATTCCAACAAAGGAGCGAGGTTTTCCCTACTTTTCTTATATTACTCTATACGGTTTCCTTCTTCATTTAAAGTTTCTATTCATACCAGTCAAACCACGGTTTCCTGTATTTGTTGTTGTTTGTCCCTGTCTTAATTTCACTCTAATCAAGATTGAAAAGGCTGTGACAGTCTTAAATAAATGTTACTTTGTGCTTCTTCATTTCTGCAGTTGATGTCACTGTGTAGATGTGTTAAATACAGGGTATATGGGGAACCTTGGAACATCCTTTCTGGGGGATGTCTCCTTGTTTGTTCTGTGTGCTCTCTCTTTTTTGCTAGGCGATTGGGTGTCGTAACAGCATTCGTTTGGAGTCATGGCCATCTATTTATTTTAATAAGGAAGGAAGAATCACTCTATGTGTTCTTTAAATACTGTTTACTTTTAC
>CM031600.1:51159052-51161552 GCA_018398815.1 Conus ventricosus | reverse complement strand
CAGGAGGGGTGGGGATGGGGAGATCATAGGGAGGGTGGGAGAGAAGCAGGAGGGGTGGGGATGGGGGAGATCATAGGGGGGTGGGAGAGAAGCAGGACGGGGTGGGGATGGGGGAGATCATAGGAGGGTTGGGAGAGAAGCAGGAGGGATGAGGATGGGGGAGATCATAGGCAGGGGTGGGAGAGAAGCAGGAGGGGTGGGGATGGGGAGATCATACTGAGGGGTGGGGAAGAAACAGGAGGGATGGGGATGGGGGAGATCATAGGGAGGGGTGGGAGAGAAACAGGAGGGTGGGGATGGGGGAGATCATAGGGAGGGGTGGGAGAGAAACAGGAGGGATGGGGATGGGGGAGATCATAGGGAGGGGTGGGAGAGAAACAGGAGGGTGGGGATGGGGAGATCATAGGGGGGGGGTAGAGAAGAGGAGGGTGGGGATGGGGGAGATCATAGGGGGGGGGTTAGAGAAGCAGGAGGGATGGGATGGGGGAGATCATAGGGAGGGTGGGAGAGAAGAACAGGAGGGGTGGGGCTGGGGGAGATCATTAGGGGGGGTAGGAGAAGCAGGAGGGATGGGGATTGGGGAGATCATAGGAGGGGTGGGAGAGAAGCAGGAGGGATGGGGATGGGGGAGATCATGGGAGGGGTGGGAGAGAAGCAGGAGTGGTGGGGATGGGGGATATCGTAGGGAGGAGATCGGTAGGAATAGCAGAACATCGGACGGAGTAACAGCAGAACTATTCTAGTCCAGGACAGAACAATGTTGCTTTGATCCGCATTTTCCATCGATTTCAAATGCGTAACATATACAGCATAAGACAAAAGAGCTTCAGAAATGACTGGTGCGTAATTTAGAAAATCGGGAGGTGGGCTTGGTGGATCGAAGAAAACACTAAGAAGAACATTGTTTGCAATAGACTGGCTCGAATAATGGAAAGGACATACGAAATTTAAAAATAATTGTAGCGAAAAAAAAATAATCAGAGAGAACGAATTCACAATGAATCCCTGCAGAAGCACAGGAAGTAAACAAATCGGGTTTCCATGCAAAACGTCAAAGATGATCCATCAAAATTCACACAAAACAATAAGACGCATTTTCATGTCCCTGAGTTATTTCCTGTCATGTAATATTTATTTCTTTTCACATACCCATCTACATATTCTAATAATCTAAGAATATTTTGAATATCTAAAGCGTAACTCCTAATTCTAGATTGTGTTCAAAAGCATGTTCAAAATCTATATTTCTGTGATAAGCTAGGAAAATCATATTTAACAAACATTTTGTTGTGTTATACATTAAGAACAGACGTTTTCCAAAGCATCTGTTTTAAAACCTTCGGTGATTTTGTATGGATTTTATCAAGTTATTTCAAAATACACGCATAGAAATTCATTCAACAATTATTAACTAATTTTTAGGACAGACAACTCGATTGAGTTCGCATACAATTCGCCTGACTTGCCTTGATTTTTAAACAGCATAATCGCGGGCACGTGTTCCTTTGTTTGGTTTTTTCTGTGCGTGCGTGGGGTGCGTGCGTGCGTGCGTGCGTGTGTGTGTGTGTGTGTGTGTGTGTGTGTGTGTGTGTGTGTGTGTGTGCGTGCGTGCGTGCGTGCGTGCGTGCGTGCGTGCGTGCGTGCGTGCGTGCGTGCGTGCGTGCGTGCTTTGCGTGCGTGCGTGCGTGCGTGCGTTGGTGTGTGTGTGTGTGTGGGTGTGTGTGTGGGTGTGTGTGTGGTGTGTGTGTGTGTGTGCGCGCATTACTTAAGATAAAAAGCGAAAAACGTCGTGATTAATTCAACAGATTTAGGAACCTGATTCTCCAGATTTCATGGTTTGCTGTCTGGTTTTAATTCATTTGGGTTTAAACTTTTTTCCCTTATTTTATTTTGTGCGTCATTTAAGTGTTGGGGTGATTTTCTTTTTGATTTGCTTCATTGGGTTTTTATTTGTTTTCCTATTTTGGGGGGAGGGTGGGGGGGGAGGAAATGGGTAGTAATGGACGGTTGTTTTGTTTGCCTTGCTGTTTGTTCGCTTACTTTCTTGGGCCTTTATTTCCTGACCTGTTGACAAAAATTCTAAATTGTCTGGCATTGTGAATGGGTTTCCCGACCTGTTGACAAAGTTCTAAATGTCTGGCATTGTGAATGGGTTTCCTGACCTGTTGACAAAGTTCTAAATGTCTGCATTGTGAATGGGTTTCCTGACCTGGTTTACTAGTTCTAAATGTCTGGCATTGTGAATGGGTTTTCCTGACCTGTTGACAAAGTTCTAAATGTCTGGCATTTTGAATGGGTTTCCTGACCTGTTGACAAAGTTTAAATGTCTGGCATTGTGAATGGGTTTCCTGACCTGTGGGTTGACAAGTTATAATGTCTGGCATTGGGAATGGGTTTCCCGGGCCTGTTGACAAAGTTCTAATGTCGGGATTGTGATGGGTTTTCCTGACCTGGGGTGACAAAGTTCTAAATGTCTGGCATTGTGAATGGGTTCCCGACC
>CM031600.1:51136552-51149052 GCA_018398815.1 Conus ventricosus | reverse complement strand
TCAGTGGAAGCTGTTCTGGTCCAACATACGCGGGGCACCACTTACTAAGCCCCCTACTGACGACAATAATTGCGCGTCACGGAGCTGACGCGATGAGCTGTCCCTCCGGAGGTCGCCACCACTTATGTCTTTCGACTGTCCTCAGAAAATTTACCGACGCCTGTGACCCGGACAGAACGTTACCAAGGTACTGAAGAAGAAGCAAAATCGAAACTGAGGTCACCATGAGAGCAAGACATGAGGGGTCATAGAATGTGAGCTTTTTTATGCTGACCGATCAGGATGAGAATGATGAAGGTGAAACTAATGAGTTTACTTTTAATCTGGGACGGCATGACTGAGTTGTAGTCTACGCATGCTTTCATGATATATCCCGGCGTCACTACACCTGGAGATACAGACACCCTGCAGTGCTGGTCAGGAAATTTGAGCAACACTGTCAGAGACGCATCCATCAAGCGAATACAACTCGACTGCATATTCCCAGTCTTCCAGCTGAGTCCATTGCAAACTCAACACTGAGTAGAGCCAGTGGCGACAGAAAAATTCCACCAATACATGGCTTTGAAATCGACAGAAAAATCCCACCAATACATGGCGTTTGAAATCAAAAGCAAATCCCACCAAAACATGGCTTTGAAATCGACAGAAAAATCTCACCAATACATGGCTTTGAAATCGACAGAAAAATCCCACCAATACATGGCTTTGAAAGGAATCAAACTCACAACCTCTCAGCCGGGATTCCGCGACACTAACCACGTCAACACGGCGGCTGCTTGGCTGAGGAATCTGTCGTACTTCAGCAGGAATTTCATTGTTGTTCAGCATTTTGCATTTCTCGTGAAAAGGGTGTCAATTTATATTTATCGTGTCGTTTCACTGATACTTTATTCATTCGTCTTTTTAAAACTCATATGCTATTCATAAAAGAATCGGAAACATGGCTGGTTTTTGTCTCCTGAAATCCATCGACTTTTTTATCTTTTAAGTTTTAGACTTTGAATCCAAGTCACTGTCTTTAAACTGGTTGAAGAAAATTTCTCAACTTTTTTCCCTAAAGATACACAGCATTCAGAATCAAAGAGATTTTCAGGGCATAACATTCACGAGTATTCAACTGAAGAGGTGTGTCTGTACCAGTGCAAACCTTCCACCCACCACCTCCACCCGTCCCTCAGCAAAAAAGGTTTTTCGTCTGTGAAGAGTCGCTGTGGAAAAGCAGCTCTCTTTGACGTTGCCTGTCGAGCCATGATGGAAAAAGGGACTCCCTTACTCTGTTCTTGTGAACGCTCGCTTCCCCGTGTACTTTCTCCACTCCGAAAAAAAACTCACTCTGCCACGTTCCTCTCTTTCACCACCACACCCCACACCACCACCACACCACACACCCTCACACCACCAACCCACCACACACACCACAACCCACTCTCTGTCACCACCACGGTGATTGCCGCCTCTTCTTTCTCCACCCCACCACATTTCCTGCCACAACCACCACTTCCCACAACAGCCCTCACCACCCACAATCCCCCACCACCACAGCCACCAACCACGTCGCGTCTACCGACACAGCCCTCACCATCTCCGCCGTCACCACCTGTCCCAGGACCCCCCTATCTTCTCCCCCCTCCCCCCCCCCCCCCCCCCCACCCCTCCCCTCTCCCCCCTTTCCTTCCTTCCTGTCGTCTTCCCCCATCTTGTTCTCTCCGATCCCTTGTGGCCGGGCTGGGCCAGACCCCCGGCCGTCAGCGGCTCGGAAAATAAAGTCATTATTGGACCTATCGATCTCCCCGGCCCGGGGGAGGTGTCACCCGCTTATAATTCCTCCCGGAGTTTCTGGATCAGAGGAGGCATCTTGTGGAATGCCCTGGTGGAGAGGGTGGTCTCTTCGTTAAGGCCTCCTTGGAAGTGAAAGGGGGGAGGGGGGTAGGAATGAGAGAGAGAGAGAGAAGAGAGAGAGAGAGAGAGAGAGAGAGAGAGAGAGAGACAGACAGACAGACAGACAGACAGACAAAAAGAGACGAAGAGAGAGAGGCACTAACGGATGAGACATAGAGCAAGAGATAACAGACAGGCAGTCAGTCAGACAGACAGACATTTAGTCAGACAGACAGACAGAGAGACGGAGACAGAGACGGGGACAAACAAGATCCAGAAAAACAGACAGAGACAGTGACAGAGAGAGAAAAGACAGACAAAAGGGACGACTGAAGGGACAGATAGACAGAGACAGGGAGAGAGAAACCAACATCAGAAAGACAACAAGGAGAGAGAGAGAGAGAGAGGAGAGAGGAGATGAGAGAGAGAGATGAGAGAGAGAGAGAGAGAGAGAGAGAGAGAGAGAGAGGATGAATATCAATGTTTCTTTGTGTTGTTTTTGGGGTGTGTGTGTGTGTGTGTGTGTGTGTGTGGTGTGTTGTGTGTGTGTGTGTGTGTGTGTGTGTGTGTGTGTGGCGTGTGTGTGTGTGTGTGTGTGCGAGAGAGAGAGAGAGAGAGAGACAGACAGACGACAGACGAAGACAGACAGACAGACAGAGAGACAGACTGTAATCCCCATCCACACACGTTTGCTTTCCATCAGGAAAAGCACTAGCCTGCCAAGATGGAGGAAAGGGCCAACATTCTAGCTACATTCACATGGCATCAGCCCGGGCAGACAGACAGACAGACAGACAGACAGACAGCAGAGGGAGAGAAAGGAGGGCTGGGCACAGACAGGCACAGACTGGGATACACGTAGTAACACAAAAACAGAGATGAAATGGAAATGGGGAGGACGAGGGGGGGGGGGGGGGGGGGGGAAGAACAGTGATTAATGCAATATTTAACCTTCACCTGTAATGAGTCGTCACGTATCAGTTGAATGTACAAACATTTCAGAGACTACATCAGTAACATTCAAACAGACAGACAGTCGGAAAGAAAAAAAAAACAGACAGACAAAGACACAGGAAGAGAGAGAGAGAGAGAGAGAGAGAGAGGAGAGAGAGAGAGAGAGAGAGAGAGAGAGTGAGAGAGAGAGAGAGTGGAGGCGAGGGGCAGAAAGAGAGAGAGTGAGGAAGGGAGAGGGGACAGACACAGGCGGTTGTGAGAGAGAAGTAGGGAAAGAAAGAGACAGAGCGCAGGGTTCCACACACGCGCGTTTTTGTTTTGTTGTTGTTTTTTTAAGAAATATAATTGTAATGTGAAACAAACTGTTTTGTAATGAGAATGAGTGCAATACTTGAAGGGATATGTAAACAGAAAATATGAAAAAAGAAAAACGTTAAATCACCATTATCATAATAACTGTCGCGATCACAAGCATCATTTTCTTTGTGGTCACTGTCTGATGGGTATTTCTGTGTTTTCACTCTCACATGCCAGCTTCTATTTAATCAAAATAATGCTTCAGATCAATCAACACCTTCCCATTACACACCTGCACATCATCAACATTTTCATATCACAAAGCTAAACGTGATCAACATCTTTTGATCATAAAACGTGAATATTATCAATGGCATGTGTAACACAATGAATTATGCATTTTTTAGGTATGAAAAACAAACTTATAACCAACCAGTTCACACACACACAAACGCACACACACACACACATACACACACACACGCGCGCACACACACACTTACGCACGCACACACGCACGCACGCACGCACGCATGCATGCACGAACGCCCCTACGCACGTACCCACGTATGCAAGCACGCACGCACGCACGCACCCCACACACCACAACACACACACACACACACACACACACACACACACACACACACACACACACACACAGGTGCGCGCGCGTGTGTACACACACCTGCATTCACCCATACACACACGCGCGCGCGTGCTCGTACGCACGTACGCACGTACCCACGCACGCAACTCAGGACGATATGAACAGAGTCAGGAGAGAGCTAGAAAATGGGGAAGAGAGAGAGAGAGAGAGAGAGAGAGAGAGAGAGAGAGAGAGAGAGAGAGAGAAATGCATTGATGGTGATTTATTCAATTAGGCCATGGCCCCTTTTAAAGGGGTACGTGAACAAAAACTACAGGCACAGCAACCTGCCACAATGAAAACATGGGGATGGGCAAAAAGAACAGAGAAATGTGAACAACAGAGTTATAAACAAAGTACAGATCGAACTTTTTAATGCTTTGTACCATGTCACGAGGGCCCATGACGATTGGCCCATCTTGGCTGGTAGAATTATTCATTTATTTATTGTCGTTGTTGTTGTCGTGTATCAGTCCCTTAATGTGGCTTGTGGTGTGGTTGCACCTTAATGTAGTTCAGCTCGGGTTTTAGGTTTACTTTCTCTCTCTCTCTCTCTCTAATTTCACTGTCCGTGCAATTCATCCTGCAGGTTCACGGGTGGCTGGTACCTTTCTCTTTAACTGGCTGTCTCTATCGGCCTCCTCACCTGTCTTTTTACCTGCCGCACGTGCAGCATTCCTCTTAGCTTGAGGTATTCTCACTCTGTGACGTAGGGTGGCATGTTGGCTGCCATCGGTTAGGGAAGTTTGCTCTTCACTCGAGCGGAAGATGTCCCTGGGAGCGCCCGCTCCGGTTCTGGTTCTATACCACATCGCCGAAGGTACGGTCGGTACCTTCATCCCTGCAGTCGGCCTGTAGGGGAGGGACGTCACGTCATCTTTTCCGCATCTGTCTCTGCTGGTCCTCTCGACTGGACAGAGGGCAGAGAGTCATTGACCCGCACCTTCTTGGGTCACCCACGGGTAGCTGGTAAGCATCAGTTTCGTGGTTTGTTTGGGGGTTTTTTTTTTGTTGTTAGCCGGCTAGTTCTTCTCTTTTTCGCAATTTCCTTTGGTTTCAAAATTATAAAAGAAATATTGTTTGAGACCATTTTTTTTCTGCCATTCAAAATTATATCCAAAATTTTTTCTCCTTTCAATTCATCTGTGATGTGGTGGTCGGTGGGGATAGGTTGGGACTTGCTTGGTCTCGCTCGTCCTCCCCTGTCACAATCGCCGGTCTCTTATTCTTCGGCCACCGTCTGTTTGTGTTTGCAAGGGGAACGAGTGTTTTGTGTTTGCGAGCGTGCGTACGCGTGATTAGTCATTTGGATGCGTGGTTGGAGAATTGTTATTTTTGAAATGTTACTATAAAATGTGGGATAATCGTGCCATTGAATTATGATTATTTGCAATTGTGGCGGCAGTCATAAAGCAATGGTTGCTGTATTAGTTCAGTTCCTAAGAAAGGAAAATGTTTTAACGTGAGTGAGGGAAGGATGAAAATATAAATTGCTATTCGTTTGTTTAGCCTGTTAATGTAATCTCTTACCTGCTTGTGTGAGGAGACCTTTAGCGAACATTCCTCATTTGGTTTGTTTACTGTGTTATGCTCAGGTCTGTGTTGAGCTGGTGTTACTAATGTATTCAGCAAACACCTCCCCTCGCCCACCATGTGAGTGGCTGTTAGGATTAAGCAGCAAATTTTCAGACCGTACTGACTGCGGGGTTCTAGTACCCTTCTTTCCTTCCAGTTCCTTCCGTTTTCTCTCCTCCCTGGGGCTTCACCCGAAGCTTGCGCTGTTGGGGCCGCGCAGTGTGAGGAGCACGTGGACCTTGCTGGATGGTCCTAACCCCTGTCCGGGACCTTCAGCGACAACGCCTCGTCCCACGGGATGCGTTCTCCACTGTCCTCGGACTTCCTACAGCTCATGTGACCAGTGTGGTTAGCTCTGTGTCGTGCAATTTGGGTGTGTGTGTGTGTCAAGGGTGTCGGCATTGAAAGACTCTGTTCAAGAACAGACCCGGTTTGGGGCACCTGATTCGACACGGTACTCTCAGAGGACTTTGGAGAGACATGGGTGAGGGGGAACCACATGAAGCACAAAAAGGAACGTGTGTTGGAAATGCTTATTTATGATTATGGTTATGTTGTGTGTGTTGGAATGCTTATTTGTGACTATGTATGTTGTGTGTGTTGAAATGCTTAATTGTGACTATGTATGTTGTGTGTGTTGAAATGCTTATTTGTGACTATGTGTGTGTTGGTGTGAATAAATGGTGTATTGTATTGTAATCTTTCTTGTGTGTTCTCTTGCGGAGCGTGTGAGGTCAGTCACTCCCTTCACTCCCTTCTAGGACCGATCCTGTCAGGGCAGACCTCCAGGGGTCGGTCGTGACATACCAATACATTGCACATTGTTTAACAATATGTCCACGGTTATATGACAAAAGCTATGTAAGTCTAAACAGCGAAGGCTGTCACCTGTACTTCCCAGGAATCAATGTTTTCTAAGATCATTTAAAGCAGGACAACAAAATACAAAATTGACTTCATCTTCCTGTGCATGTTTACATAATGGACAGTAAAGATCACGTTCAAAATGCTGTTTGTGGTGAAAACGATGAACAGTTATACCAAAGACTTCAAATCGAAATCTTTCAATGATGTATTTTGAGTGTCTGTCCGTATTCATTTGTACATATGTTGGAACGCAATGGGGCGAATTAAACTGACTATACAAGTTCAGCCTTGTACTATCATGTATATGAGTGTTCCACACTTGCCACCTGCAGTCTATTAATCTCGTGTGAAGCATGCGTAAAAAAACCACTTGTATCACCGACACCCTCACTGAACTATACATGACCCAGTCCAAGTTCATGCAGTTTCGCTTTCACCTTTGCTACCCAGTTTACTTTGCCTCTTTCATCTAAATCATACAACATATTGTAGACTCCTTTCGGTAGTCTTAACTCTTGCCTTCGTGTAAGTTTTAGGAAGTAAAGAATACATCTAATCATCGAATTTAAGCTAATCGGAAACTTATTTGTCCCGTCATATATTAGATCATTCGACGTTTGTAATGATACACCAAGGAATTCTTCAAGACAGATGGACCATTTCACAGGTTAAAGCCGCATTATCAAGCCCCCACACTTCATCACCGTGCTGTATAATGGGCTGCACCTCCGAATCAAATAATTAAAAAAAATAAACCTGAAGAGACTGATTTCCCTGTCTAGATAAATGTTGCATCATATATACTACAGATACCTTTGCCCGGCTTCAAGATCTTTACATGCAAGATGGAAGCAAGTCGTGCTGAGAAATAAATGCCTAGATAATTATATCCATTGACAACGGGCATACATATTCCATTACAAAACAATTGCTCCCTATCTCCTAGATATCCACCTTTTCTAAAGACGATATTGTTGCTTTTTGTCATATTCACTTTTAATTGATTGAACTAGCAGCACTGTAAAGACTATTCGGCTGAGTTTGGAGACCAAAAACTGTTTATGATAATAGGGCAACATCGTCTGCCAATGATAAAATGAATACTTGTAAAAAGTCTGCGATAAATTGCACACCCTGTCTCCCACTAGAAACAACTTCAGATGTTAATTCACGCCACCAGAACATTGAATAAAATCTTAAATATTTCCACGATATATAACTTTAGCTTTCACGCTGCCGTACATACTCATCCTATATTTAAATTGCTTTCCATGCACACCTTTTTTCAATAGAATAGGCTTTTTCAAAATCAATTAAAAAAAAACAGTGTACAATTTAACATTCAAAGAAAGCTGTTTTTGTATAAATGCCATCAAGGTGAACATATGATCAACTGTACAGTAATTGCTTTGAAAACTAGCTAAAAATTTCCCCGTCAGGTTGTTTTCTGTTACCCATTCCTGTAATCTATCATTCACCACCGTACTGTTTATTTTACTTGCTGCTTCACATGGTGAAATGCCCCGATAATTGTTAAGATTAGTTACGTTACCTTTATGTATATATAGTAAGAATGATTGATTCTGTCCACTTTTCAGAACAAATTCCTTTATTCAAGAGATTGTCAAAGAAAGATACAAAAAAATCCATAATCAAATCTGATTTACAGCCATGTTTTAACAACTCACCAACAATGCCATGTGTTCCAGCAGCTTTACGAGTTTTTATTTCCCTTGAAGCAAGCAGAAACTCCTTTTTAGTAATCGGGCGATCGAACGTAGCTACATCCTCAACATATCCACACTATTACACGAAACTCCTTCATTTATACATATATCATTTTAGTAGATTTTTAAAATGTTTAAACCAGGTGTCAATAGGAATACTGTTTACCAGTTGTCTGTTTTTTAAACGAAATGTTGTGCACCGTATCCCAAAACTGTTCCCGACGTTTAATGGACGAGACTTACTCATCCAGAGGAGCTTCATTAAACTGTTTCCTTTTCTTCCTTTGTTAATGTTTACACTCACGTCTTTTTATGAATTAACTGACTCGGTTCTTCTGTCATGCGTACGATTAATTCTGTTCAGCAGCTTACGAACCAGTTTTTTTCTTAACACGCCACACCGGAATCAAACCAATCTTCACTTGCATAACTCTTGTTAGAATCTTTTTTTTTTCATGCATTCCGCTGCATCTTTCAAACATGAATCAAAAACAACCAACGCACCATCGATGTTAGTATCAATAAGGCGAAATGCATTAGACATTTTGTCCTGAAATTCCTTTGACTAAAATATACATCAGCAAGATCTTCTCTCCAAACAAACTTTTGGGTACTATAGCTGTTAATGTTTCTTTCACGTAAACGGTTAATGTTACGTTTGACAGGCAATTGATCTGACTTAATTCGCTCACATAGTTTCAACTTGCAAACACCACAAAGAGAAAAAAATAATTCATAAGATTTTTTTTTAACTAGTCATTTACGCTGCACCCACTTTCTGACACATACGTGTAGCGACCGTTGCGATCGCTTTAACACGTACCAGTTAGAACACAGAAATCGAGCGCAAGCACACATTTAACCACAATTTGCAATGGTTATTTAATGACTTGTGCTCAGAGCATCTATCAATACTATGCGGGTGACTAGAGAGCTGGAAATCTAAAACTCTAATTTTGCAGCTTTTCTTACAATTATGAGAAAGATTTGACGTCATACTGTTCAGATCCCCACACATAAAGCATGCAGATCACCATGAGTCGACAAAACAATCAGTCAAGAATTCTTCCAATAAAGCAAAACCACTTTTACTGTCAAAATACGCATAATATGGGGACCCCTCAGGGAGAACATAACAAAATACATACAGAACACTTTTAACAGAGCCAAACAATGATTTGTTCAGAATGAAAGCACACAAAAAAACTTATTTAATATCTGCCGGTTTAACATGTGACATACATGCATTTTTTATCAAGCATATCAGGCCACTAGATCGCCTCCTTGAGCAGTAAATTTAATAGGAGGAACACACACATTCGTATCGCCGGAAATTTGAGTTGTCAATAGTAAACTTCTCTGCAAACATTTCAACGAAAACAAATAAAATACAAAGAATGCATGAATGAGACAAAATCCATGTCAAACAATGTAGAAATAATCCTATTCCATCCAGTGTAAGAGCAAGGACGATTGTGTTGTATAAACACGTGCATCACTATGTATCATCAAAAATTGGGGCTTCATTTACAATTTCCGCATCAACCGGGTCACGCCCTCGCTCACACTTCTTTTCCACACAATGCAACCCACCACACGAAATGTCCACTCCACTCCCAACACAACTCACGCACTCATCGGCAATATTTCACGTGCGGCGGGCACTGTCAGTTTCACTGGCTTATGACCGGAATGACACCAGTGTCGTGCTAACAAACGAGTCGCCACACAAAAGCAGCTGACGTAGAGGACGACACAGAGGCCGGCCGACACAAAGAAAAGAAAAACAAACAAACAAAACAAAACCCGTTTGGGGTGGGTTTGATCCCCCCAGCAAATCGTCCTCCGAAAGTACAAGATTAAAATGTTTTTTAAAAAAAAAGACATAAAAGAATCCAGCAATCTGAAAGAAACACTGATGTTAAAATCAAATGTTTGAATTAGCGTGCTTCAAGGAAATAAAACATCTCTGGAGGTAACATCTAAAACGATTTTTTAAGCCATGTTTATGTGTTCCTCTTCTGAAAGAGTGGGCTTTTTACTTAGTACATGGCTCCAAATGGTATTTTCCTGTCGTTTGAAAAGCTCAAACTCGCCAGTACCGTCAGAAATGGCGTACAACAATAATAACAAAAGGGAAAAGAGTTTTGAGATATTCTTGAGATATTTCTGAGATATTCCATAAAAAAGAAAAACCGTTATGGGCCGTTATAGCCGTTAGTAACGGATATAACAGTAAACTATACAATGGGTATCATCCGTGACCCATAATGAACATACCTACAAATTTTCAGAAAGATCGGCTAAGTACATTCTGAGATATTCCATAAAACGAAAAACCGTTGTGGGCCGTTATAGCCATTAGTAACGGATATAACGGTAACATAAAGCATCGGGCATCATCCATGACCCATAATGAACGTACCTACAAATTTTCAGAAAGATCGGCGAAGTACTTTCTGAGATATTCCATAAATAGAAAAAACCGTTATGGGCCTTTATAGCCGTTAGTAACGGCTATTCTGGTAAACATCGGGCATCATCCGTGACCATAATGAACAACCCTACAAATTTTCAGAAAGATCGGCCAAGTACTTCTGAGAAATTCCATAAAGAAGAAAAATCGTTATGGGCCGTTATAACTGTTAGTGACGGTATAACGGTAAAATAACATTAGGTCTCATGCGTGAACCATAATGAACATACCTAAAAATTTTTTTAGAAAGATCGGCTAAGTACTTTCTGAGATATTCCATAAAATAGAAAACCGTTATGTGCCGTTATAGACATTAGTAACGGTTATAAGGGTTAAATAAAACATCGGGCATCATCCGTGGCCCATAATAAACATGCGGACAAATTTTCAGAAAGATCAGCGAAGTACTTTCTGAGATATTCCATAAAGAAGAAAAACCGTTATGGGCCGTTATAACCATTAGTAACGGATATAACGGTAAAATAAAAACACCACGCATCATTCGTGACCGATAGTGAACAAAACCTACAAATTTTCGGAAAGTGGAACACATTTTGACCATGGACGGACACACACACACACACACACACACACACACACACACACACACACACACACAAAACACACACACAACACACACACACACACACACACACACACCACACACACAGCATTTCTTCGTTCCCATTGTAAAGTACTTCCTGTTGTATAAGAACTGTGAGTACAATGAAGACAACTTGGCCATGTCATTCAACCACACAGCCGTGCATGTAAGTCTCCAAAATGTTTATCACTCTGCCACGTAATCAGACACTACGCACAGATAGTAAGTCTTCAAACAGCAGGATAACTTCGCCTGGCAATCTGTTAAATGCAAAAATACTTTTCTAAAAGCAAGATGAATTTACCTTGCAGACAGTCAGATGGTTTCTTGGTTCAGAAACCAAGACAACTTCGCCATGCAGTCGGTCAGATGCACAAGACGTAAATTAAAAAAAAAAAAAAAGACAAACGAACACAAAAACCAGGTTCACTCCACCATAATACTATATCACAGCTGGTCAGCTACCAAAAACATAAAACTTCACATTCCAAAATTACCAAAATATATTTGCCATGCAGTTGGTCAGATACCAAGAGACATAAATCTAATAAAAGAACAAGATAACTTCGTCATGCAGTCGGTAATACACTCCCCAAAAGATCTTCACAGAACAAGAGGTAATGTTGGTCAGATACCAAGAGACATAAATCTAATAAAAGAACAAGATAACTTCGTCATGCAGTCGGTAATACACTCCCCAAAAGATCTTCACAGAACAAGAGGTAATGTTGCCATGCATTGGGTCAGATATCAGAAACATAACTCTTTAAAAAAAAAAAACAGGATAAAATTAGCCATGCAGTCCGTCAGATACCAAAAACATACATCTTTCACACAAGAAATGAGATATCTTTGCTATGCAATCGGTCAGATGTAAACAAAAATCTTAAATAACATCGGTAAATTCGGCGTACATTCGGTCAGATGCCAACAATTAAATCACTAAAAAATATGTATATAATTTTGCTTTGCAGTTCGTCACATGCCAAAAACATACACCTTCAAAAACTAACATTCGTTCGCTGTGCAGTCGGTCAGATGCAAAAAAAAGTAAATCTTTAAAAAATGATTATAGTAACCTCACCATGCAGTCAGTCCAATGCCAGAGATATAGATATTCAAAAGCTGAAATATCTTTTCCATGATGTCAAATGCAGGAAAACATGAATATTCCAAAGCAAAGTATCTTTGCCATGTGGCAAGTGAGATGCCAGAAACATAAATATTCCAAACCAAGATATCTTTGCCATGGGGCAAGTTAGATGCCAGAAACATAAAATATTCCAAACCAAGATATCTTTGCATGTGGCAAGTCAGATAATAAATAATAATAATAATAATAAATCGAGCTTATATAGCGCTCTTCGATGAGAGAAGACTCATCCTCAGAGCGCTTTACAATACAGGAAAAATAAAAGTTTCCATTAACATTGCACAATATTGGGAAAAAGGCATCAAAAAATAGGTCAC
>CM031600.1:51129052-51131552 GCA_018398815.1 Conus ventricosus | reverse complement strand
GTCTTCGCCTGCCTTTAGAGCAGTCCTGTACCACCCTTGGAGGCCTGCGCTGTGTTGACGATGGGTACAGGCACGCACAGGACACTCCATTAAGATATCAAGGGACATAACTGCTCCTGAACAGAGGTAAATTAGACTACAGGATGCAGCTCATAACAGCCTTAAAGTAGCATCCCCATGGGTGTACCAGCCCGTATTTCATGACTGCAGAGCCCACCGGCGTGGGTGTAGGTGCTTTCGTGTAGGAGGGTGTTTGTTTGTTTGTTTCTTGGATGTTAGGTTTGGGGAAGAGAAGATAAACAATGGGATCGAATGACAGTAAAAAGTGAAAGAAAGATGAGATGCAGAAATCAGCCAGAAAACCGCAGAGAAGTAGCTGTTTGCAAAGAGGAGTGTCACACATGCCATTTGTCTTCATCGGAAAGCTGGCTTCCTGTGGATAGCTCAGAACCACGCCACCATCATCCTATTAGAGACAATCAATCATTCAATTAGAACTGATCATCATCCCACTACAGATAATCATCCATCAAGAATAGAAAAATCATCCTTCTAGGGACAGACAATCATCCTGGGGGGGGGAGATAATCATACCATCACAGACAGACATTCATCCCTTCAAGAACAGATAATCATCCCACAGCGAAAAACAATGCCCTATGAAGGACAACAATTATCTTCTCAGGAGCACAATATTCCGACAGGGATAGTTAATCATACAATAAGGGAGAGACCAACCTCATGAGGGACAGATAATTATCCCTTGGGGGACAATCATTCCATGAGAGAGACAATTATCCAAGCAGAGACAGATAATAATACAGATAATTATCTGATCAGGAAAAGACGATCATCCATTGAGGCAAGGGCAATTATACAGACAGAGAGAGAGAGAGACAGAGACAGAGAGACAGACCATCCCCACCCCCACCCCCACCTCCACCCCCAAAAGTTGACAGTGATCAGAAAAGTAAAGACTGATTTCTTTGTTGACTTGTAATTGTGTTGACTACAACCGTGCCTCATGTGTTGACTACAACCGTGCCTCATGTGTTGACTACAACCGTGCCTCATGTGTTGACTACAACCGTGCCTCATGTTTGACTACAACCGTGCCTCATGTGTTGACTACAACCGTGCCTCAAGTGTTGACTACAACACTGCCTCATGTGTCGACTACAACCGTGCCTCATGTGTTGACTACAACCGTGCCTCATGTGTTGACTACAACCGTGCCTCATGTGCTGACTACAACCGTGCCTCATGTGTTGACTACAACCGTGCCTCATGTGTTGACTACAACCGTGCCTCATGTGTTTACTACAACCGTGCCTCATGTGTTGACTACAACGGTGCCCCATGTGTTGACTACAACCGTGCCTCATGTGTTGACTACAACCGTGCCATGTAGTCTCTGACCAGAATGGAACTCCAAAGCATCATCCACACCCTCAATGATAATCATCATCCACACCCTCAATGATCATCATCATCCACACCCTCAATGATCATCATCATCCACACCCTCAATGATCATCATCATCCACACCCTCAATGATCATCATCATCCACACCCTCAATGATCATCATCATCCACACCCTCAATGATCATCATCATCCACACCCTCAATGATCATCATCATCCACACCCTCAATGATCATCATCATCCACACCCTCAATGAGTGGCCTTATTCTAATACCGGTTATTGTGGATGCTCCCATGCGTATGCATAACCACACCCATATTTGTACCACTGGAGCTCAGCATGGTCAGTGGAAAGGGAACAATCAACACATCAATTCTTCATGAGGAGATACTGCACTGCTTCCGAGTCATTCTGGTGTGTTCACTGGTGCCTCTTCTGATCATGTATACTCAGGACAACTCTAGACTAATCCTCATAATGGCAATGTATAATTGATCAGTCACGTGACCAGCTTGAGTGATTATACTCTTGTGGAGAAGGGGCAGAGGAGTTGGGAGGTTGATGGTAGATGTAACTACGTCCATCCAGCGGCATTCCTCTTGAACTTGCTGATACCGTCTACTGTGCTGAACCCACCAAGGCGATGAGGGACAGGAAATCAAAATTAGGCTTAGAAGAGTCACAAAACCTGGACTGTTTTCAATGATGATCATTGAGGGTGTGGATGATGATGATCATTGAGGGTGTGGATGATGATGATCATTGAGGTACTTCAACGTGTAAATGGAGCCTGGCGAGAGACCAGCCAAGGCAAAAGGTCTGACAGTTTCTTGACTGGTGAGGTACTTCAACGTGTAAATGGGAGAGTAGCACCAATCGATAGAACAACTCGCTGATGACGTCATCAATCTTTGACGAAGAAGGAAGATTTGCTGGCACCACTAAGGCTCACGATCTCATTTCCATGTCTGGTCCTGTCACTTGTGGACTTCAATTTTGTGCTGAGAAAACCTGTCGCTATTTACATGTGTTACAGTATGCCCGTCCTATGGCCTACACTGAACTATCTTTG
>CM031600.1:51120296-51128052 GCA_018398815.1 Conus ventricosus | reverse complement strand
TATGATATGCAGTGAAACATAAAAGTCTCCTTTTTTTTAGATATCAGAAACATAACTCTTTTTTTTTAAAAAAAAACAGGATAATATTAGCCATGCAGTCCGTCAGATACAAAAACATACATCTTTCACACAAGAAATGAGATATCTTTGCTATGCAATCGGTCAGATGTAAACAAAAATCTTAAATAACATCGGTAAATTCGGCGTACATTCGGTCAGATGCCAACAATTAAAATCACTAAAAGTATGTATATATATTTTGCTTTGCAGTTCGTCACATGCCAAAAACATACACCTTCAAAAACTAACATTCGTTCGCTGTGCAGTCGGTCAGATGCAAAAAAAAAGTAAATCTTTAAAAAATGATTATAGTAACCTCACCATGCAGTCAGTCCGATGCCAGAGATATAGATATTCAAAAGCTGAAATATCTTTTCCATGATGTCAAATGCAGGAAAACATGAATATTCCAAAGCAAAGTATCTTTGCCATGGGGCAAGTTAGATGTCAGAAACATAAATAATTATTCCAAACCACGATATCTTTGCCATGGGGCAAGTCAGATGCCAGAAACATAAATATTCCAAACCAAGACAGCTTTGCCGTGCGGTCAGTCACACCAAAGATAGTTCTCCCTACGGGCGTACAGTCTTTGGTCACACGCCCACAGACACACTTCATCATGGCCAGCCCCCTGACTGATGACCCAAAACTGAACTAACAAAACTTTATCCTGGCTCCTCGGAGAAAATCACGATTGCATCTGACAGGGCAAGGGTGCAGAACGGAAGAGGGGGAAGTGGAAACGAGGGGGGGAGGAGGAGGCTCGGGGTGGGGGGTGGGTCGGAGAAGGAAGGGTTCCCGGCTGACTTCTGGAATCCCGAGTGAAAGACAGAGGGAGAGGAGAGGGGGGAAGATGATGGATGGTCTGGAAGAGGGGATGGCGCTGGTGGGGAGTTCTGGACGATCTAATCTGTGCATTGTGTGTGTGGGGGGGGGGGGGGGGGGTAGAGCAGGGGAGAGTGTGTATTAGTCAAATATGAACTGGCCATTTCTGTATGAAACGACTTAATGGAAACTTGCGCATTTCTTGTCAGACCACTAATTCAAATGATGTTTCTCAGGCCGAGCTGTTTTGCAGTTTCCACTGACTTCTGCAGCTGACACTGCCACAAATAAGGCGTGAGTGTCGGCTGACCCCACACAAATGTCAGTCCTCACATCCTTCGCCTCTCAGCCATGTCATTATTCATCCCTTTTCCAAATCCTCCTCTCTCTCTCTCTCTCTCTCTCTCTCTCTCTCTCTCTCTCCTCTTCTCTCTCTCTCTCTCTCTCCTCTCTCTCTCTCTCTCTCTCTCTCTCTCTCTACCTCTCTCTCTCTCTCTCTCTCTTTCTCTCTCTCTCTCTCTCTCTCTCTCTCTCTCTCTCTCTTCTCTCTCTCTCTCTTGTGCGTTAATGTGCATCGGTGTGTGTGTGTGTGTGTGTGTGTGTGTGTGTGTGTGTGTGTGTGTGTGGTGTGTGTGTGTGTGTGTGTGTGTGTGTGTGTAGTTTGTGCAATAGTAGTGTTTACATGTGTTTGTGCGTCGGTGTGCTTCTGTGTGGTGGTGGGGGGGGGGGGGGGGGGTCAGTACACCGTGAGTTAATCTGACAATAAATTGGTTTCAGTCAGTCAGTGTGTGTGTGTGTGTGTGTGTGTGTGTGTGTGTGGTGTGTGTGTGTGTGTGTGTGTGTGTGTGTGTGTGTGTGTGTGTGAGAGTTTGTGCATATAGTAGTGTTTACATGTGTTTGTGCGTCTGTGTGCTTCTGTGTGTGTGTGTGTGTGTGTGTGTGTGTGTGTGTGTGTGTGTGTGTGTGTGTGTTGTGTGTGTGTGTGTGTGTGTGTGTGTGTGTGTGTGTGTGTGAGTGTGTGGTTTGTGCATGTAGTAGTGTTTACATGTGCGCGCGCGTGCGTGTGTGTGTGGTGTGTGTGTGTGTGTGTGTGTGTGTGTGTGTGTGTGTGTGTGTGTGTGTGTGTGTGTGTGTGTGTGTGTGTGTGTGTGGTGTGTGTGTGTGTGTGAGTGTACGTGTGTAGTTTGTGCATGTAGTAGTGTTTATATGTGTGTGTGTGTGCATGTATGTGTGTGTGTGTGTGCGTGTGTGTGTATGTGTGTGTTGTGTGTGTGTGTGTGTGTGTGTGTGTGTGTGTGTGTGTGTGTGTGTGTGTGTGTGTGTGTGTGTGGTGTGTGTGTGTGTGAGTACACACGTTGTTTGTTGCTTTTTTCATTGTTGTTGGCATTGTCATTGGTGTTGCAGTTGTTTTCGGGGGTCATGACTGCTGTCGTGCTTGTGAACGTCTTGTATCCTTTTCTCATTTTCTCCTGTTGTGGAAAGAAACGGAATGCATAGATGGGATCTGCTGGCATTCTTTGGTCTGAAGACACAATGGCATTATGCCCTATTCAGTATCTTTCCGAGTTACAACGCTTGCTGTGGCTGTGAACTTTGGATCAATTCTCGCCCAAAACTCTCCGTGGACTATGTTTTTGTTATCGAGCTAATTATTGAAAATAATGGTCATGATGATTGATGGTAATGATGCAAAAGCTTGATTGTTTTGTTGGCTGATAGTTTTTCTTTTGTGTCATGTGTTGCTCTCAATGAGTTTTTTTGTTCTAGTGCGAAGACTTTAGATTAATGGAAGCATGCAACTGCATGACTTTAAGCATATGTTTTGGAAAGTGTGTGTGTGTGTGTGTGTGTGTGTGTGTGTGTGTGTGTGTGTGTGTGTGTGTGTGGTGTGTGTGTGTGTGTGTGGTGTGTGTGTGTGTGTGTGTGTGTGTGTGTGTGAAGAGGAGGAAGGAGATCTGGGGAGGGGACTGGAGGAATGTACAATGTACGTGAAAGGGTAAAACCTTAGCATTGCTTCTTACCTGATTTCTTGTTCGATCTTTATTTCAACACATCAAGAAGGCGGAAGAGAGATAAATCCGGTAAAATGTGACGGGGGAGGGAGGGAGTGGGAACTAGCCTGCCAGATGACTATGGAGTTGGACGTTCGAAAGCAGAAGTGTTTCAAAATCCTTTTCGGCTTACTTTTTTTTTTTTAATGGCTGTCGATCTTCAACTATCAAACACAAAAACGGCAGCGTTACGGGCACAGTAGCAAGGGCAGTAAAATAAAAAAGGAAGAAAGTTTACACTTCAGTTATTTTACAAGGGGTTTAAGGTTGAGGAAGAGAAGGACGGGAGATGTTCATGTTCTTTTTTTCGTGGGTGTAGGTGTTTTCGTGTAGGAGGGTGTTGTTTCTTGGATGTTAGGTTTGGAGAAGAGAAGATAAACAATGGGATCGAATGACAGTAAAAAGTGAAAGAAAGATGAGATGCAGAAATCAGCCAGAAAACCGCAGAGAAGTAGCTGTTTGCAAAGAGGAGTGTCACACATGCCATTTGTCTTCATCGAAAAGCTGGCTTCCTGTGGATAGCTCAGAACCACGCCACCATCATCCCATTAGAGACAATCAATCATTCAATTAGAACTGATCATCATCCCACTACAGATAATCATCCATCAAGAATAGAAAATCATCCTTTTAGGGACAGACAATCATCCTGGGGGGGAGGGGGAGATAATCATACCATCACAGACAGACATTCATCCCTTCAAGAACAGATAATCATCCCACAGCGAAAAACAATGCCCTATGAAGGACAACAATTATCTTCTCATGAGCACAATATTCCGACAGGGATAGTTAATCATACAATAAGGGAGAGACCAACCTCATGAGGGACAGATAATTATCCCTTGGGGACAATCATTCCATGAGAGAGACAATTATCCAAGCAGAGACAGATAATTATACAGATAATTATCTGATCAGGAAAAGACGATCATCCATTGAGGCAAGGGCAATTATACAGACAGAGAGAGACAGAGACAGAGACAGAGAGACAGACCATCCCCACCCCCACCCCCACCTCCACCCCCAAAAGTTGACAGTGAGCAGAAAAGTAAAGACTGATTTCTTTATTGACTTGTCCCCTATATCCCCGAGTGGCCTTATTCGAATACCGGTTATTGTGGATGCTCCCATGCATAACCACACCCATATTTGTACCACTGGAGCTC
Organism: Conus ventricosus; assembly: GCA_018398815.1. Lineage (NCBI taxonomy): Eukaryota > Metazoa > Mollusca > Gastropoda > Neogastropoda > Conidae > Conus > Conus ventricosus. The sequence continues at coordinate 51,123,944 of CM031600.1, read as the reverse complement.
AGCATCGTCAGTCGAAAGGGAACAATCAACACATCAATTCTTCATGAGGAGATACTGCACTGTTTCCGAGTCATTCTGGTGTGTTCACTGGTGCCTCTTCTGATCATGTATACTCAGGACAACTCTAGAATAATCCTCATAATGGCAATGTATAATTGATCAGTCACGTGACCAGCTTGAGTGATTATACTCTTGTGGAGAAGGAGCAGAGGAGCTGGGAGGTTGATGGTAGATGTAAATACGTCCATCCAGCGGCATTCCTCTTGAACTTGCTGATACCGTCTACTGTGCTGAACCCACCAAGGCGATGAGGGGACAGGAAATCAAAATTAGGCTTAGAAGAGTCACAAAACCTGGACTGTTTTCAATGATGATCATTGAGGGTGTGGATGATGCTTCAATGATGATCATTGAGGGTGTGGATGATGCTTCAATGATGATCATTGAGGGTGTGGATGATGCTTCAATGATGATCATTGAGGGTGTGGATGATGCTTCAATGATGATCATTGAGGGTGTGGATGATGCTTCAATGATGATCATTGAGGTTGTGGATGATGCTTCAATGATGATCATTGAGGGTGTGGATGATGCTTCAATGATGATCATTGAGGGTGTGGATGATGCTTCAATGATGATCATTGAGGGTGTGGATGATGCTTCAATGATGATCATTGAGGGTGTGGATGATGCTTCAATGATGATCATTGAGGTTGTGGATGATGCTTCAATGATGATCATTGAGGGTGTGGATGATGCTTCAATGATGATCATTGAGGGTGTGGATGATGCTTCAATGATGATCATTGAGGGTGTGGATGATGCTTCAATGATGATCATTGAGGGTGTGGATGATGCTTCAATGATGATCATTGAGGGTGTGGATGATGCTTCAATGATGATCCTTGAGGGTGTGGATGATGTTTCAATGATGATCATTGAGGGTGTGGATGATGCTTCAATGATGATCATTGAGGGTGTGGATGATGCTTCAATGATGATCATTGAGGGTGTGGATGATGCTTCAATGATGATCATTGAGGGTGTGGATGATGCTTCAATGATGATCATTGAGGGTGTGGATGATGCTTCAATGATGATCATTGAGGGTGTAGATGATGCTTCAATGATGATCATTGAGGGTGTGGATGATGCTTCAATGATGATCATTGAGGGTGTGGATGATGCTTCAATGATGATCATTGAGGGTGTGGATGATGCTTCAATGATGATCATTGAGGGTGTGGATGATGCTTCAATGATGATCATTGAGGGTGTGGATGATGCTTTGGAGTTCCATTCTGGTCAACACCTTTTCGTGGATTGTATTCACACATGAGGCACGGTTGTAGTCAACACCTTTTCGTGGATTGTATTCACACATGAGGCACGGTTGTAGTCAACACCTTTTCGTGGAGTGTATTCACACATGAGACACGGTTGTAGTCAACACCTTTCGTGGATTGTATTCACACACGAGGCACGGTTGTAGTCAACACTTTTCGTGGATTGTATTCATACATGAGGCACGGTTGTAGTCAACACCTGTTCGTGGATTGTATTCACACATGAGGCACGGTTGTAGTCAACACCTTTTCGTGGATTGTATTCACACATGAGGCACGGTTGTAGTCAACACCTTTTCGTGGATTGTATTCACACACGAGGCATGGTTGTAGTCAACACCTTTTCCTGGATTTTTATTCACACACGAGGCACGGTTGTAGTCAACACCTTTTCGTGGATTGTATTCACAAAATGAGGCACGGTTGTAGTCAACACCTTTTCCTGGATTGTATTCACACATGAGGCACGGTTGTAGTCAACACCTTTTCGTGGATTGTATTCACACATGAGGCACGGTTGTAGTCAACACCTGTTCGTGGATTGTATTCACACATGAGGCACGGTTGTAGTCAATACCTTTTCGTGGATTGTATTCACACATGAGGCACGGTTGTAGTCAACACCTTTTCGTGGATTGTATTCACACATGAGGCACGGTTGTAGTCAACACCTTTTCGTGGATTGTATTCACACATGAGGGCACGGTTGTAGTCAACACCTTTTCGTGGATTGTATTCACACATGAGGCACGGTTGTAGTCAACAACTTTTCGTGGATTGTATTCACACATGAGGCACGGTCGTAGTCAACACCTGTTTCGTGGATTGTATTCACACATGAGGCACGGTTGTAGTCAACACCTTTTCGTGGATTGTATTCACACATGAGGCACGGTTGTAGTCAACACCTTTTCATGGATTGTATTCACACATGAGGCACAATTGTAGTCAACATCTTTTCGTGGATTGTATTCACACATGAGGCACGGTTGTAGTCAACACCTTTTCGTGGATTGTATTCACACATGAGGCACGGTTGTAGTCAACACCTTTTTTCGTGGATTGTATTCACACATGAGGCACGGTTGTAGTCAACACCTTTTCGTGGATTGTATTCACACATGAGGCACGGTTGTAGTCAACACCTTTTCGTGGATTGTATTCACACATGAGGCACGGTTGTAGTCAACACCTTTTCGTGGATTGTATTCACACATGAGGCACGGTCGTAGTCAACACCTTTTCGTGGATTGTATTCACACATGAGGCACGGTTGTAGTCAACACCTTTTCGTGGATTGTATTCACACATGAGGCACGGTTGTAGTCAACACCTTTTCGTGGATTGTATTCACACATGAGGCACGGTTGTAGTCAACACCTTTTCGTGAATTGTAATCACACCTGAGGCACGGTTGTAGTCAACACCTTTTCGTGGATTGTATTCACACATGAGGCACGGTTGTAGTCAACACCTTTTCGTGGATTGTATTCACAATGAGGCACGGTTGTAGTCAACACCTTTTCGTGGATTGTATTCACACATGAGGCACGGTTGTAGTCAACACCTTTTCGTGGATTGTATTCACACATGAGCACGGTTGTAGTCAACATTAACACCTTTTCGTGGATTGTATTCACACATGAGGCACGGTTGTAGTCAACACCTTTTCGTGGATTGTATTCACACATGAGGCACGGTTGTAGTCAACACCTTTTTCGTGGATTGTATTCACACATGAGGCACGGTTGTAGTCAACACCTTTTCGTGGATTGTATTCACACATGAGGCACGGTTGTAGTCAACACCTTTTCGTGGATTGTATTCACACATGAGGCACGGTTGTAGTCAATGCCTTTTCGTAGATTGTATTCACACATGAGGGATGACTTTCAGTAAAACTCTGCATTGACCAACACTGTGCCACCATTCCCCTTCCCATTCTCGCCATCCCCTCCATTCGTATTGCCTGCCCACACCCACACCAACCACCAACCGTTTTCCCCATGGAGATTACGACACACATGATTTTCTAGCACATAAATCATAATTATAGATGGAGAGAGTGACCAAAAATACGATTAGCGTGAGAGCAAAAAGTTAAAGGCCTCAAAATTTGGGAGAGAGAGGGGGGGGGGGAGAAGGAGGGAGAAAGACAGACAGACGGACGGACGGACGGAGAGAGAGAGAGACAGAGAGACAGACAGACAGAGACAGATAGAACAGAGACAGAGAGAACAGAGACAGAGAGAACGAGTGTGTGTAAGTGAGTGAGTGTGTGTTTAGTTTGGTGATAATCAAT
>CM031600.1:51102796-51115296 GCA_018398815.1 Conus ventricosus | reverse complement strand
TTTGGTGGCACCAGCTGATATGAGAGAAAATTAGTTCTGTAACTATTGCCTCTTCTGTACCTTGTTCTTCGTGTGCTTCTTGCCGAGTTTTCCTTTGATCCTTTAGGACGTTTTCTACACACACACACACACACACACCACACACACACACACACACACACACACACACACACACACACACACACACACACACACACACACACACCACACACACACACACACACACCACACACACACACAGAGAGAGAGAGAGGAGAGAGAGAGAGAGAGAGAGAGGAGAGAAGAGAGAGAGAGAGAGAGAGAGAGAGAGAGAGAGAGAAAGAGAGAGAGAGAGAGGCACTGTCAAAGCACTATCACAGACAGCTGTCATGAGAAGAATGATGACAGGACTGACAAGAAAACACAGCGTTGGGGATAGCGAAGCAGTCACTGGAGCAGTGTGACGTTTTCAGATGACTGTTCATGACTGACTTTTTGTCAAGACAATATTCCTGATGCCAGCATTACACAGAGATGCCTGGACAAAAGCAACAAAGAAAGATGATAGGATGAAAGAAAGATTTATGATAGTGATCATGTTAGTAGAACGTTTCGCACGGTCTTTGAACAAAATTAATTAAACCGTATCTTAGATAAATAATGAAATGTATTTTGTGTGCAATGGGTGCTTATTGCTTGATGTCATTGTTCCTTTGCTCTTTTATCTATAATCTTCCAATTCACACAACAAGGGTAATGGGAATTAAACTCGTTCATCCTTAGTGTCATATTTGTCGACAATACAAACCAAACAAAAGGTGGCGGGGTCTGAAAACTAATGAAGCAACCTCCACAATCACTCTAAAGACTTCTAGTAAATCAGCTTAGTTCTTCAAAGAATCTGTCCCTGACCTTTGGTAAAGTCCTGCTAATACAAGAGAATACTAGCTTTTCAGTGGCTACTGTCACTTCTGTGCAATGCTCTTTACTTACATTTTGTGTGGAGAAACCAAGGAAAGAAAACTGTGAGGACCAAGAAATTTGTTTAGTAAAAGAGATTTGGGTACGGCTCTGTTTACTGCCAACTTTCAAAACATTTTGTGAGTTCGTGAGGAATACTTTGGATTTAAACGTGTGATTATGTGAAACCATAGTAAAAAAAAAAAATAATGTATGCAAATGATATAGAACTAGCATTTAATTAAAAGTGGGAACCCTAGTCTATTTGTCTGACTGGTTTTGTGTGAACGTCCTGCGGACGAGAATGTTCGACAAAATAACTTTGCCATGCAGTTGATCAGATACCAAAATATAAATGTCAAAAAAAAAAAAAAAAATTCATGTTGTTGGTCGGATGCCGAAGACATTACTCATTAAGCACAAACTAACTTTGTTATGCAGTTAGTCAGATGCCAAAAACATGTATCTAAAAGAAAACCTTTGCTATGCAGTTGGTCAAATGCCCAAACCATAAATCTTCAAAATCAAAGATAAATTCGCCCCACGGTAGGTCAGATGCCCAAAATAAATCTTCAAAAACTTTGCTATGCAGTCAACTGCCAAACATTACTAATCGTGCAGTCAGCCAAACTGCCAAACATTCATTAATCATGCAGTCAGCTAACTGCCAAACATTACTAATCATGCAGTCAACCAGCTACCGATAACTATTAATCATGCAGTCAGGCAGATGCCAGAAACATGAATATTCCAAACCAAGATACCTTTGCCATGGGGCAGTCAGATCAAACATAATATCCAACAAGATATATTTGCCAGGGGCAATCAGATGCCAAAATAAATATCCAAAGCAAGATATCTTTGCCATGTGGTCAGTCAGATGTCAAATTATCAGTCTTTAGACACAAAGAGATCACTTTGTCATTCAGTCACTCAGATGCTAGAAACATAAATATTCCAAACCAAGACAGCTTTGCCGTGCGGTCAGTCACACGCCCACAGACACCTTCATCATGGCCAGCCCCCTGACTGATGACCCAAAACTGAACTACCAAAACTATATCCTGGCTCCTCGGAGAAAATCACGATTGCATCTGACAGGGGAAGGGCGAGGACGGAAGAGGAGGAAGCGAGGACAAGACAGGAGTGGAGAGGGAGAATCCAGGCTGACTTCTTGAATTCATCTGGATCCGGAGTGACATCTGGACACAGGGGGAGCAGTGGGGGGGGGGGGGGGGATGATGACGAGAATCTGGAAGAGGGGATGGTGTTGGTGGAGAAATCGAAGTTCTGGACTGTCTGTATAGTGTATGGGGGAGAGGGGGAAGAGCGAAGGAGAGAGGTGTAGCCAGTCAAATATCAACTGGTCATTTCAGTATAAACGATTTAATGGAAACTTGTGCATGTCTTGTCGGGCCCACTACTGCAAATGATGTTTCTCAGGCCGAGCTATTTGCAGAGTGCTGGTTCTAATGGCTTCTCTGCAGCTGACACACTACAAATGAGGCGCGAGTTTCAGGTGGCCCTATGCAAATGCCAATCATACATCCCTTGCCTCTCAGCCATGTCATCGTCCATCCCTCTTCCCCCTCCTCATTCCACCATCTTCTCTCTGTCCCTCTCTTTCTGTCTCTCTCTCTCTCTCTCTTCTCTTCTCTTCTCTCTCTCTCTCTCTCTCTCTCTCTCTCTCTCTTCTCTCTCTCTCTCTCTCTCTCCTGTCTCTGTCTCTGCTTTGTCTGCTCTCTCTCTCTCTCCTCTCTCTCTCTCTCTCTCTCTCTCTCTCTCTTTCTCTCTTCTCTCTCTCTCTCTCTCTCCTCTCTCTCTCTCTCTCTCTCTCTCTCTCTCTCTCTCTCTCTCTCTCTCTCTCTCTCTCTCTCTCTCTCTCTCTCTCTCTCTCTCTGTTCACAGGTATGTTGGCCTCAATGAACTGTACATTCAAAGAAATTAGTAATAAATTCACTGACATGGAGAGGACTATCAGTGATTTAAATGATCATGTTGTGGGGGACCTACGGGAGGTGGGGACTTTGAAAAAAAGAGAATTCTGTTCTGGCGAATAAGAATTCTGATCTCACCGCTAGAACTGGAAAAGAATTTTTTTTTAAACGTGATGACTTAGAGGAAGATCTAAGTGAAATGATATCATTTTCTATGGTATCCCGAGAGATGAAAACAAGTCTAGCGAGCAGTATCTATGTAAATTACGTAGCCTGCTAACTGTGAGTTGGAATTGACACACAACATTGAGTTTGATCGGGTTCATAGACTAAATGCTACACCAGATTTACCCATCATTGCCGAATGTTTATCTTACAAAGACAAAGTAAAGATCTTAAGAGCAAAGTGAAAATTAAAAGAGAATGACGTTTTTATTGTAGGGGATTTCTCCTCTCGCACTGGAGAAATAAGACGTAGCCTTTCCCCCATATGTAAAACGCGAGGTCAGAAAGAAGAAGGCGATGATCATCTTTGATCATCTACTTCTTGATGGAAAAAATATTTCCTTGATAGCCAAAGTAAATTAGTAGAATCGAGATAGATGGGTGGACGGCCACCTGAAGAAAAATTTGCCTACACTTGTGGTGTGACAGTGTGACAAGAGATGGTGTCCACAGAAACGTTACACCGGCAGAATCACCTGCCACTTATGACAGTGTCAGTGGTGAACTGTGTGTTGTGGGTCAGAGAGGTAGCCCGGACAATATTTCAAACCACGTGCAAAAAAGCGTAGCATGTACAAATGTAAGTAAAACTTTTTCTTTCTTACCGTGGAATAGGGCTGGCTTATTTTCTAAACTTACTGACTGTGGTTTTATGTCGTTTCTTACTGAGTTTGACTTTGTGTGTTTAAATGACACTTAAAGACGAAGTCGTCATGACATGTTTATTAGTTATAAAGTATTCTGTCATTCCGCGGTTACATTTTCCAAACAAGGGAGGCGAACAGGAGAAGCGATTTGCTTATCTTAAAAAACATCTGTTTTTGAAAAATAATTGATGTTAATCATTCAAACTGTCTTGTAGTTTTGATTGACAATAGACTATTTGGAACAGATAAGGATGTTTTGTACTTTTGTTCCTACGTACCTCCAGAAGGTCCACTTTTTTATGCCCATTTTGATATTAATATTGTATTACTTTACTTGAAGAATTTCTTGTTGTTTGCCTAGGAATGTTTATGTTATATGAAATAGTGATTTGAATAGCAGAACCTCTATCATTTCACATGGACATATTTGTAAACGATGTTCTTGATGAACAGTGTCACAGCCATCTTCTCAGCATTAATCGACATTCTGTAGACTGTACATTGAATAAGTTTGGAAACTTGTTACTGAATGCACGCAGTGCTTTCGATCTGTGCAATCTTAATGGATTGTGTAAAGGAGACCTTGAAGGTCGCTATACATACATTTTCTTACTCTGGCTGCAGTGTTGTCAATTATTTCATATTCTCTAAAGACGTTTTTGTCCATTTGTATATGTAAGCTGCATATTTTAAAACGCATAGATTCTCATCATATACCCATATTGCATCTTGTTGCTTTTCCTAAAGAAAATACAGGCCTGTAAAAAGGTACAAATGATAATTATGTTATGGGGAAAATGCGTTCAGAACGCTATTTTGTTTCGTGACACGTCATGTAGTAAAGCAATTCGTACAAAGTTAGTTGCTGCTATAAGTTTGTTAGATTGGATGTGAATCATGCGCTGAACATGTTTAATGACTGCCTGAAAGAAAGCACCGAGTGTATGAGAAGATATCTATGCATTAACAGTTGTAAAGCACACTGTGACTGGTATGACAAAGTGTGTGACGCAGTAAAAAAGAAAAAGCCAGGATGTTACTTCGAATCAGTCGCCGCACATTGAGAACAGAGGTCAAAAATGCTGACTCAGTTGCAACGTGATTGAAGGGGAAAGAGAAAGACTTCAATGATTCTTGACTTCAAAGACTTGTATCGTCTACAAATGTCAAAAGAATTTTGAAAACACTTCAGTGAATTTCTTTCGAAAGAAAACAGCCCAGAAATGACATTACTAGTAATGCATGGTGTAAACATGTCCAGGCTCTTTTAGATTCAGATGTTAGTAATGTGTGTGTTTATGAAACACTTGATAAGAAAATGACAGTTATACGTACTAACCAATTACTGAAGAAGAAGTACTGTTAGATTGTAGAAAAACTGAAAAATCGCAAGGCAGCTTGCCCTGTCACATTTATTGGTAAATTATCTAATCATTTTTCTAAAAGTGTCCGATGTATTATTGGATAATGGCACATTCCCAGTAAACTGGACTGAAATATTTCGAAAAAGCATTTGATTCCATTAACAGAAATCTCCTCTGGCCTGTCTTTATAAAAAACGGTATCAAAGTTAACTATAAAAATGTATTAGAAGTATTATGATAGAATAAGAACCAGAGTTCGTTAGGGAGCGAAATTCACTGACTACATTAATTGTTCCAGAGGAGTCAAGCAATCCTATCTTATTTTCTTTGTTTATAAATGAATAAGCACTTGATGTAGTCAACAATGGTTAACATGGTACTTTATTGTCTCTGGACTGTTTTGAATTCTTCAATCTTCTATCTATCCGATGATGCTATTTTTTTGTTAGAGATTGCAATATGGTTGCAAACACAATTGAATTATTTGCACCGTGCTACTGGATCACTACAGCTGAAAGTTGATGTGGAAAAAGTAATATCATAGTATTTTGTGAAGGTGGATATTTACGTGTAAGAGAAAGATGAGTATACAATGGTATTCCTATGCCAGTCATCAATGCTTATAAATATTTAGGTATATTGTCCACAACACGTTGGTGCCAGCGAAGTTTTTGTCTTTTCCACCAAAGGCTGGTTGATTGCAGATGGCAGAAATGGTCTAACCATAATCACAACAGCGACAGATTTCATTTTTACTGGAACTTTTCAGATGTTCATGACCTGAAAACGTACTTACATTTAGACATAGGCAGGCACCTACAACACGTTACAGCAAAATTCAGATTAGGAATAGCTGCATTAGCTAACCATCATTTTAGATATCGATTACGTAATAAATTGTGATTTGCTTTTATCATTGATGTTAAGAATCAAAGGAAACCGAAATAGTCTTCGTCCTGTCCTGTCCGGCTCTCATGGCTTTAGAGAAGAGTTTATTTAGCCAAAATACTACAGACAGCAACATGTGTTTAAATTAAACCTACTCCGTTCATTTACTTCTGCTGAAGTTGTTATTTTTTTTTTCATTGTTTTTATTTAAAGCCTTTAGATACATTTTCAATTTTCAAAAATTTTTTTAGAGTTTTCATGTTTTTGTTCGAGCCTAAGCCATTGCTTATAAAATTGTATGTGGGTGTTCAAACACCCTTTCATTGGGGGGCCTTGGGGTATAAACGTATAAAAACAATTCGAATCTGAAAAACTCTCTCTTCTCTTTTCTCTCTCTCTCTCCCCTCTCTTCTTCTCTCCTTCCCCCCTTTTCCTCCCCTCTCTTCATGTGTGCGGCGCCCCGCCGCGCCCGGGGTGGGGTGTGTGTTGTGGGTGGGTTATTTGGTATTTGTGTTGGTTTTGGGTGGTGTGGGTTTTTGTTCTTTCCCGGCGGTTGTTGCGTGGCAAATGGTCTCTTCCCGGCGCAGTTTTTTTTTTTGGGTTTTGATGTTTGTTAAAAGTTTGTTGGGGCATTGGGATTAAAATGTGCCAAAATTGATCATGTGTGTAATTCGTGATTTGTATGCGGGCGCCGCGCGCGCGCTGGGAGGTGGTGTTTTTGGTGGGGGGGGTTTGCGTTTGCGCGCCTGTTTTTTGGTTTTTATTTTTGTTTTTGTGTGGTGTGTGGTGGGGTGGTTGGGTGGGGTGGGGGTGTGTGGGGTGGTGTGTGTTTTGTTGGTGTTTGGTTGTTGTGTGTGTGTTGTTGTTGTTGTTGAAGGATTTTTTTTTGGGGTTTTTGGGACTTTTACCTTTCGGAAACCGGCAAAAAACATACTTCGCATTTTTCCCCGCCCCCTTGGTTCCATCGTTTTTCCACTCGGCCCAATTTCCCCGAATGAGGATTAAGTTAAATTTGGTAATCGCCCAAAACTTAGAAACGCGTTTTTCGAACTGATATTTTACCAATTTGTTGGTTACGCAACGTATTTTTTCTTCTTTATTTTTTTTTCTTTTTAATGACCGTTTTCCAGTTTTTTCCCCAAAGAAACACAATCATGTTTACTTCTTATTACGGGGCGGGCGGATAAAGGAAGTTTGGGTTGGGGGAGCGGGGTTTGGGTCCATGTTTTTCCCGGGGGTTTTTGTTTTTGGTGTGTTTGGTTTGTTGTTGTGTTTGTTTGTTGGTGGGTGGGTTAGTTTGGGGGAAAAATGTTGCTGAAGGGGGGAAAGGGGAATCGGTGGGGAAAACCCCTTTTTGGGGGACATACGCCACGGCCCCCAGAACTTTTGCTTTGGTTTCCCGCCTAATTTTGGGAAAAACGTTATTTCCATTAAAACGGACATATTCAGGCAGTGGGGAATTATTAAATTTGGGGGCATAATCCTACAAGAGCAGAACAACCTTTCAAGGGACAATTTTCAATTAGTGGTAACCACCATACAATAACTTCTTTTAAGGACAACGTCCCTAGTTAACAAAGAAACAAAAATCACTTTAGGAAAACAAATTTTAGGGGAAAAGAAACAAGGGAGAGAAACTTTTCCAGGGGAAAGAGGGGGGTATTTGATGGGAGAAAGGGGGATTCTTTTATTTTTTTTTGTTATTCCCGGGAAAGGGGGTCCCTGGGGGGGCAGATTTTGGGAAAAAGAAAATATAAAAATGACATTAAGGGGGAAAAGAAAGTCCCGAAACAAGAGAACAACAAATAAACTTGTGGGAAAGAAAAAACCTTTACAAAGCCATTCCCCCCGAAGACATGGTTCCAGGGAAACGGAACAGCCAATAATCCCTAAGGAACAAACAACCCATAAAGAAAGAATTACCCCTAGGAAAACGAATCATCCATTAGGAAATAATCACATTGGGAAGAAAATCACCATCAGGGAAGACAATCACCCATGGGAAAAGAAATCATACATCAGATAGAAAAATTCACATCAGGAGAGACAATTCCTGGGGGAAAGGAGAGAAAAATAAATCCTCTAGAGAAAAACACACTTAGGGAGAAAATTATACTTTAGGACAATACTCACACATCAGGAGAGCCAATTAATCACATTAGGGAGGGAAAAATATCACATCAGGGAGAGACAATCACACATCAGGGAGAAACAATCATCATATCAGGGAAAAACAATTATCCAATCGGGGAACAAACAATCATCTTTTCAGAGACAAACCAAACCCATTCGGTACAGACAATCTTTTCACGCAGTAAAAATAGGGATACCTGTCCCAATCGGGACAGACACTATTCCATCAGGAACAGACAACACAGGAACAGACAACATCAGGACAGACAACTATCTCATCGGGAACAGACAACTATCCCATCAGGGACATGGAATCATCCTTATAGAGGCAGACTGATAAATCATGGTAGAGAGAAAAGGCGAACGAATAGTGAAACATGTCAATAAAAAAGGAGGGGGAGGGGCAGTAAAAAGACCATTTAGTCGCCATTACTTGATATGGGGAAGGGTTGATAAATTTTCTAGAACGTAGGCAGGCGATTCCAAACAGCTGGTCAGAGATTCTTTGACCTCCGGGTAATTGCTGGGCGTTTGCTGAGGCTGACTAAAGCGATTTCGCAGATGGCTGACCCGGATGTAGCGGTCTTGTGCTGGAGTTCTTGCCAAAGGTTTTCCCAGACGTGGTCGGTCTGCCGTGGAGCCCCCCTGATGCGATGACGACCAGAAGCCTGCTGAGGGTGCTCTGGCTCACGTTGAAGTGTCGGGCGACTTCAGGCTCACTTTGTCCAGCTTGCAAACGGCCCAGTGCTTTCTCATTTTCTTGCTGACGGGCGTCGTGGCATCTTTGCACTTTGTATTGACGACGGGGATTTCCTCAAATGACTTTACTGGTGTATGATTTGGTTTGCCTTCCCTTTTAGCATTCATTTACCAAAACTGCATGAATTTGCTTCGCTCAGGCGCAAAGCACGACCAAAACTTGAAAATTTAAGTGGCCATTTTGTGCACGTGCAATCCGACTGGCTAAATGTGTGAGCACACGTGAAGCACAGGCGGAAAAATTTTTCCACCGGCTGGTTACATCTTACCCTGCTTTACATCCACAGTGGGAAAATATTAAAAAGTATGCGTTTTTTGTTGTTGTTTTTTGTGTTGTTGTTTTTTTGACAGTATATTAGCCAACTGACTTGTGTGTTGAGGGGCCGCAAGGGAAACGTTTGGGGTTGAAGCATGTGCACTTAGTGCGGTCGTTTGGGGGTGGGGGTGTGTGTGTGTGTGTGTGTAGTGGGGTGTGTGGTGTGTGTGTGGTGTGTGTGTGGGGTGTGTGTGTGTGTGTGTGTGTGTGTGTGGGGAGTGAAATGTGGATGTGGGTGTGGGTGTTCGCGCGTCCTTGCGCGCGAGCGCGTGTGTTGAGTGAGTGGGGTGCTGTGTGTGTGTGTGTGTGTTTTTGGGAGTGAGGTTTTGGGGTGGGAGTTTTGTGGGTTTTGTTTGTTGGTGGTGTTTAAAAGCAGGAGAGACAATCCCCCAAATTTGCAGAGAAGCGACAACAAGGAATCTTTTGGGTTTGGGGCCCCCTTTCCCCAGTGGTTATTTCAAGGGGCAGTGTTGTTCCCCACTAATCCCCCACAATTTTCGGGGAAGCTAGCCTAGACCCCCCCGCAACACCACAAATCCCAAAAACAAGGTTATGTGGTCACACGCCAGTGTATAACCCGTTTTCTTGGAGGGGGTTTAAATTTGTCCCAAAAGGACAAACCAACCACCCCCACCCCCCCCCCCTCCACCACCCCAACAAACACTCCAAAACAATGGGAATAAGGGGCACCCCAAAAGGCAGCTAAAAGTTTCCCTTTTGGAGGCGGGGGAAATTTTGAGAGGTTAGGATACTGAAGGGAGGGGTGACTTGAATAAGGAACGGAGTAAAGGGATGACTGAGATTGGTGACTGAAGGTAGGGGTGACGTGAAGGTAGGGTGACGTGAAGGTAGGGATGACGTGAAGGTAGGGATGACGTGAAGGTAGGGGTGGACGTTGAAGGTAGGGATGACTGAAGGTAGGGTGACGTGAAGGTAGGGGTGACGTGAAGGAAAGGGATGGGTGAAGGTAGGGGTGACGTGAAGGAGGATTCTAATTTGGAGAGACCGTGAAGATGTGCTAAGGGGGGTGACCTGAAGGTAGGGTGACTTTTAGGAAAGGGGTTTACCCAAAGGTACTAATACTGAGGTTACCCCAGGGAATACCCCCTGAAGTTGGGATACGTGGAAAATAGGGGTTGGAATTTGGGACCAAAATGATGAAGGAGGGATGGGAATAGGATTAAAGGAGGGGACTAAGGTAGATCGGAGGAGAAGGAAGGAAGGGAGGGGAAGGAGGAAGAGGGGGACAAAGGGGCAATCGGGGACAGACAGGGAGAAGAAACTGTGTGTGTTGTGTTTGTGTGGGGTGTTTGTGGGTTGAAATGGGGTATTTTGTGTTTTTGTTGTGGGGTGTTGGTTTTGTTTCTGGTGTGGGGGGGTGCGTGGGCGTGGCGTGCGGCGGCGGGGGCGGCGGGTATTTTGTGTGTGTGTGTGTGGTGTTGGTTGTGTGGGGTGTGTGGTGTGTGTGTGTGTGTGTGTGTGTGTGTGTGGGGGTGGGGTGTGGGTTTGGTGTGTGTTGTGTGTGTGTGTGGTGGTGGTGGTGGTGGTGTGTGTGTGTGTGTGTGTGTGTGTGTGTGTGTGGGTGTTTTGTGGGGTGGGGGTGTGTGTTTTGTGTGTGTGTTTGTGTGTGTGTGTGGTTTTGTTTTTGTGTGTTTGGTGTGTGGTTGTGTGTGTGTCATTTGGTAATGGTCATGAAATGAGCATAACGATGTTGATAATCAAGCAGTTTCCATCTCAGCTGAGAACCTGATGACAGGCTTTCATAACGATTACGTCTAATCGTTTCCCGAAATGAAACAAACCGCATATCAGAGTTCATTAGAAAATGAAAATATCAGCCCCAAACTGAGGATTCATCAGAAACAATAACAAATGACAGCAAAAACGTAAGACAATAGTAACTACAATCATAATCATATCAAAATATTCATTGTTCTTTATTATTACAGCTGTATCCTTCCTCTTTTTCCACCCCATCCCCCTCCTTCTGTCTATCCTCTCCCACTCACACCATTCACTTTCACCCCCCTACCCTCCTCATCCACCTCTTCCGCCATTAATCTCTTCCACCTTCAGCTTCAACGGGATGTAGAGGGCCCGCTGTGCTTTGAGCACCATCACCTGAAAGAAAAGAAGGAAGAAAACCTTTCAAGTAGTAACAGATAATGATCATGTTTCGTTACGACGTCACAGATCTCCCGTCTGTGAAACAGGTACCATTCCTTAGTTAGTCGTCTGTGATGCCAAAAGATAATGTCTCTTTTTCTTAAATATAATCTCAACGCCAGATCATGAGTATCCCACCCTTCCCTCTACAACCCCGCCTTCTTTATTCCACCTACCCTTCCATCCAAACCTTCTCCTCTCTCCTTTTCCCCCCTCAGAAAAAAAAGAGGGGAGAAGATCCCAAAAACATTGGGGACGGGGAACAAACTTGACAGATCCAATCACTCCCTGTGACGGGCAGTCCATTTCTGTTTGATTCACCCATCCCACCCTCACCCCCTGTTCCCACCCTCACCCCCTGTTCCCAACCTCTACTAGCACTCTTCGGTCTCAGAGCTGCCTCTTCCGAACACCGATGACGTCACCAGACAGGCTGTCCATCCACCGGCGTCACCTCCCGGTCAGTGGCCGTTTTACTAGCTGGTCTGTCCCATGTGAAAAATGTAGGTCAGTCCTTGATTCCTTCCCTCTTATGATTTTTGTCTCTTGCAGCTGTGGGGAAGTCTCTTGCAGCTGTGGTGAAGTCTCTTGCAGCTGTGGTGAGAGCAGTCTCTTTCAGCTTGGTGAGAGCAGTCTCTTATAGAAGTGGTGAGAGACCTTGGTCAGCTCCATTCTGTGTGATGAAAAATTGTCAGTTTCTTCTCGGACTGGGGGTGGGGGTGGGTGTCTGTCGATAGGAGAGGGGATACAGATTGGTATCTGTTGGGTCTTTTTGCTTTCATTTTCGTAAGAACAGCTGAGTCAAAAACAGATATCTCTCTCTCTCTCTCTCTCTCTCTCTCTCTCTCTCTCTCTCTCTCTCTCTCCTCTCTCTCTCTCTCTCTCTCTCTCTCTCTCTCTCTCTCTCTCTCTCTCTCACTCTCCTCTCTCTCTCTCGCTTGTTTGTTCACTCACTCGCTTATAATTCCTTTCTCTCTCTCTCTCTCTCTCTCTCTCTCTCTCTCTCTCTCTCACTCTCTCTCTCTCTCTCTCTCTCTCTCTCTCTCTCTCTCTATATATATATAATATTATTTTTTTCATCCTCAACCCCCCCCTTTCTTTTTTAAATTTCAAATATTTTCCAAGT
>CM031600.1:51097796-51100296 GCA_018398815.1 Conus ventricosus | reverse complement strand
AGCAGTACCATAAGTATAATTACAGTGACAAGTGCTTCAACATCATCGGTATCACCGGTAGCATCAGCAAGTTCAACAAAAGTATCAATAATGGCAGCAGCAATAACAGAAATAGCAGTAACAACTGCTGCAGTAGTAGCAGTAAGAGAAAGACCTGTAGCAGCAGCAGTAGCAACAGTAACACTAGTCGCCATACCAATGACATCACCAACAGCAGAGGCAAATTCAACAACAGTAACACTAGTCGCCATACCAATGACATCACCAACAGCAGAGGCAAATTCAACAACACTAACGCTAGTCGCCATACCAATGACATCACCAACAGCAGAGGCAAATTCAACAACAGTAACACTAGTCGCCATACCAATGACATCACCAACAGCAGAGGCAAATTCAACAACAGTAACGCTAGTCGCCATACCAATGACATCACCAACAGCAGAGGCAAATTCAACAACAGTAACGCTAGTCGCCATACCATGACATCACCAACAGCAGAGGCAAATTCAACAACAGTAACGACTAGTCGCCATACCAATGACATCACCAACAGCAGAGGCAAATTCAACAACAGTAACGCTAGTCGCCATACCAATGACATCACCAACAGCAGAGGCAAATTCAACAACAGTAACGCTAGTCGCCATACCAATGACATCACCAACAGCAGAGGCAAATTCAACAACAGTAACGCTAGTCGCCATACCAATGACATCACCAACAGCAGAGGCAAATTAAAGCAACAGTAACACTAGTCGCCATACCAATGACATCACCAAAAAACAGAGTGCCAACAATGAAAACCCCAACACAGAAATTCAACAACATAGTACGCCATACCAATGACATCACCAACAGCAGAGGCAAATTCAACAACAGTAACGCTAGTCGCCATACCAATAACATCACCAACAGCAGAGGCAAATTCAACAACAGTAACGCTAGTCGCCATACCAATGACATCACCAACAGCAGAGGCAAATTCAACAACAGTAACGCTAGTCGCCATACCAATGACATCACCAACAGCAGAGGCAAATTCAACAACAGTAACGCTAGTCGCCATACCAATGACATCACCAACAGCAGAGGCAAATTCAACAACAGTAACGCTAGTCGCCATACCAATGACATCACCAACAGCAGAGGCAAATTCAACAACAGTCATAGCAAGAAATCCGTAGCAGAAACAAGAGTATCAGCAGCAACAATATAGTAGCAGTAGCAGCAACTGAAGCTACAGCTGTAGCAGTAGAAACAACACTACTGGTTGCAGTAGTAGTAGTAGCAACTGCAACAAAAACACAAGGACGTACAGCAGCAGCAACAACAATAACAACTTAAGGCGTAGCAATGACAATAGTAACAGCATTAGCAACAACGACAACAACAAAAAACAGAAACAGCGGCAGAAACAGTCTGAACAGTAGGGTCGCAGCAACAATAACATCAGCAGCAATAACAAAACACTTGCGGCATTACTAGCAATAACAACAGCACAGCAGCAGCAATAACAACAACAGCAACAGTTGCAGCGACGACAGCAGTAGTAACTATAACAATAATAGTAGTTGCGCCACAATTACAAAAAGCAGTACCCGTAGCAGTAACAATAACGACAGCAGTAGAAACACCACCACCAACGAAAACAGCAGTAGCAGTCCCTGTAGCAACAACAAAAAAAACAGAAGAAGAGAACAGAGCAGTAGAATAGCAGCAGAAGCAGCAGTAACAACAAGAAAAGAACAGTTGAAACGGAGAACAACAGCAACACCAACAGTATCAGCAGAAGACATCATGATAAATGTGACAGCTGTTGTAGCTGGGACATTAAGTGCAGTAGCAGAAGCAGCAGAAGTATTCTATATTCACCCAGTTTCCCAAAGGACCTATGTAATTGTCACTGTTGTCAATGATACAATTCACGCCATCAAATACAGTAGGTGCGCCGAGACTTGAAACCCAAGAAACAACCTCCAACGTCAGAAACCGAACATTCCAGACACTTCCAATACATCAGCTTGGTTCTGTGAAGACTCCATCTCTGATCTTTGGTGGCACCAGCTAATATGAGAGTAAATTAGTTCTCCTGTAACTACTGCCAGTTCTGTACCATGTTCTTCATGTGTTTCTTGTAGGGTTTCGGTTTGATCTTTGGGGGTGTTTTCTTCACACAGAGAGAGAGAGAGAGAGAGAGAAGAGAGAGAGAGAGAGAGAGAGAGAGAGAGAGAGAGAGAGAGGAGAGGAAGAAGAGAAGAGAAGAGGAGAGAAGAATCACTGTCAAGGCACTATAACTGACACTGTCTTCAAAAGAAAAATAGCAGGACTGATAAGAAAACAGAGGGCTTGGGGTATCAAATGGTACTGTCACTTGAACAGTCTGGCGTTTCCAGATTACGTCCCTTGACTGATCTGCTGTCTTGACAACGTGCCTGATACCAGCACCAGACAGACACACATTTCTTTGCCATAAGAGGAGAACAAGGATTCGATGAGA
>CM031600.1:51082796-51090296 GCA_018398815.1 Conus ventricosus | reverse complement strand
AGACAGATTGGTTTCTCGGAGGTATATGTAAATGGAATGATTGGAAATTATAAAATGTTCTTGAGAATACTCAAACAAAGAATGATAGACTGTTTTTCAACAGACGTGGGAATCCAAGATTAAGAATGGTGCCAGATTTAAATTTTATTGCTCTTTCAAATTACTTCCACATCGTGAACAATACTTATCAATAATAACCATTAACAAATTTAGATCGGCACTCACCGGATTCAGATTAGGCATAAATGATTTAAAGATAAACAGATGCTACAGGAAAAATGATTTGAGGATATGCAATGCCCATTTTGTAAGAATAGTGAAGATGAGCTCCTTTTTTTCCTTCAATGCGAAGCTTACGCATTACTTAGAGATAAACATATATCAAAGCATTTAAAGGTTAACTGGTCAACCGAGGTAAAGTGCCGACATTTATTGTGAAGTGAGGAAATCAGAGTCATTCGTGATGTAGCGATGTATACTGTTCAAAAAAAGAAACGCAAAATGAAATTTTGCCACCTGGGGTGAACCATACAGTTGAGAACACGCCAAAAACCGGCCCTGATGTATGTCTTGAACGTCGACGTGCTAGGATAACATTGATTCAGGTTGTCACTATGTGCACGTGCGTGTTGTGGGCCAGGTGCGACAGTGCAAACATTGGGTTGTGCTTCTGTTGTTTCGCCTGCAAAGCATGCCCAACTCAGTGGTGAACACACACACACCATGGTCATAGTGCAGTATAAAAGCCGGGTCATTTTGGCAACGGCAGGCACACCGTACCAAAAAACAGCATGCCACGTTTGAGCCCAGCAGAGAGAGAAAACGCCCTGGGTCGTTTGCAAGTTGGTCAGAGTGCAACTGATGTGGCCCATGCTTTGAATGTCTCCCCCAGTATCATATGCCGACTTTGGACTCGCTTCCAGAGGACAGGGTCATCAGCTGATGCCCCGAGGTCAGGCCGACCTCATATCACAACGCCAGCCCAGGACCGCTTTATACGGCTCAGACATCTCCGCAATCGCTTCCTGCCGGCCTCGTCCACTGTCCAGGCATGCGCTGGTGTCCGTCGCATCTCCAACCAGACTGTCCGGAACAGGCTGCATGCTGCTGGGCTGAGGGCTTACAGGCCCCTACGTGGCAACGTAATGACGGGGCGCCATCGACAGACCAGACTGCAATGGGCTACGCAACACAGGCACTGGACACTGAGGAACCATTGGCGACACGTCTGGTTCTCGGATGAGTCACAGTTTCTGCTGCAGCGCCATGACAGGAGGCGAAGGGTTTACCGCCGGGTTAATGAACGCAACCAGCAGAACTGCGTCGACGAGGCACCTCCGCATGGTGGCGGCAATGTCATGGTATGGGGGGCCATCAGCAACACAGGCAGGAGCCAGCTGGTGCGCGTGGAAGGTCACCTGACAGCCCAGCAGTACGTCCAGGTCATTGTTCAGCCACACGTCCTGCCTCTAATGGCCACTCCCAGGGCCGTGTTCCAGCAGGACAACGCCAGGCCCCACACAGCACGCCTGACCACAGCCTTCTTTACCGCCAACAACATCAACACCCTGGCCTGGCCCTCCCTTTCCCGGATTTGAATCCTATTGAGCACGTTTGGGGACGTTTTGGACAGACGCCTGAGAGTGAGGGCCAACGCCCCAGCGACTCCAAATGAACTGTTCCGGGCATTGCAGGCCGAGTGGGCGGCCATCCCACAGCAGACAATCAGGAACATTATTGCTTCATTGCCCCGCAGATGCCAGGCTACCATTGCAGCCAGAGGGGGTCACACCCGTTACTGACTTTGGAAGCGGCCTGGCGATTTCCCTGAGGGTCTGGGGCTGGTTCTTTACCACAGCATTACAGGGGAGACTTCTGTCCTACTGATGACCTGTTTTTGTCATTTTCACATTAAACGTGTTGTCACACTGAGCTTCAATAAATTGTGTTTCAAATCGGCAGCTTGGCATTTTGCGTTTCTTTTTTTGAGCAGTATATATTTTTTATGCACTGAGGCACAGGGAAGAACATATTATTGCTACACATTTCAGTTGATTCCTATCATCCATCTGTTTGGATAGCCACTACATTGTTTACGTGTACCTATGTTTACAGGCTGGAGGCCTAACATTAAAACATTGTCATCGTCTGTCTCACTCTCTCTCTCACTCTCTCTCTCTGTCTGTCTGTCTGTCTGTCTGTCTGTCTGTCTGTCTCTCTCTCTCTCTCTCTCTCTCTCTCTCTCTCTCTCTCTCTCTCTCTCTCTCACACACACACACACACTCTCTCATTCTCTCTCTCTATCTATCTCTGCATGTGCGTGAGTATGTGTTTGCACGTGTTTGTATATGTGTGTGTGTGTGTGTGTGTGTGTGTGTGTGTGTGTGTTTATGTGTACATGTGTGGGTGCTTGCATGTGACCATATGCGTATGTTTGTGTATGTGATTGTGTATATATGTGTATACGTGCATGAGTGTCCATGTGTGTGTGTGTGTGTGTGTGTGTGTGTGTGTGTGTGTGTGTGTGTGTGCGTGCGTGCGTGCGTGCGTGCGTGCGTGCGCGGGGTGTGTGTGTGTGTGTGTGTGTGTGTGTGTGTGTGTGTGTGTGTGTGTGTGTGTGTGTGTTGTATTTGTGTGCCTATGTGCGTGTGGTTTGTGCATATATTAAAGTTTATGTGTGTGTGCGTGCGTGTGCCTGCATGTGCACGTGCACTATGCGTGTAAGTTCTTATTGCTGTTGTTATCATTGTTGTTGCAACTGCTTTTTGGGTCGTGGTTGGTGTTGCTTTTTGTCATTTTGTCGCGTTGTAGAAATAAACAAAATGCATAAATTGGATCTAATGGAATTCCTTAATCTGAAGAGCCGATGGCATTATGCCCTGGTCTGTACCTTGCCGAATTATAACACCTGCTGTGGCTGTGAATATTGGATCGATCCTCGCCCAAAACCCCCCGTTAATTGTGTTGTTGTTATCGAGCTCATTAATGAAAATAATGGCTATGATGACTGAAGGTGATGATACAAGTGCTGGCTTGTTTGTTGGCTGATTTTGTTTTCTTTTGTCTAATTGCGCTGCCTTCTAGACTTGCTTTTTTCTTTGATTGTTTGTTCGTTTAATTGTTTAATTGTTTGGTTGTTGTTGTTGTTGTTCTTCTTCTTCTTCTTCTTCTTCTTGTTGTTTGTTATGCTGAAAGTTTTTATAATGTAACCATGCTTCTGCATGATTGCATGCAAATGTATTTTGGAAGGGAGGGGGTGTGGTGGAATACGAATGGGGTGGGAGCCTGCACATTGTGTGTGTGAGTGTGTGCATACATAGAAATTACATGAAGTCGTGCATGTACAATTTGGGTTTGTGCGAGTGTGCGTGCGTGCACCCGTGCGTACGTGTGTGAGTGTGTGTGTGTATGTGTGTCTGTGTGTCTGTCTGTATGTCTGTATCTGTCTGTCTGTCTGTCTGTCTGTCTGTCTGTCTGTCTGTCTGTCTGTCTGTCTGATGCAGGGGGGAGGATGGGGATGGGCACTATGGATATATACAATGTACATGAATGGGTAAACATTTAACGTTGCTTCCTATTTTATTTCGTGTTCGATCGTTATCTCATCATCTCAGTGATTTCAGGTGGGAGAGGTATAAAGTCAGTAAAATGTGGAGGGAATAGCAAGCCCACCAGATGACCACAGAGCAGCACGTACAAGGGCAGGAACAATGCTTTTCAATATTGAGTATTTAGCAATCCATATCAGCTTACACACATACGCTTTATTTTTTCAGTGTTTTTTTATGACAGTAACACTTTTCCGAGTAAATCTTCAACTCTTAAACAAACAAGAGTAGCACCACGTGCACAATATTAAGGGCAGTAAAGACAAACAAGAGGAAGAACGTTTCGAGTTCAGTTATTTTCGAGGAGGTTGAGGATGGGAAGAGGAGGATGGGGGGATGTTCATGTTCTTGTGTTTGTTTTTCGTCGCATGTATGTGAGGAAGAGGGTATTCATTTGTAGTTGGAAGGGTTAGGTTTGGGCCAGAAGAGGCAAAAATTGGATCAAATCACTGAGAAAGATGAAAGAAAGGTAAAGAAATAAGCAAGACACCCCGCTCACGTCACCATTATCCTGTGATGGACAGACAATCTGTCACTAGAGACAGACAATCATACAGTTAGAGACTGAGAATCACCCCACTGGGGATAATCATCCGTCACGGACTCACAACCATATAGTTAGAGATTAGAATCACTCCACTAGGGATATTCTTCCATCACGGAAAGACAATCATACAGTTAGAGACTGAGAATCACCCCACTGGGGATAAGCATCCATCACGGACAGATAATCATCCATCACGGACAGACCATCATACAGCTAGAGACTGAGAATCACCCCACTGGGATAAGCATCCATCACGGACAGATAATCATCCATCACGGACAGACCATCATACAGCTAGAGACTGAGAATCACGCCACTGAGGATAATCATCCATCACGGACAGATCATCATCCATCACAAGGACAGACTATCATCCTGTCAAAGACAGACAATCATACGATGGAGGAAAGATAATCATACCATCACAGACAGACATTCATTCCATCAGGGATTAATAATCATCTCATCAGGGAGAGCAACTCCACGAGGGACAAATAATTATCCTATGGAGGACAATCATCCTATGAGAGACAGACAATCATCCAATCAGAGACTGATAATCATCTCATCAGGAAGAGAAAATTATCCATGTAGGCACGGGCAATCATCTGATAAGGGACATGGATAGGTAATCATTTGATAGGGAAAAACAATCATCTCATCAGGGACAGACAATCATCCAATCAGGGACAGAGAATCATCTAAATCATCTGATGGGAAAAGACAATCATCTCATCAGGGACAGACAATCATCTAATCAGGGACAGACAATCATCTTATAAGGACAATCATCCCATCAGGGCCAGACAATCATCTCATCAGGGGCAAACAATCATCCAAATAGAGACAGATACTGATTCCACCATTAACAGTTATCCCATTTAGAACAGACAACTTCAGAACAATTAAAGACAACTATCCAATCAGTACACATAATTATCCTATCAAGAACAGACAACTATCCCATCAGGGGCACCTAACCATCCCTATAGTAGCAGACAGATGAATAAGTAATAGAGAAAGAATTGAAATGACCGGTACAACATGCCAATGACAAAAGGGGGGAGTGGGGAGTGCAGGAGAGGGACCATTGTAGTCGCCATTACCTCCATATAGGGAAGAGTTGATGAATTTCTAGAACGCAAATTTGAAAGAATTCTACGTTCCCTTTTCTGCCACTTCTTTGGAGACTGTCTGACAGCATTCTCTGATGAACGCTGAGAGCACACAAGAGCCAAGTTATGTTTTTGATGAACGAAAGTGTCTGCAGGGAAATGACGTCAGCTACAAATACGAGGGCCACCCCATAAGTTCTCGGATGCGCAGAAACCACTAACGTCATAATTTCAATTTTTATATCATCATCGCAAGCGATGTCATAATAGCTATGACACAAAAAATGATAAAAATCGTCAGAGCCAAATTTGTTCTAGACAGCAAAATGGATGGCAAGGGGGACGGTTTTCAAAGTGTTGCAGAGAGCCTGTCTTGGAGAGATTTTCGTGCCATGATTTATTATGACTATCTTCAAAGGAAGTCTTTCAAGGAAAGTTTTATAAGTTTGACAAACTGTTTTGGCGACAAGGCTCCATCATTATCCACAGTCCATGGGTGGTTCAAAGAATTTCAGTTTGGTACAATGTCGTTGGAAGATCGTGACCGTTGTGGACGTCCAGTTTCAGTTACTACCGATGGGAACGTGAGCACAGTGAAGGCCATGATTACAGAAAATCCTCGAATCACGGAGGATGAACTCAAGGATACTCTAAACCTTTCATCAGGAACCTTAGACCGCATTCTTCGGCACAATCTCTCTGTACGGAAGCGTTGCGCCCGTTGGGTGCCCCACCAGCTGACTGGGGAGCAGATGAGAGCTAGGGTTGAATGGTGCCAGTTTATGCCACAAAAATTTGACGGAGGAAGATCAGATAGGGTCTCCAATATTGTCACAGGTGGCGAAACCTATGTTTACCAGTATGACCCCGAAACAAAGCAGCAGTCGTCACTTTGGCTGTTTCCAGGGGAAACCCCACCTGTGAAATTTAAGAGATGAAGAAGCTGCACAAAGCAAATGATTGCAGTTTTCTTCGCAAGATCCGGCCATGTGACTGCTGTACCGCTTCTGGAAAGAAAGACAGTGAATGCTGAATGGTACATCAACACCTGCCTGCCAAAAGTGTTCGAGGCTTGGAGTGCACGGCGACCACGGACCGGTATCCGCCACCTACTCCTCCACCACGACAACGCCAGCGCCCACACGGCAGCTGCAACTTTAGACTTCTTGCAAGAGAACAGCGTGCAGCTCGTCACTCATCCTCCTTATTCTCCTGACCTAGCCCCTTGTGACTTCCTTTTGTTCCCATGTTTGAAAAAACAACTGAAAGGAAAGCCGTTTGAGAGCCTGAAGATGCCCGAACATTTGCCGAGGGCTTGATTTCTGGTATACCTAAGTCGGAGTGGGCTGGGGTGATGGATTCGTGGTTTAGAAGGATGGAAAAGTGCATACACGCTGATGGAGGATACTTTGAAAGGATGGGCTAGGTAAGAAATACCAGTGTACTTCCATCTTTTCCCATCCGAGAAACTTATGGGGTGGCCCTCGTATTAGCCTCCTAACTTGTGGGTTGGATTGGTCGCAAGAACAGCGTGGTTTTCACGCAGGCGCACTCATGCTTGTGTGTGTGTGTGTGTGTGTGTGTGTGTGTGTGTGTGTGTGTGTGTGTGTGTGTGTGTGTGTGTGTGTGTGTGTGTGTGTGTGTGTGTGTGTGTGTGTGTTATATGACAGAAATACACACACACACACACACACACACACACACACACACACACACACACACACACACACACACACACACACATATATATATATATATATATATATATATATATATATATATATATATATATATATATATATATATATAAACATAGAGCAGAAATGCAAAGGATAATTTATTTCTTGACTCGTCCCCCGTGCCCCCAAGTGGCATGATTCCAATACCGTACACTGTTGGTCCTCCCATACCTAACTACACCAGAGATGGGTTGGTGGAGCCCCAGCACCATCACACACCAGGGAACAATCAATATCATGATCGCGATCAACATCATCATGAGAATAGATTGCACTGCTACCGAGTCATTTCGGTGTCGTCAGAGATGTTCTGTTCCAAACATACTGATAACAACACTAGACTAAGTCAATAAGTGAGTCATAGGGCCAGATTGAGTCACTGTCCCATACCAGTGGAGGTGGGAGGGGTTGGGGAAGGGGATGGCAGAGGACACGTCTCCATCCAGTGACAGCCTCATGAATAGCCAATAACGTCAACCTTGAACTCACCA
>CM031600.1:51067796-51077796 GCA_018398815.1 Conus ventricosus | reverse complement strand
AACAACAAACACAACAATAGCAGCAGCAGCAGCAGCAGCAGCGTCAGCAGAAGCAGGAAGAAAAGAACAGCTGAAACAGTTGCAGCAGTAGTAGTCACAACAGCAAAAAAAGCAATAATCGCAGTTGCAGCAGCAGCGGCAGCAACAATATCAGCAGGTGAGACGATAACACAACAATAGCAGTAGTAGCTGCAACAAAACTACAGTAGCAGAAGCAGCAGAAATACTATATTCATCCAACTTCCCAAACATGGGTGCAAAAAGACATCTATTTCCTTGCCTATAATTGTCACTATTGCCGATAATACAGTTTACACTATATTACACAACAGGTCTACGAGTTTCAACACTAAAAAGAGACCCTTCAACATCAGAAAGCAAATATTCCAGAGACTTCCAATAAATCAACTTCGTTCTGTGAAGATTCCATTTCTGATCTTTGGTGGCACCAGCTAATGCGAAAGTAAATTAGTTCTCCTGTAACTATTGCCATTTCCGTATCTTGTTCTTCATGTGCTTCTTGTAGGGTTTCGTTTTGATCTTTTCGAAAGTTTTTTTTCAGAGAGAGAGAGAGAGAGAGAGAGAGAGAGAGTGTGTGTGTGTGTGTGTGTGTGTGTGTGTGTGTGTGTGTGTGTGTGTGTGTGTGTGTGTGTGTGTGTGTGTGTGTGAGAGAGAGAGAGAGAGGAGAGAGAGAGAGAGGAGAGAGAGAGAGAGAGAGAAGAGAGAGAGAGAGAGAGATCAAGACACCATCATTGACGGCTGTCATGAACAGAAAAATGGCCGGACTGACAAGAAAACATAGGGTTGGAGATAGCGAATGGTACTGTCAATGGAACAGTCTGACGTTTTCAGACACACTAATCTATTGTCTGAACAACTACCAACATCACACAGAGGTGTCCAGTCACCATAGGACAAAAACAAGGCTAAAAACAAGAAAGATAATGGAGCAAAAGGGGGATTTATGTATGAGTAAGAAAACATGATAATGCCCGTGACGGAAACGCATAATAAGCGACAGTCATCCTGATAATGACAATGTTCGTAGAAATAAACGTAAGAGAGATGACGTTTTGCACAGACTTGGAACGTAATTTGGTAAACCATAATTAAGGCAAATCATGACATGCGTTTTGTGTGCAATAGACGTTTATTGCTTGATGCCATTGTTCATTTGCTCTTTTCGTTATAATCCCCAAATTCCCACAAAATGCTGATAGGACTTAAAGTCCTTGATCTTTTTTTGTCATATTTCTCGACAATACAAACTAAACTATGGAACACAAAGGTGGCAAAGACTAAAACCTAGCAAAGCAACCTGCAACATCAGAAAAAAAAACACCACAAAGATATCAATAAATCAGCTTGATTCTTCAAAGAATCTGTCCCTGACCTGTGGTAAAGTCCAGCTAATACAAGAGAATTCTGGCTTTCCTGTCACTTCTGTGCTGTGCTCTTTACCCACATTTTGTAGGATATGACTTTGATCTTTTGGAAATTGAGAGAGAGCGAGAGAGCGAGCGAGTGAGAGAGAGAGAGAGAGCGGAAGCGGAAGCGGAAGCGGAAGTTTATTCAGCATAGGCCATAGCCCCTTCTGAAGGGGTACAATACACGGACAATACACTTTTGCGTAAACAGCGAATAGTTAGGCAATTATATCAAATGACATGACAGTTGAGCATTAATCCATTCTGACTGGTAATCTAAGAATACTTTAGCTGAGTAGTATAGTGCGTCTTTTAAATGCTTTATACAAATATATGCAAACATTCTTCAATATAATTTCGTTCCGATTTGCCATGAGCAATACAACTTTAAACAGGCATGGGCTTTTTAGATATTTAGGGGGATATAAAATCATTTCTTAAATCCTGGAAGACAGGGCAGCACAGCAAAAAATGTTGTTCATCCTCTTTGCCATTCTTACACAATGGACATATAATAGCATCTTCATCAGCATTAGTATACGATTCTTCTGTGCGAATATCTCGGCTATTCCAAATCTCATTCTTGCCATATAGGTCTTCAAATGTCTATCAATGTCCAGCAAAAGATACGCTTCACAATTCCTAGATGATTTAAATGTTCTATAAAAAGCATACCTGTCACTATTTTGAACGTGTTCCTCCCATTTTTGCCATCGGTTATCAATCAACCTTTGACGTAGTTCTTTTAAAAAGATATTGACATTTTCCACACCTTGATTGACCCAGACAACCCGAACCCATTTTGATACAAAAAATCTCGAATGTCTGACGCCCAATTTTTCTTACCTTTTAATTCTAAACTAAGCAACATTTTATATGCCTTATATGGTAATCTTTTCTCATCCATACGTAGTATTTTCAACCAGTAACTAATACATCGTAAATAGGAGTTGATGTACATAGGATATCGACCTGTATCCCCATATACAAAATCATTTGGCGTTTTAGGTTTGCACTCCCAAGAATCTTTTTAAAGCAAACAAGTGAACTTTTTCTATTTCAGCAACAGCTTTATCCATACCCCATAACTCTGCTCCATACTGAGCAATTGGTTGGACTTGCGCATCAAAAAGTTTAAGTAACACAACCAAAGAGTTGTTATTAAGCATATACAATTTTCTTAATATACATAGTACCGCATGTTTTGCTCTGCTCGCAAGGTCCTGACAGGCAGGCGAAAAAACTAAGACGGGTAGTGAAATAGATGCCAAGATATTTGTAACAATTCACAACTTCCATTGCCTCGCCATTTAAAAACCATCTTTCCCTTGCTGCCAGGTATCCACCTTTTCGAAAAACTACAATGCGGCTCTTTTCCATATTTATCTTAAGTTGAAGCCTTGTAGCTGCATTATGGAGGTTATTTAACTGGGTTTGGAGTCCAATAGGAGTTTCTGATAACAAAGCAATATCATCAGCTAGTAACAAGATAAATAATTCGAAGATTTCAGGTGACAGTGTGGCTCCATGACGTCCCTTTTCAATTATTTCTGTGGCCAATTCATTTATAAATAACGAAAATAATACAGGACTACAAGCATCTCCCTGTTTCACACCCTGTGTGCACAAAATACAGTCTGTGAGTTCACTGCACCGCTCTTACTTTTGCTTTCACATTAGAATACATACTTTTTATACACTGAAACAGCTTCCCTTTAACAACCATTCTTTTGAAGAACTGGCCATAGAAGTTTCCTTGAAATAGAATCAAAGGCCTTCTCAAAATCATTAAAAGCAACGTAGAATTTACGATTTAATGAAAATGCTTCTGTACAATTGCTAATAATGTAAACATGTGATCCACTGCAGAGTATCCTTTCTTAAAACCAGCCTGATATTCGTCAGTGATATTATACTGTTCTACCCATATCTGCAACCTGTAGTTTATAATAGAACTATATAACTTGCTGCCAATGTCACAACTAGCAAAGCAACCTGCAACATCAGAAAAGAAAAACATAAACACCACAAAGATATCCAATAAATCAGCTTGATTCTTCAAAGAATCTGTCCCTGACTGTGGTAAAGTCCAGCTAATACAAGAGAATTCTGGCTTTCCTGTCACTTCTGTGCTGTGCTCTTTACCCACATTTTGTAGGATCTGACTTTGATCTTTTGGAAATTGAGAGAGAGCGAGAGGAGCGAGCGAGTGAGAGAGAGAGAGAGAGAGCGAGAAAAGAGAGAGGGAGAGAGAGAGAGAGAGAGAGGAGAGAGAGAGAGAGAGAGAGAGAGAGAGAGAGAGAGAGAGAGAGATGATCTTTCCATGGTAATCTTGATTGATTGATAACTTTTATTTCCAAAAGTAACAGAAAAGCAACCACATGCTTTTTTTCATCCGGCCCTTGCTCCACTAGG
This sequence comes from Conus ventricosus, assembly GCA_018398815.1. NCBI lineage: Eukaryota > Metazoa > Mollusca > Gastropoda > Neogastropoda > Conidae > Conus > Conus ventricosus. The sequence goes on along the minus strand of CM031600.1, from coordinate 51,073,954 downwards.
AGACTAAGAGTGACTAGCAACTAAGAGAGAGAGAGAGAGGGACAGACAAACACACAGACAGCGGGCAGGCAAGCAGGCAGACAGACAAGCAGACAGAGACACGGGGAGAGACACAGAGAGAGAAAGAGAGACAGAGACAGAGAGAGCGAGAGACAGACAGACAGGCGGACAGACAGAGAGCCAAAGAGCAGAGCAGAGAGAGAGGGGGGAGGGTTAGAAAATCGTTAATAACATAGTAGATAAACACTAGTGTGCTTTTAAACATCATCCTAAGTAGTAATAAACAAGATGCAAAGCATATAAACGTACTCCCAGTTTATCCTGAATACGCGTGAGATATTCCATAAAGAGGAAAAAACCGTCTTGGGCTGGTGTAACCGTTAGTAATGGCTACTCTGGTAAACATCGGCCATCATCTGTGACCTATAATGAACATATTTACAAATTTTCAGAAAGATCGGCCAAGAACTTTCTTAGATTTTCCATAAAGAAGAAAACCATTATGGGCCGTTAGCAACGGCTATAACGGTAAACTTAAACATCAGGCATCATCCGTGACCCATAATGAACATACCTACAAATTTTCAGAAATATCAGCCACATACTTTCTGAGATATTCCATGAAGAAGAAAAACCGTTAGGGTCCGTTATAGCCGTTGAGTAACGGATATAACGGTAAACTAAACATCGGGCATCATCCGTGACCATAATGAACATACTTACAAATATTCAGAAAGATCGGCCACGTACTTTCTGAAATATTCCATAAAGAAGAAAAACCGTTATGGGCAGTTATAGCCGTTAGTAACGGCTATAACGTAAACTAAAACACCCGGTATCATCCGTGACCCATAATGAACATACCTACAAATTTTCAGAAAGATCGACAAAGTGCTTTCTGAGACATTCCATAAAGAAGAAAAACCGTTATGGGCAGTTATAGCCGTTAGTAATGGCTATAACGGTAAACTAAAACATCGGGTATCATCCGTGACCCATAGTGAACATACTTACAAATTTTCAGAGAGATCGACAAAGTGCTTTCTGGGACATTCCATAAAGAAGAAAAACCGTCATGGGCCGTTATGGCTGTTAGTAACGGCTATAACGGTAAACTAAACATCAGGCATAATCTATAATCCACTGTGAACATACCTGATAATTTTCACAAAGATCGGCCAAGTGCTTTCTGAGATATTCTATAAAGAAGAAAACCGTGAAAGGCCGTTACAGCCGTTAGCAACGGCTATAACGGTCAACTAAAACATCGGGCATCATCCGAGACCCATAATGAACATACTTGCTAATTTTTACAAAGATCGGTCTATGTTTTCTGAGACATTCCATAAAGAAGAAAAACCATTACAGGCCGTTACAGCCGTTAGTAACGGCTATAGCGATAAACTAAAACATCGGGCATCATCCGTGACCCATAATGAACATACCTGCTAATTTTCACAAAGATCGGCCAAGTACTTTCTGAGATATTCCATAAGAAGAAACCGGTTGCAGCCGTTAGTAACGGCTATAACAGTCAACTAAAACATCGGGCATTATTCGTGACCCATATAAACATACCTACAAATTTTCAGAAAGATCGGCCAAGTACTTTCTGAGATATTCTATAAAGAAGAAAAAACCATTACAGGCCGTTACAGCCGTTAGTAACGGCTATAACGGTACACTAAAACATCGGGCATTATTTGTGACCCATAATGAACATACCTACAAATTTTCAGAAAGATCGCGCGGTAGTTTTGTCTGGAGCGAGTGGAACACATTTTGACCACGGACAGACGGACGGACGGACAGACACACAGAGAGCATTTCTTCGTTACCATTCTAAAGTACTCCCTGTTCTATAAGAACTGGGAGTACAAAAATGAAAATACCATAAACAAAGGTATTGGCGCTGCCAGGATAATACGATGCCAAAAGAGAACGAAAGAGACACACAGACAAATGCATGCACAGAGAAAGGTGTCATATGGAATAACAGTGAAACTGTCCAAGAGTATTGCAAGTCAGACAGCACAATACAAATCTATTGAAAATACAGTACCAGTTGTTTTTGTTTCAGTACGCAATGAAATCACTCAAATGTTGAGGGAGAGGGAGACACAGGGGGAGAGAGAGAGAGAGAAGGAGAGAGAGAGAGAGAAGAGAGAGAGAGAGAGAGAGAGAGAGAGAGAAGAGAGTAGCGTGGTAAGGGAGAGAGAGGGAGGGTAAAGGTAAAGAAAGAGATGGAGAGTACACACACACACACACACACACACACACACACACACACACAGAGAGAGAGAGAGAGAGAGAGAGAGAGAGAGAGAGAGAGAGAACAAGAAAGAGAGAGAGACAGAGAAAGCTTTGGGTTGTTCTGTGACAGACAGACAGATAGACAGAGACAGAGACACCAGAAAGAGAGAGAGAGAGAGAGAGAGAGAGAGAGAGAGAGAGAGAGAGAGAGAGAGAGAGAGAGAGAGAGAGAGAGAGAGAGAGAGAGAGACAGAGAGAGAGAAAGCTATACGTTGTTTTCCCTAACAAATCGACTTATAAAATTACACAAAAAAAAGACATGAAAGAAACCAACAATCTAAGAGAAATTCTGATATGAACGTCGAATGTTTCAGTTAGCGTGTTTCAACAAAATAAAACAACTCACAAGGCAACATTTTCAAAAATCGATTTCAAATGAAACGCATTTTTATGTGAGGCTTAAGATATTTCTTACCTCTGAAAGGCTTTTACGTAGTCTGTGGTTCCAGATGGTATTTTCATGTCGTTTTAAAAGATCAAACTCACCAGTATAGTCCGAAATGCCATCCAGTCGTAAGAACAGGAGAGAAAATGGTTTGATCATTGTTTGATAGTCCCTGTAGGCTTACTCTATCGTTTTCTTATGCTGGAATAATAAGTAAAGCATAGTTCGGTGGGAAATGATCACGCACAAACACACACACACACACACACGCACGCACGCACACACACACACACACACACACACACACACACACACACACACACACACACACACACACACACACTGCTACGGATGCGTTGGTGCGTGTGTCTGTTTGTCTGACTCACAGAAATTCGGATGCGTGTACGATTTTAAATTCACACACCACACACACACACACACACACACACACACACACACACACACACACACACACACACACACACTCACTCACACACACACACACACACACATTCGAAACATGGACAGCCAGGCAACAAGTCAACGTTTTCTTTTTTATGCTGCCCGAGCCATCAAAACACAAATACACAAAAACACAGCAATATACAACAATATCAATGCAGCAGAATAACGTACGCCGCAATCCTAGGCATGCAATTCATGGGATATAAATCATACATACATACATACTAATTTCTTTTCTTTCTTTTGGGCCACGTCCGGCTCAACACGACAGTCCACGGACGTCGCAAGTCTCTCGTGATTAACGCTGTGGAAGAAGTCCTCTCCTGGGACTCACAGTCAGGTGGAGACAGCTCAGAGTCTCCACAGAACCGAAGCGACGGCTCTGTCCGAAATAGGAGCGACGGCTCAAACACAAAATACGACGTTGGTTCTAACACCACAAAGCGACGGCCCTGGTACAGCAGAAGCGTCGGCTCTGCTACGACTGGCACAACAGGTCGCTAGTTCAAATACCTCAAGAGCGGCGGCTCTGGCTCGGCGGCAGCGGCGGCTCTGGCACAACTGGCACATCGGGTCACTGTCGACTCCCACGTCGGCCTCTCCACACCCTCAGCAGGGCGGAGACAGGGGTAGATCTCGGCTACACCCCAGACCCGGGCGCAGTGGCAGGTCGGGTCACTGTCGACTCCCACGTCGACCTCTCCACACCCTCAGCCAGGTGGAGACAAGGGGTAGACTCTGGCTACGCCCCAGACCCTCTAGCAGTGGCAGCCAGTTCCCGGTCACACCAGGACAACGACTTTACCTGGGGGAACTGATAACTACCTTGATTATCTAGCCTACTATGACATGGCTATTATTCATCATGGTTATTAATCATATTCATAACCAACAGTTACTTTATATTTCACCAGAACTTGGGGGGGAAATACCCATAGCGAAATCCACACATTTACCATACAATATCACAATAGAACATTCTCTTTTCCGAAATCATGTTTCACATATTGGGGGGAAAGGATTTCCACATATACCCTTTCTAAATCATGCTTTACACATTGGGGGAAAAGGATTTCCACATAGACCTTTTTACGATAAACCAAGAATATAATCATAGCATATAGGAAATGATTTGCATTCGTCTCTTTCATCACGATAAGAATGTTTTTATCATTTCACATAATCACTACATCTCAGAGAAGGATTTCCCTCATAAAAGTATTCATTAATAACAGTAACAGCCCTTAAACACATATGAAGGAACGATTTCCACACACTCTTGTTTATCAACACATAGATATTCATTATTCATATCAAAGGATGGTTTAAATATTTATCTTCCAACCATTAATGCATGATAGTTTCCATCGCTCACGTCCGGGGCTTACCATCATTTGTATCATTATAATACATTAGAAGAAACAAAACCTTTTTTTCATCTTAAAGCCATGAACTAGCTAAGCCACCTCCTTTACCGATCACTCATTAACAATATAATTTTTTCTCTTTCTATTCATACTTTCTAAAAACAATTTCCTCCTATCACTCTATCAAATCACAAGATATACCAAAAAAATACACAAATCCGTTTTTTCTAAAAACCTTTACTAGGCGCTGAGAAAGTTACAGTCGCCTATAGGAGGGGAGAACGATTTCGGTGGCGACTTCAAAATTTTGCTAATAATGAAATACCTGACTGCCACAGCAACTCGTTCAGGAGTCCCTCATCGGCCACTGGGAACTCGCACTGCCGGAACTGCTGTAGAGACTGCCTGATCGTTTCAGCTCACACGGCTTATACAGAGCGCAGGTGAGCAGCAGTCACGTAAACTAACCAACCGGTTTCCGGGTGAACATGTTCTGGCAAACACGGTTGTAAAAATTTCTGACCGGACAAAAACGGTCCGTCTCATACACACACACACGCGCGCGCACGCGCGCGCGCGTGCTCGCACACACACACACACACACACACACACACACACACACACACACACACACACACACACACACACACACACACACACACACACACGTGCACGCGCGCGCTCGCACACACACACACGCGCACGCATTTGTGACCGGACAAAAAACGGTCTGTCTCTCACACACACACACACACACACACACACACACACACACACACACACACACACACACACACACACACACACACACACACAATTAAATATTGTCAAAAGGAAGGAAACATGTTTGGTGCGATTTTTCTACAAGACAGACAGGCAATGATAATCACACAAATCCATAATCTTTTGTAAAACTGAAACCTTCATGGAGCAAAAACCTTCCATGCAGGCAAGGTGATTAATGCATACCAAACCTTTAACCTGCAGTTGTCTGTGTTTCAAGATGTGTTGTTGAACGAAACTCAAAGATCATCACGAGCTGTGCAATTCTGAAGGAAATACAGTGAGGCTTGTGTTTCCCTGACTAGAAGATTTTTCACCGAGTTTCACTCTGTTACAAATTAGTCTGGCATTGACCCAGAAAACACCACTCTGTTGACTGAAGTCATGAAGGCGTCTGGCCTGGACAAGACACCTTCATGTTGTCAACACCACAGGATAGGGCTTGCGTGGATCTTACACACAGTCAACCATGAGTCTAGACTTATCTGCCTCAGCCAGGTATGGTGTTACTTGTACTTGCTGCCGGTGGAATCTGGCATCTCGTGTAATCTGGTGCATCGGTCATGCTTCGGTCATGCTTCATGTTTCTCATCCTAGCACACCTACCGTTTGTTAGAACAGTTGTTCACAATTCCAGTTTCTTGGTTACATCGTTTGTAGATCCTGACATCGGTAGACACTCCAGAATAGCTTTGCCGCTTTCTAGCGTTGTGAAAGTTTGAAGCAAGTCACTGACATTCAGCCCAGGCAGTTCTTATTGAAGCTTTATCAAGAGGAAGAAATTAACAGATAGATGTAGGAAGGAGTTAGATTACCATGTTGAATCCTTTACCGTGAGTCGTTCA
>CM031600.1:51052796-51062796 GCA_018398815.1 Conus ventricosus | reverse complement strand
TGATCACGGGGTTTGGGGATGATAGGGACAATGCAATGATGATCACGGGGTTGGGATGATAGGGATAATGCCGTGATGATCACAGGGTTGGGATGATAGGGATAATGCCATGATGATCACAGGGTTGGGGGTGATAGGGATAATGTCATGATGATCACGGGTTGGGATGATAGGATAATGTCTTGATGATCACAGGGTTGGGATAAATGGGGTTTAATGCCATGATGATCACGGGTTGGGATGATAGGGATAATGCCATGATGATCACAGGGTTGGGATGATAGGGATAATGCCATGATGATCACAGGGTTGGGATGATAGGGACAATGCCATGGAGTTCCATTCTTGTTAGACACAACGTGACACGGTTGTCTCCACGCTTTCTTACGCACTGTACTCACATGCAGGGAATAACTATACTGAAACTCTGTGGTGACAGAAAACTGCGTCACTATCATCCCCTCCCCCTCATGCCCATCTCCACCATTCCTATCAGCCTGCCCACACCCCCAAAATGCTGCCACCCATTTCCCCCATGTAGACCACGACACCTAAAGATTTTGGCACATAAAAAAATGATTAGAGAGGACGACCCGGAATGAGATCAGCATGAAGCAAGACATGAAAGACCATGAGACAGAGCATACAGACAGAAGACAAGCAGATAGACAGACAACAAAGAGACGCAAAGACAGACAAACAGTGTGTCTGTGTGTGTGTGTGGGGTGGGTGTTTTGTGTGTGTGTGTGTGTGGGGTGTGTGGTGTGTGTGTTGTGTGTGTGTTTTTGTGTGTGTGTTGGGGGTGTGTGTGTGTGTGTGTGTGTGTGTGTGTGTGTGTGTGTGTGTGTGTGTGTGTGTGTGAGGGAGAGAGAGGGAGAGAGTGAGTGAGTATGTGCGTGTATGTGTTAATCTGGTGATGACCCAATCAGGTTGAGGATAAGGGTGTCCGAAGCAATGCAGTTCTGTCTCAGTGAGAAAGTCACGACAGATGTTTATGATAACTATATCTACTTACTTCCAGAGATGAACTACAGGTGATCAAGGTTCGACAAACGAAAATGGAAAAAACTATCAGCCCCACACTAGAAATCTAAACAATAATGATAACAATGACAGTAAAGAGAAAACATAAGCTTTAAAATAATCATATTCATATCAAAAATAATCATTTGTTTATGATTGCAGCTGTGGCCTTTGTTTCATTCCATTCCGTCCGCTCATTCTCCCAAAGCTCCACCCCTCCACCTTGTCCATCTCTCCCCCTCTCCTGCCCTAACTGCTGTCATAATCTTTGCCCGTGGCTTCAAGGGAATGTATAAGCCAGCTGGACTTTGAAACCTCCTTTTCCACGAAAGAAAAGACAGAGGAAAACCTACTCAATGATATGAATGGTAAACTATCCTACGTCATAGCCCTGGATCTCCTGTCTGTGAAAATGCCTTGGTTCTTAGGTAGCTGTCTGTGATACCAAGAGGATTTTTTTCAAATGTAATCTCATTGCCAAATACGTGTTTTCTCCCCCCCCTCCCCTCCTTCCTCCATGCACCCTTGCCTCCCTTATTTTACCCATTATTTCCCCCCCGACCCTTCTCCCCTCTCCTTTACCTCCCTCAGAAAAAAAAGGGGGGGAGGGGGTCAAGATCCCAAAAAATCGGTGGGCGTCAACCAAACTTGACTGATCCAATCACTCCCTGTGACGTCAGTCCTTTTTTTATTTGATTCACCCATCCACCCTCACCGGCGCTCTTTGCTCTCAGCGTTGCTCCTCCAAAAAGCGATGACGTCACCAGACAGGCTGTTCCATCGACTGGTATCACCTGCTGCGTCAGTGGCCGTTTTTTTAGCTGGTCTGTCCGATGTGAAAAATGTAGGCTTTGATTGGTTCCATCTTTCACTGGGGCGGAGGGTGGAGGGGAGGGTGTACACGCTGGTATCTGAGGGACCTTGCATGCTTTAATTTTTCAAGAGCAGCGTCTCTCTCTCTCTCTCTCTCTCTCCTCTCTCTCTCTCTCTCTCTCTCCTCTCTCTCTCTCTCTCTCTCTCTCTCTCTCTCTCTCTCCTGGCATTCACCCTTCATCCCTCCAGCAACTTGGGCTGGAAATGGTTCACACTACCACCACACCGACAGCTCAGCTGATATTGATTGTGAATGTGGTAGGTTTATCAAGTTCCCTGACTATTAGCTTTAGATTGTAAGACGGGCATACCGGTACTGTATGTAAACAGCGACAGACATTCTCAGTTCAAACAATTGTATAAAAAAATAGCATGTGACAGAACTAGACATGGAAATGATTTTGCAAGCCCCAGTGGTGCCGACCAATAGTTGTTTCTGTGTCAAAGTCTGGCGACATCAGCAAGCTGTGCCCGTTGATTGGAGGTACTTCACCATTTTAGTATTGAAGTACCTATCCAGTCAACAAAACTGTACATGAACGTTTGCCTTGACTGGTTTTTCATCAGTCTGCAGCAGCTGCAGAAAAATGATTTCAGTTCTACTCAGGTTAGCCAGGCTGCTGGCTGTTGGAGGAGTGGGGACTGGGGATCTGGTGGTCTGACGGTATAGCCCATTATAAAGGAAGCCCGGTACCTCGAGCCAGAAAGCAAAGATTCTCTCTCTCTCTCTCCCTCTTTCTCTCTCTCTCTCTCTCTCTCTCTCTCTCTCTCTCTCTCTCTCTCTCTCCTCTCTCTCTCTCTCTCTCTCTCTCTTTCAAATGGGAAAAATGGAGTTTTTCTAGGATTATGGGAATTGTTTATAAAGCATTTCAGCTAAGAATGTCTTGGTGCCTGACGTTGGCCTTCAAAATCAGTCCAGTACTTTACAGTTGGAAGTGATAAATCTTAGTGCCTTCGACTTTCAATGATGGCAAACATATCTAATATAGTCTTCCTCCCACCGCCTCTCCTCGTCTTTTGCAGAAAGGCGTACGGTTTTCCCTTTCTAAGACCATTCAGGCTACCAGCCTGTCACCCGTGAGTCACTTGCACAATGGCTCGTGTTCAACAGACGCACTACAATTGTAATAAAGGATGACAATCATCGTGCCCTTGCACGTCCCTTGAACAAAAAAATGGGTGCTTTAGCAGGGTTTTAGTTATCTTCACAACATTCCACCAAAAAATACTATTTCATTAACACAAACAAAATGCAAAGAATGGAAAGAGAGACAGACAGATATACAGACACAGAGACAGACAGAGACAGAGAGAGAGACAAGTAGTCTAGTAGCAGCAACAATAGCAGTATCAGTAACTGCACCAGCAACAATAGAATAGATGACGACAGATGGTTTCAGCGTGGGGTGAAAGAGGCTATCCACGTTGTCGCTAACAACCCCACACTCAACCGGGACCGGGGCAGACACATTTTGCCACATGTGTACAACTCCCTCATCGTTCAGTCACATGACCACGGTTCGACCCGAGGTCGTGTCCACTGAACTCCAGTTCACCCAGTAGCAACACCACCGCTGATGAAGACGGACGGACGTCCGTCGAAAGCTCCAAGTAAGTGTTTGTTTCCCAGCTGAGTGACCGGTTCAAATCTGGTAGTCGTTATAATAAAATAGCAGTAGCTGCAAGAGTCATATTAACAACAAAAAGCAATAGTTGCTGTTACAGCAACAGCAACAGCAACAGTTGGAGTAGCAAAGACAATAACTACAACAGCTGTTGTAGCTGCAACAAAACCACAGCGATACAAGCAGCAGAAATGCTATATTCATCCAAATTCCCAAACAAGAACACACACACAAAAAACGATTTTATTGTTTATAATTGCCACTGTTGTCAACAGTACAGTTCAGGCTATCATACACAATAGGTGTCTGAGCATCGAAACTAAAGAAACAACCTCCAACATCAGAAACCGAACATTCCAGAGGCTTCCAATAAATCAGTTTGGTTCTGTGAAGACTTCATCTCTGATCTTTGGTGGCACCAGCTAATATGAGAGTAAACTAGTTCTGTAACTATTGCCACTTCTGTACCTTGTTCTTCATGTGCTTCTTGTAAGGTTTCGCTTTGATCTTTCGGTGAGTTTTCTTCAGAGAGAGGAGAAGGGGAGAGGGGGCTTGAGAGAGAGTGAGAGAGAGAGAGAGGAGGGAGAGAAGCGGAAGGAGGGAGTGAAAGGGAGAGAGATCACTGCCAGGACACTATCATTGACAGCTGTCGTGAAAAGAAAAATGGCGGGACTGACACAAAACAGAGGGTACTGTCACTTGCACAGTCTGGCGTTTCCAGATGACTGTTCCTTGACTGATCTGCTGTCTGGACAATACCAACATCACACAGAGATGTCTGGTTCCTATGGCACAAGAAGGATTATAGAAAGAAAAACGAGGGGAGGATTAAAGGGGGGTGACTATAACTGGGTAAGAACCATGATGATAATGGCCCTGATGGAAACGCATAATAAGAAACTTATCGTGGCGTCGATAATGTTGACAGAAAAAACGTAAGAGTGATGACAATATGAACTGACTTCGAACAATATTCATTAAACTGTATTTCGGGTAAATTATCACATATCTTCTATGTGCCATGGGCATTTATCGTTTGATGTTATTGTTCTGTTGCTCTTTTTATCCATAATTCCTTTAAATTCACGCAACAAGAGCATTCGGAATCAAACTCCGTGACCCTTATTGTCGTACTAGTTGACACTACAAACCAAACTATGGAACACAAAAGTAGTAGTAGTAATAGGGACTGGCTCAAAAGCCTAGGCCTCGCGGCCTATGTACATGTACGTCCCCTCTTTGTCAAATACTTTTTGTTAAAAGTATAGGTGTTGAAAAGGTGGCAGAGTCTGAAAACTAATGAAGCAACCTCCAACATCAGGAAACTGAACACTGCAAAGACTTCCAATAAATCAGCTTGATTCTTCAAAGAATCTGTCCCTGACCTTTGGTGGAGTCCAGCTAATACAAAAGAACACTAACTTTCCTGTCACTTCTGTGCAGCGCTCTTCACGTACATTCTCTTGGATTTGGCTTCGATCTTTTTACACATTGGGAGAGAGAGAGAGAGAGAGAGAGAGAGAGAGAGAGAGAGAGAGAGAGAGAGAGAGAGAGACAGACAGACAGACAGACAGACAGGACAGAGAGAGACAACCATAGAGAGAGAGACAGGCAGACACACAGACACACAGACAGAAAGGAAAAAATTCAATACGTAGATTAAATTTGGTATGCCTTTTTATATCCAGTCGATGGCCTACGTGGGGATTATAGTGAAAATAACATAAAGATATATGGGTCCTGCAAGGATAAGATGACCTCAAGAGAGAGAGAGAGAAAGAGGGACAGATGGAAAGAAAGATGTACACACAAAGTTGCTATATGTAGTAACAGTGAAAATTTCCAACAACAGTGCAATTTAGATTGCATATTTACAAATCCAGTCATGACACACAATGGCTTATGTTTCATATATATATATATATATATATATATATATATATATATATATATATATATATATATATATATATATATATATATATTCATGCATTGGAGTTACTCGAATACTGAGAGAGAGAGAGAGAGAGAGAGAGAGAGAGAGAGAGAGAGAGAGAGAGAGAGAGAGAGACATGCAGAGACAGACAGAGAGAGAAAGAGACAGACAGACACAGAGACAGGCAGACGAATACAGACAGGCAGACAGAGACAAAGACAGAGAGAGAGAGAGAGAGAGAGAGAGAGAGAGAGAGGAGAGAGAGAGAGAGAGAAAGAGAGAGACAGAGACAGAGAGGGAGAGGACAGAGAGAGACAGAGAGAGAGAGAGAGTTGACTGTCATATATCCAACAGTGAAAAGGATTTTTTTGTAATAGCGGTTTTATTCTGCATGTATCTGAAAACAAAATAACCTTTTTGTTTCCTTACTCGATTTGTAAAATGTCTTGCATAGTCCTTCACTTCTTTTGCAACCAAGATTTTGCAAAAATGTGTGTTTCTTTCTTCTGAAAAAGAGCTTTCAGTGATGCAAGCGCGATCACAGTGTTGTGTGTGTGTGTGTGTGTGTGTGTGTGTGTGTGTGTGTGTGTGTGTGTGTGTGTGTGTATGGTCGATCATTTATCTTTCCTTTGCTTTCACGGTATTTCTCTTCTTGATGTGAAGGCTGTTTGCTGGGGAAATGGCTTCCTGTCCAAATGAGAATTTAATGACGTCTTTTTAATGTTGCCTCTGTTGCTGCTACTGCTGCTGATGATGACGTTGATGATGATAGCGTCATTAGTGCTGCTGCTGATGTTGATGATAATGATGATTGAGGGCAACCGAGATGACAGCGAAAGAGCAGGGGTATTTCGCCCCTCGCCGCTCTATTTTTCATCCATTTTGACCATCCAATTAAGACACATGCTAATATTCGCCCAGGACCTCTCTCTCTCTCTCTCTCTCTCTCTCTCCTCTCTCTCTTCTCTCTCTCTCTCTCTCTCTCTCTCTCTCTCTCTCTCAGGCACGCATGCACGCACGCACTCACGCACGCACACATAATCTCGAATGTTAATCACACACACAGACACACAGACACAGACACAGACACAGACACACACCACACACACACACACACACACACACACACACACACACACACACACACACACACACACATAAAGGAGAGAGAAGGAGAATAGGGAGGAAAAAAGAGGAGGGGTAGACATAACAATACCAACTGCAAAAACGATAACGTACTCACAAAAAGAGCACAGCTCTGTCTGGAGGGGATAAATCACAAAAATCATGCTGATCGAAGATACCCTTATCTGAATAAGCATCTGTACTTCCTTTTGTCAGAATCTGTCCCCCTCTTTAATGATTTCTAGAAGTATAACGCAAGGTAACTTGCAAGATTTTCACTTCCTGACGACAGAAGAAAAACTTATCTAAACAGTGGCGGACATCGGTAATGTTTTAACAGAATGTATTTTGTCCCAGATCTGGTAGCATAGGACATAATAAAACGAAATGAAGTTCGTCGTCTGTAGAGTTTGACACCAAGGACACAGGGAATCACGTTCTGTGTGAACATTATATCTTTGACGATGACGAATTTCGTAAATTCAGATCTGATAAAACAATTCACATCACAGACAGATAAGTTTCCACTTCGGCTAAACGACTGCTTTTTAACACTCTGTATAATGTACACTTTCTGCTGCTTGAATATGGCTACGTCAATCCTACCATCTACGATTTAGTATTGGTTGTTTAAAACAGGACATGAAACTGTTGACGCAGCCAACATCTTATTCTAACAATTCAACCAAACGAGAAACAAAACTTATACAGGGTCGAACTTTAATTAAGGACCACTTATACACAGTCTCACAAAACATAGAAAGAAAAACCGACAAACGACAGAAACTTTATAAATGTTTAATTTTATTATCAGTGAACAACATTTTGTCACTTTCATCGAAAAAAATCATTCTTTCTGATTAGACAGGGGAGCCTGAATGAGACTACCCCCCAAAATGACATTCACAAAAAGAGTGTTTCTTTACAGTCTGATCAAAACCGAGTGTGCCCCCCTCGTGCTGCCACGCAATCCACACAGCGCTGCCTCATGGTGTTGACTGTTCTTGTAATGAGTGCCTGGGGGAGGTTTGCCCACTCCTGCTGCAGGTAGTGCAGCAGCTCCTGTCGATTTGCCGGAACAGGGTGATTTTCTTGAACTCTCCTCCCAAGCTCGCCCCAGATGTTCTCAATAGGGCCATGGCATCCTGGTGATGCCAGCTTGCACCACAAAAGTGTTCACGGGTCGACAACGATGTGGGGTGGCATTATCGTCCATGAGCACAGCCTGAGCCCCAATCTGCTGGAGTGCTGGGACAACCAAAGGCCGTAAAATCTCCTGCAGGTAGCGTTGGCCATTCAGGTTGCCATCCACATGGTTCAAGGGAGTCTTGTGGTGACTGCTGATGCCCCCCCCCCCCCTCCCCCCCATACCATGACGGAGCCACCACCAAAAGCGACGACCTCCTGGATGACGTCATTTGCCAGCTGCTCCCTGGGACGCCGCCACACCCGAATGCGTCCATCTCGTGGCTTCAACTGGAACTTGGACTCATCGGTGAAAAGCACCATCCTCCACTGAGCCCGAGTCCATGTTCGATGAGCTGTGCACCAGGCCAGGCGACGTGCCCGGTGGGCCGCAGACAGTTTTGGTTTCCGGACTGGGCGCCTTGCTCGAAGGTTGGCAGCATTGAGGCGCCGCCGTATGGTCATCTCACACACTGCTGTGTTAGTGGCAGCTTGGAGCCGACGCCTGATGATGTTGGAGGTGGTGGTCCTGGTCCGAAGAGCATGTCTGCGGATGAACCTGTCATCTCTTGCAGTGGTCTTCTTTGGCTGGCCTGGACGGGGTCTCTCTTTGACAGTTTCAGTGGCTTGAAAACGTTCTCTCAGCCGAATGATGATGGAGTGGGACACTTGTAGTCTTCTGGCCACTTCTCGAACGCCAACTCGATCCTGCAGCCATGCAATCGCCCGGGTCCGGTCAAAATCAGACAGCTTGCGTCTTGGAGGCATTTTTGTGTTGTGAAGAATTATGCACGTTGGGCTGCTTTTAGGGGCATTCCAGTCAGTAAAATGCTCTGCAATGCATTGGTTTTTGCACGTGCATTTGGAATTTCAGTGCAAAACCGTTTGAAGCAGTGTTCACTCTTGCTTAAAAAACAAGCAATTTTGACAACAATCTGCAACCTTCAACCCCCCCCCCCCCCCCCTCTGCATGCCGCACGTGACAATAAGACAGCTTTCGCAAGCTTTGCGGAATACTCTGTTAACCCCTTAAACCTTTCCCAGTCGAATTCTTCGAAAAAATGCATTGCTTGTATTTTTGGCCAATTTAAAAAGAAAGGGCCTTTTTTCGGGGTGGTCCTTAATTAAAGTTCGACCATGTATAAACACTTGCGAAACATTATGCCCATTCTGTTTATTATCTCATGTCCAGGTCAAAATATGTTTCATTAGCTATAATAGGTATTATATATTGACTCATACGTACCAGTTTAAGCTAATCTTAACATACTTTATATATGAATTAAAACAGATAGGAAATCGACCGAGTTCACCATGAATCAAATCATTTGGAACACGTCTATCGACTTGTAAAAACTGTTTCACAGCAAATAAATGCGACGATGAAAGCATTTGTATATCAATGTAAATATTTTCAAGCTATTCAAGCTATCTTATTCGTGTAAAGGCCATCTTCCTAAGAGGTAATGTGTAAGGTGAACAATAAGTCCGCATTATTATGTACACATGTGTCCAATTGAGCATACTGACAACAATGTGTAACTTGAACTGCTGACATCAATATACCGACAAATCCTCGTATATTCGTTTCTACTTTCATATTGAAAGTCACTTTCATTAAATACACTGGAGTCTTTACAGTACTGTAAAGACATATACTGTGTTTTTACCCCTTTCAGTGTGAAACAGTCTGCACCCTGTTCTCTTTCATATCTTTACATTGTCGAGAAATTAAGTAATCGACGGTTTTATTATCTGTCAAAAACGCCCTGTCTGATTCTTGTTGTAATGATGAAAACAACAGCAATGACAACAACAACAACAACAACAACAACAACAACAGCAACTGTCATGATGATGATGATGATGATGATGATGATGATGATGATGATGATGATCATCATCATCATCATCATCATCATCATCATCATCATCATCATCATCATCATCATCATCATCATCATTATTATTATTATTATTATTATTATTATTATTATTGTTTATTATTATTATTATTATTATTTATTATTATTATTATTATTATTATATTATTATTATTATTATTATTATCATTCTTATCATTATCATTGTTGTTGTTATCATTATTATTATTTGGCGCATTCACAAGTCTGTGTTTGCGCTCTGAAAAAGAAATAATGAAAAGAATTTCTCTGAAATTAGCCTTCCTTGGGGCAGACAAGCAATAGCTCAGTCTTGTCATCATCGTTTAGCT
>CM031600.1:51045296-51047796 GCA_018398815.1 Conus ventricosus | reverse complement strand
TTTGCAGATGGCTTGATAGAAAAGAAAAAAAAGCAGATACTGCTTGTCAGTGTACCATCTCAAAATAAACTTTTGATTTTGACTTGACTTTGACTTTTTTTTACACACACACACACACACACACACACACACACACACACACAACACACACACACACACACACACACATGAGAAACACAAATACCGAGAGAGAAAGCGGGGAGAGGGGGAAGGGAGGCAAGGGGTGGCGGTGGTATCTAGAGAGAGACACAGCACAAAAGAGGAATAAAAGATGGAGGTAGATAGAGACAATGCGGTAGAAGGGGAAGGAAGTGTCTATCACTACCCAAATTTTGTTTTAGCACTGCCGTACGTTGCAACAGATTTAGCTGTGTAGTTATGCATGCAGCGGAATTGGTACAATCCAGTCATTGCTGCACTGAATCATATGTCATTTTAGTGATGTTTAAGGATGTTTTACAAACGATGTTTGATGTTTTCCCCGGGGGAAACAATGTTTTTATCATGTCCCAAAAAATATTGACAGTCTTTTAGTTTCATGCGATGTTTGCGTCAGGGGTTCTGTCCTCATTTTCCATATTTCACAAACACATACGCGCGCTCGCGCGAACGCGCGCGTGCGCTCGCGCACACACACACACACACACACACACACACACACACACACACACACACACACACACACACACACACACACATCCCCGTGATCCCATTTCCAGTTGACGACCACAGGGGCAGCCACTCTGAGCACCCACCCAACCTCTCCTCCATTAAAACTCACCTCAGCTCAGCAAATCCGATATGTCTGCTCGGGCTCTCCCCAGAGAGCGGCAGCAGTTCAAACCTCCAGCCTTTTATGAAAGATGGCCTCCCCACGGCTCCCACGTCATGGTTTATTTCATTAATAAGCCCTCCTGACCCTGCGGAGGAGGACAGAAGAGGGGGAGAGTGGGCAGGGACGAGGACGGGGACGGGGAGGGGGGGGGGGGGGGAGGGCTGGCCGAGAAGATGAAATGTCATAACTGGGTGAGGAGAAAATGGATGGAATCCCCGGGCGGCTGCCTCCGGGACCTCTTTTGCGTGCTGCTGATCACGTGACTCATCCATCACACAGAGAGAGAGAGTCTTTAAAATAAGAATTATGACAAGCCTGTTTTTCTCCCTTCGAGGAAATTGAGAGAGAGAGAGAGAGAGAGAGAGAGGAGAGAGAGAGAGAGAGAGAGAGAGAGAGAGAGAAGGAGAGAGGGAAAAATAAATAGATTGGGGGGAAATAGCGTGGGGGGTGAGGGTGAGGGTAGTTCAGGGAGGGAAAGGGTGGTTAAGAAAAAGGTCAAGCCATATCCAAAATGTGTGAAGCCATCTTATAGAGTAAACACGCGAGTACGCACGCACAAATATGCACCTGCGCGTGCGCGCTCGCACGCACACACACACACACACACACACACACACACACACACACACACACACACACACACACACACACACACACACACACACACACACATACTGGGGTTACAAAAATCATCAGGATCACAAATAAAGACCACATTTCACTAAATCTAAATGTTGCCTTCTGACAGATTTTTATTTTCAAAAATGAGTAAAACGCTCAACACAACTCTTGGAATAACCTTGATATCCAATGACGCCAGCAAGAATAACGTTGGCGTTCAGTAACGCCATTTTCTCAGAACGTTTCGTCTTGCAGGTGCCCGTCGAGTCATTCAAAGTCGAAGTTGGAAAGAAGAATTATGGCAAGGAAGTCTGGTCAGCCGTAGCAACAGATGAATTGCCAGATACCAATCCAAAGAACCCTTGCAAATTTCGGCAAATTACGTAACCCAACACATATAATCTATATATATATATATATATATATATATATATATATATATATATGTTGTGTGTGTGTGTGTGTGTGTGTGTGTGTGTGTGTGTGTGTGTGTGTGTGTGTGTGTGTGTGTGTGTGGACTGCAGGCGGAAATCTAAACAAATTTTAAATGCAATTAACAGCGCACCGCCAAAAAAAACGTAGACAAACGAATCAAAAGACAAAACACGACGCGTTTCGACATCTTAGGTCTTCTTTAGGCAAGATGCAAAACACTCAGGACAAAGAAAATGAACGAGCAATCACTTATCTTCATCTAGGACATCCACCTCGTTTTCATTCGTCGCCCATATTGCTCTGTAGTGGATGAAGAGAAGTGATTGCTCGTTCATTTTTGTTGTCCTGAGTGTTCTGCAGCTTTCCTGAAGAAGACCTAAGAGGTCGAAACGCGTCGTGTTTTGTCTCGTGATTTGTTTGTCTACGATTGTTTTTTGGCGGTGCGCTATGAATTACAGTTTGAAAAATATAAAACTATCTTTATTGACACTACAAGTTCTAAGCGCTTGAAATCCAGAGTCTCGTTCATACAACGGGTTGCCTAAGTGGCCCAATGAAGGCTGACTTTCGGCGCTAAATGTTTGTTCGCTATGTCATGCAGTGGAATGT
>CM031600.1:51032796-51037796 GCA_018398815.1 Conus ventricosus | reverse complement strand
TCTCCTATCCTATATGTGTAGTTAATGCAGTTTCTCCTATCCTGTAGGTGTAGTTTATGCAGTTTCTCCTATCCTGTATTTGCTGTTAATGCAGTTTCTCCTATCCTGTATGTGTAGTTAATGCAGTTTCTCCTATCCTATATGCGTAGTTAATGCAGTTTCTCCTATGCTCTGTGTAGTTAATGCAGTTTCTCCTTCCTGTATGTGTTGTAATGCAGTTTCTCCTATCCTATATGTGTTGTTAATGCAGTTTCTCCTATCCTTTATGTGTAGTTAATGCAGTTTCTCCTATCCTATATGTGTTGTTAATGTAGTTTCTTCCTAACCTATATGTGTTGTTAATGCAGTTTCTCCTATCCTATATGCGTAGTTAATGCAGTTTCTCCTATCCTATATGCGTAGTTAATGCAGTTTCTCCTATCCTATATGTGTAGTTAATGCAGTTTATCCTATCCTGTATGTGTTGTTAATGCAGTTTCTCCTATCCGATATGTGTTGTTAATGCAGTTTCTCCTATCCTATCTGTGTAGTTAATGCAGTTTCTCCTAACCTATATGTGTTGTTAATGCAGTTTCTCCTACCTCTATGTGTTGTTAATGCAGTTTCTCCTAACCTATATGTGTTGTTAATGCAGTTTCTCCTACCTTATGTGTTGTTAATGCAGTTTCTCCTACCTTATGTGTTGTTAATGCAGTTTTCCTACCTTATGTGTTGTTAATGCAGTTTATCCTACCTCTATGTGTTGTTTATCAGTTTCTCCTACCTTATGTGTTGTTAATGCAGTTTCTCCTACCTGTATGTGTTGTTAATGCAGTTTCTCCTAACTTATGTGTTGTTAATGCAGTTCTCCTACCTTATGTGTTGTTAATGCAGTTTTCCTACCTTATGTGTTGTTAATGCAGTTTCTCCTACCACTATGTGAGTTAATGCAGTTTATCTAACCTTATGTGTTGTTAGTGCAGTTTCTCCTACCTGTATGTTTGTTAATGCAGTTTCTCCTACCTGTATTGTGAGTTAATGCAGTTTCTCCTAACCTATATGTGCGTTAATGCAGTTTCTCCTACCTGTATGTGTTGTTAATGCAGTTCTCCTACCTGTATGTGTTGTTAATGCAGTTCTCTTACCTGTAGTGTTGTTAATGCAGTTTCTCCTAACCTATATGTACTGTTAATAAGGTCATCTTTTAAGCCGCCTTGAGCCATACAAGTTCAACAGACCTCAGGAAGCAATACCAGATCCCCATCTAAAAGCCTTCACAACAGTGGTTTTCAACGTGGATGATAAAACAAACCAAATACTGAAGCAGTTAGACGGCTATTTGCTCCATGGAGGATGACTTTCAAACCAAATCAATCACGAATCCTTTCCCGTGGAAATGAAAAGTAGCTGAACCAGATACATTGACTGTAGCCACCCACGCCATTCCCACATTGACAGAAGAACCTTTCAAGATCTCTGAAAGGTGGTATGACTACTCCGTGAAAGACACAAAGAGGGGAAAGCTGACTTAGCAAATGGCAGATGACAGTCCACAACGAATAGAATCCAGAAAGCAGTCCTGCGGGGCCAACAGGGACAAGCTGACTACGTGAAAAGAGCACTCCACCGAAGCCTTACCTAGAATGAAATATGACTCATCGATCAGCTTCATCCTCAATCTTTATAGGACCCAAGGCCCTCGAATCTAAAGCTGGTGACATCAGATGACCCTGCTAGTCCGCTCTGTCAAGGCGAGCACAAGGTGTAATGCGTCCCGAGTTCACGCTAAGCAGCACTCAGGGAAGGTACCTATGGAAGCATAAAGCAGATCGCACAGGCCATCAGCAGTGCCAGAGGACACACAATGCCACCTGAAGCTCCAGTAAGGACAGACTACTCGACAGGAGGTCACACATCATTGTCTGGAACAGGTGTGGCACTAGAGTAGATGATTGGAAATGCAGAGTAGATCTTCCAAAATGGGCAAACTGTCCATGGCTCTCATCAGATTAGTATCTATTTCTTTTTAATATCTTTAAAAGTGCTTGTCTTCAGGTTATGTCATTATTGTCTTGTTGCATTTAACATGAATTGGATGTTGTGGGTGAATTGCAAAACGGCTCTGTTTCATGCTGGAGACAGAAAGTTTTAATAACATTCTGTGTGGAAGCGCATACGCCATCAGAGTTTTTCTCTTTATATAATAAATGATAGTTTTAATAGCAAAAAACAAAATTACAAGAGAATATGAAATGAAGAAGGTCAAAAGAAAACAGGACCTAAAAAAAGAACCCTGATAAACTCCATACTGGATTGGAACAATAGAAGACAACGAAGATTCCTGAAAGACTTCCTTTTTTCAGGTAGTCAGTTTTACATAATCGGATATTAAACCATACATATTTTATGTAGAGATCAATACGTTCAAATTGGTTGAAAGCGTATGCGAACTTGACAAAAACAGCATCTGTGATTACAATGCTACTCTTGTTTGAATGCCATTTCTCCATAAAATTAGTCAATATGATGTGACCACAAAAAAATTCTGATTCATTTGTATGTGTGTGCGTGTGTGTGCGTGCGTGCGTGCGTGCGTGTGTGCGTGCGTGCGTGTGTGTGTCTGTGTGATGTGTGTGTGCGCGTGTGTGTGTGCGTGTGTGTGTGTGTGTGTGGGTGTGGTGTGTGTGTGTGTGTGTGTGCATGTGTGTGTGTGTGTTAATGTGTGTGTTACAGGGAGAGACAGACAGACTGACTGACTGACTGAGGAAGACAGTTCCAGAGTGGCGTCGTCTGGTACAGTGGACTTGGCTCTTAGACTGGAGTGGCAAAGGCCAAATGAATACGAGTCCCCGGATTGTCGTCTGCGGTGCCGGAAACCCTGTCAACCAGAACAAACCGTCAGACACCAACCCCATCATTTCCTCAGTACTGCCGACGGTCAGGTGGCGGTCATTTGACTGCTGGGAGAACTCATTTCATCACAGCTGCCAATGACTCATTGGGGATCGACGAGGGCTCAGAATGCTGTGGCTGACGTTGTGTGGATTGGAGAAACGGGCCGCTAATAAACAGAAATGACAAAGAAAACGACTGCCGACAAAAGGAGTGAGGTCAGTCAATAGAACAGTTTGTCTTGTGACGTCACTACTTTCTGGTAAAATATTCGTTCGATATTGAGAGTTCAGGCGGAGGGAGGGAGGAAAGAGAAGAGAAAGGAGCTAGGGGTTGGAAAGAAGGGTGATAGACTGCAAAGACTAGTATGGAAGAGGAAGGAGTGGGGCGGGACGAAGGGGGGCGGGGAGATTATTGTGACGTCACGAAAAGCATTTTTAGCAGGGGAGGGGGAAATAGGGACGGGGGTGAGGTTTGTTGTAAAGAGGGGGGGGGGGGGGGTGTTCACGATCTTTTTGTTTACTATGTTTAGAAAGTATAACACGAATCACTCTGACAGCGTAATTACATTTTGAAAGCGTCAAAGACACGTAATTAGACAGGAACATGTGAGTGGCAGGTGGTATATTAAAAGCTGTTTTTTTTTTAAAGAATCCGATACACTTCCATAACGATAAGGAATGGTGCGGGCTGTTAGGAAGGAGCTGAAATAATCAACTGGAAATAAGAAAGGAGAGAGAAGGGAAGGGGGTAGTGGTTCGTATTGTGTCTGCCACGTTCAAAGTAAAATCCTTTTCAAGTGGTCTAAAACCACCAGACACCGACCAGTGTTGGAGCCAAGAAGAAGGTAATTTGATTAGCCAAGAAGAAGGTGATTTGATTAGCCAAGATAGAAAGGTAAAATTTGATTAGACGAAGCTAACGTTCTTCACAGCCATCGCAAAGTGATGGAATTAACTGGTGACGTTTTCAATTGGATAGGCTCTCCAAAAGCTAAAAGGAAAACTGGTTGACGTTTTCAATTGGATAGGCTCTCCAAAAGCTAAAGGAAAACACTGGTTGATTTTTCAATTGGATAGGCTCTCCAAATCAAAAGGAAAACCTGGTTGACGTTTTCAATTGGATAGGCTCTCCAAAAGCAAAAGGGAAAAACCTGGTTGACGTTTTCAATTGGTAGGCTCTCCAAAAGCAAAAGGAAAACCTGGTTGACGTTTTTCAATTGGATAGGCTCTCCAAAAGGAAAAGAAAAAAAAAATGGTGACTTTCAGTTGGTAGGTTCTCCAAAAGGAATAAGAAAAATCTGTTGACTTTTTTCAGTTAGACAGGCTCTCCAAAAGGAAAAGCAACAACAACAAAAATGGTTTGACTTTTTCAAGTGCGTAGGTTCTCCGAAAGGAAAAGGAAAAGACTTTTTTCAATTGGATAGGCTCCCCAAAAGGCAAAAGGGAAAAGACTAGTTGGCTTTTTCAATTAGAAAGGCTCTCCATAGGGAAAATTGGTTGACGTTTTCAATTGGATAGGTTCTGCAAAAGGGACAGGGAAAACATGGTTGACTTTTCCAATTGGATAGGCTCTCCAAAAGGGACAAAACACTGATATAGCTTGACGCAAGTCCAGCGACGTAACTGCGGTTGGAGAATCTATCTGAGACTACTAGAAAAAGCAGGGGGGGGGGGGTGAAAAGGGGATGGGATAGCAAGAAACAGGTGATTAGAGAGGAAGGAGTAGGAGAGGGGGGGAGGCGCAGACAAGGGATGAAGCGGGGATAAAGACACTGGCTTCTTTATGAAAACTTGTAATAAGTGGAAAGCTCCTTACTTACCCTGCCAAAAAAGGTTAAACCTAAAATTAAGGAATTAAGGAGTGAACGACGAATTGATAGCTTAGTCTGGAGTTACTTCATGTCTCCCAGACGAGGAAGACCGAGAGAGGCACAGTGAGAAGGGACCCACAGATAAACAAGTGGGTATATTGGTAATGCACCTGTTACCTCTTAAAACTGAAGTTACTGGATCATTATGTTGTCGGCATTTTGCGTCCGTATGATGGGTTGTATAGATGCTAGTGAATATTTTCAAGTGTTTTCGCAGATTCTGAACCCAAATGATGGGTTTTGTTCAAATTCAAAA
>CM031600.1:51010296-51027796 GCA_018398815.1 Conus ventricosus | reverse complement strand
CCGATGAATCTCATGAACGAGACGAAAGTCGACTCTGGCCAAGTAGAAAAGATGTTGTGTCCACAAGACTGACTGCTTTCGATGGTGTCCATACGCTGTGAGCTATGGGTTTAATACTTACACTTTACCATCCAGTTCCTCAAGACTCCCCAAACGCATCCTCTGTCCTCCTAATTTTGCTGTATCATTCTTACAATGATGAAGAAATTGTTTGTTTGCACCTTTTGTCACCCCAACTCTTTTTTTCTTCACGTGAAATAAACGTGTTTTATTCGCTTTCTTTGCAGCCTGTCTTTTGTGCCTTGCCTTCTTTTTTTTTATTTCTACTGCTCTTGCTCCTGCAGTTTTCAACTACTCCTTCTTCTGTCTTTCCCCTCCGTTATTTGCTTATTCTTTCTTTTAACTCTTCTCTTCTTTTTTTACTTCTCTTTTCTTTTTTCCTCTATTTTTTTTTCTTTTCTCTCGTTTCTTTCTTTTTTTTTCCTTTTTCTCTTTTTGTTTGCGACTTCCTTCTTTCTTCCTTTCCTTCCTTTCTTTCCTTCCTTTCAGGTCCCTTTCTTTTCTTCTCTTTTTTTTTCTTTTCTTCCTTTTTTTTTACCTTTTCCGTCTTCTTTGTTCCTTTTGCCTTCAATTTCGGTTTTTATTTCTTTCTTTTGTTTTCTTTGTTCACTTTTTTTTTTCTCCTTTTTCTCTTTCATTATCTCCCAATCTGATTTCCAATCCCGTACCGATGGAGTTTTCTGTTTGTTTTCTTTTCTTTTGTTTTTGTCTGCAATGGTCTCGATCGAAACTTCCAGTTTCCCCCCAAAGACAGTTCGTGAGTCTGCGGTTCTGAATCCTGGGAGCTTTTTCTCTCTGCCCTTCGTTAATTATCGATCAGAATCATGGCCGCGTGCAACTCGGCAACCATGTTTGCAACGTTTGTTATTAGCAACATTAACCAAAATTGACACAGTATCACAACAGCGTTTATCAGCAATATTACCAAAAATGACATAGTATCACTACAGCATTATCAGCAACATTAACCAAAATTGACATAGTATCACTACAGCATTTATCAGCAACATTAACCAAAAATGACATAGTATCACTACAGCATTTATCAGCAACATTAACAAAAATGACATAGTATCACTGCAGCATTTATCAGCAACATTAACCAAAATTGACATAGTATCACTACAGCATTTGTCAGCAATATTACCAAAAATGACATAGTATCACTACAGCATTTATCAGCAACATTAACCAAAAATGACATAGTATCACTACAGCATTTATCAGCAACATTACCAAAAATGACATAGTATCACTACAGCATTTATCAGCAACATTCCCAAAAATGACATAGTATCACTACAGCATTTATCAGCAACATTAACCAAAAATGACATAGTATCACTACAGCATTTATCAGCAACATTACCAAAAATGACATAGTATCACTACAACATTTATCAGCAACATTACCAAAAATGACATAGTATCACTACAGCATTTATCAGCAACATTACCAAAAATGACATAGTATCACTACAGCATTTATTAGCAACATTACCAAAATGACTAGTATCACTACAACATTTTCAGCAACATTACCAAAAATGACATAGTATCACTACAGCATTTATCAGCAACATTACCAAAAATGACATAGTATCACTACAGCATTTATTAGCAACATTACCAAAAATGACATAGTATCACTACAGCATTTATCAGCAACATTACCAAAAATGACATAGTATCACTACAACATTTATTAGCAACATTACCAAAAATGACATAGTATCACGGCAGCATTTATCAGCAACATTACCAAAAATGACATAGTATCACGGCAGTAGAAAGAAACTCGTGGAGAGCGTGGCAGCAGAGAGTCCTCAGAAGAGAAGCCCCCTTCAAGCAAGTGTTTCGGCCCTTATCTCCTGACACTCTAGGGGGGTTGGGCCACACCCGGTTCATGACTCCGGATGTCCCTCTGCTGCCCCTTTTTTTGTTTCCCCATCTTGGGACGACCATGGCTGGGATTCGAACCCATGACCCTCTGGTAATGCTCATTTTCCACTTAATGACTCGCGCTTTAACCACTGAGCCCACAGGGACACCTGATATTTGTAGGGAAATTAAGCCTTATGAAGTTTTGTTCCTCCTTGACCAGATCCAGCTTGAACACCTCTCTGCCGCTTCTGCCATTGCTTTCAGTGCTCTGGGTTTTTTCCTTCCCTGCAACTGAGAGCTGTTTCATGAGGCTGTATGCAGACGTTCCTACAAATCCCCTAGCTCCAATTTCTGCAGTGAGGACTTTGACCAGATAGCCTTCTCTCCTCAGGCTGTTTGCCAGATCAGCATACTTTTCAGTCTTGTAGATTTGAGCTGCCTCCATTCTGTTTTCATATGGCACCGTGAGCTCGATCATGATCAGCTGCTTGGTTGACTTAGAGTGGACTACTATGTCTGGTCTCATGCCACTCTTGCTGATGATCTCTGGGTGACTCTTCCATTCTGGGAGGTCTGCAGTGCACTCCCAGTCATCTGCCCCGTCCAGCAGACTCTGCCTGCATATTTCGAGTGGCACTGTTGTTCTTGGCCATGATTTGCTACCTCCTGCCGTGAAGAATGTTGCGGGTGCTTTTGGAGTCCTGATTCTCCCTTTTGTGGTGTTGGTACTAGACCAGACTACTTGTACAATCTCTTTGAGCACTTGGTTGTGCCTCCATGTGTACCTTCCTTGAGCCAGGGCTACTTTACATGAGCTTAGAACATGCTCCACTGTTTGTTTTTCATGGCAGAGGGGGCATGCAGGATCGTCTGTTTTCCCCCACTTCACCAGGTTTGCATTTGAGGGCAGAAGGTCATATGCAGATCTGAGAATGAAGCTGATCCTGAGAGGGGCCATGTGCCAAATGCCATTCCAAGTGAGACTTCTTTGGAGTGCATTCTCCCACGTTGTCCATTGCCCTTGCTGGCTCTGCTGGACTGCTTTTTGGAGTCTTTTTTGGTCTTCTTCTTTTCTCATCTCCTGAATCATCATGTCTCTTTTGGCTTTTCCTTTGGCCTTTGACCACCATTCAGTTTTGGTCACCCCCAGTCCTTGTCTGTTGGTCTGTGTGTGTCCTGTTATTTCTCTGATCTTAAGACTTTCTTTTGCAGAATCCATCGCCTCTTGAACTTTCCATTTTCTGCCTGTCTTCAGCTGGGGCTTGATTGCTTCTACCACCTTGTCTCCTGAGTCCTCCAGCATGCTTTGAAGTCTGATCTTCCCTGCTTTGTATTCCTCCAGGATGGATTTCAGTGGTAGTTTGAGCTTTGCTTGGCGACAGTACAGCGCGATGTCAGTCAGACAGGGTGGGACACCAAGCCATTTCCTTGTGAACTTGTTGATTTTGGCTTCCATTGCCTCCACTGTGCTGGTGCAGATGTCGTATATCATCAGAGGCCATAGGAGCTTTGGTATCAGCATGAACTGCAGACACCAGACCTTGTATTTGCCAGGGAGCCCACACTGGTCAATGGTCTCCAAGCCTTCTTCCGCCATCTGCTTGGTTTCTTTTGCTCTTTGTGTGTCTTTCAGCGTATCATCATACCATCTTCCAAGGCTCTTGACTGGTTCTTCTGTGACTGTTGGAATGGCCTGGTTGGCAACACTAAAGACCACAGATTCGGCCACTTTTCCTTTCCTCAGTGAGAGACTCCGTGATTTCTTTGGTTTGAACTTCATTCTGGATGAGGCAACTATGTCGTCCAGCCTCTCCAGCACCAGACGTGTCTCGTCTTCTCTGGATGAAATCACTGTAGTGTCATCCATGAAGGCCTTGAGAGGAGGCATCTTGTATCCATCGCCAAGGTCTGTTTGTCTCGCGTTGTTTGTTGCTGCTTTCAAGATGAGTTCCATTGCCAGCACGAACAGTATTGGGAAAATTGCACAGCCCATTGCAATGCCCACTTCCAAGTTGATCCAATCTGTTGTGTAGTCCTTGGTAGAGAACCGCATTGAGAAGCCATTGAAGTACTTCTTGAGCATGTCGCGGATGTTCTTTGGCACATGGTACATCTCAAGAGCCAACTGTATCATCTCATGGGGCACAGATCCATATGCGTTTGCCAGATCAAGCCACACTACGTCCAGGTCTCTCTTTTCTGTTTTTGCTTTTTGGATTGCGTCCCAGATCATTGTGGCGTGTTCTACACAGCCAGCCACGCCTGGGATGCCACCTTTCTGGACTGACACATCCAAGTACTTGTTTTCCATCAGGTACTTGGTCAGCCTTGCTGCCATGACAGAGAAGAAGATTTTCCCTTCGACGTTCAGTAGTGATATTGGCCTGAACTGGCTGATGTCACTTGAGTTTTGCTCTTTGGGGATGTACACACCATCTGCCGTCATCCACTGGCCGCTGATCTTCTGGTTTCTCCAAGCCGATCGCAGCAGCTGTGGACCCACTCCAGCACCTTGGGACATTTCTTGTAAAGCTGGTAAGGTATTCCGTTTGGCCCTGGTGATGATTTGGCTCTGGCTTTATCGACCACCTTCTTGATTTCCGCCAACGTTGGAGGCTTGCCATTGAACTGTTCCTCAGGGTTGGTTGGCCACACCAGACCTTGAATGTCGAGTGGTGCTTTGCTCTGTGAGTCAGAGTATGTTTTCCTCAGATGCTGCTCAAGAACTCCTTTGTCCACACTTAGGGTCCCAGATTTTGGCTGCTCAAACAGTGTTCTGGCAAACTGGAAGGGGTCTCTGAAGAAGCGCTCTTGTGTCTTCTTCTTTTTGCTCTTCCTCTTCCTCGCAGATTCCGCTTTGCTGAGGGCGCTGTGTTTTTCTTTCAGGTCTTCCCACAGTTTTTCCAAGCCTTGTTTTTCAGCTGGCAGTGCGGTCTTCATTTGCTTCTTGAGGTTGTTCTTTTGGACTCTGATCTTGTCCATCTTTTCTTGGCGTCTGGATTTCTTTGGAGGTGTTTTTCTCTTTGGGTAGTTTTACTCCATAGGCGTCTCTACATGTGGCATACACAATGTCCCCATATGTGGCTAGTTTGTGTTCCAGTGTGCTTTTCCCTATCAGTGCATCGAGTCTTTGGACGATTTTTGCATCCAGTTTCTCCCAATCTTCAGTTTCGTTTGCTCGTGGCAGGTTGAGTTTCAGGCGCCTGGCATCGAGGGCCTGTGCAAATTCCTCATCCGAACCAACAGCGTGGATGTCCTTGGCACTGTGGTTTAAATCCTGGCCTTGGTCTTCCGACGTCTTATCTGCTGATGCAGTGCGCTGCTGCTCATTCAGATGAGTCTTCACACATCCCATCTTCAGAAAGCATTTATCAGCAACATTACCAAAAATGACATGGTATCACTGCAGCATTTATCAGCAACATTACCAAAAGTGACATAGTATCACGGCAGCATTTATCAGCAACATTACCAAAAATGACATAGTATCACGGCAGCATTTATCAGCAACATTACCAAAAATGACATAGTATCACGGCAGCATTTATCAGCAACATTACCAAAAATGACATAGTATCACGGCAGCATTTATCAGCAACATTACCAAAAATGACATAGTATCACGGCAGCATTTATCAGCAACATTAGCCAAAAATTAGATAGTATCACTGCAGTATCACCATCAAACAACAAAACCAATCAGCATGTCCCGAATTAAGCAACAGGTAAATTCAGTGTCACGGGAAATAACACATGTTTAGGTACAACAGAACAGTCCTTAGCATCTTAAAATGGCGTATGAGAACATAACTGCTCTCTTTTTGTTCTTATAGAACAGGGAGTACTTTAGAATGGGAACGAAGAAATGCTGTCTGTATGTGTGTGTGTGTCTGTCTGTCTGTGTGTCCGTGGTCAAAATGTGTTCCACTCGCTCCAGACAAAACTACTGGGCCGATCTTTCTGAAAATTTGTACGAATGTTCATTATGGGTCAAGGATGATGCCCGACGTTTTAGTTTACCGTTGCAGCCGTTACTAACGGCTGTAACGGCCTGTAACGTTTTTTTTTTCTTTATGGAATTTCTCCGAAAGTACTTGGCCGATCTTTGTGAAAATTAGCAGGTATGTTCATTTTGGGTCACAGATGATGCCTGATGTCTTAGTTTGCCCCGTTATAGCCGTTACTAATGGTTGTAACGGCCTGTAACGGTTTTTCTTCTTTATGGAATATCTCAGAAAGTACTTGGCCAATTTATAAGCGGTTTGGATGATCTTGTGACAAATCGGATCCTCTGTCCATATGTAAATGATGTAATGCTAAAAATGGATTAAACAACCGTTAAAAACCGTTATTCTGCCGTTATTTCTTATATATAGGTGGATTTTAATGAAATTTGGTATATAGAAAGGTTATCACACACAAATGGCACTTCTATATAGTGTTCCAAAATTTGACCGTTAAAAACCGTTATTCTTGACATATTGTCCAATTTGGATGAAATTTGATATGTACACAGGCTTTAGCCCAGTGAGGACTAAAATACCGGTTTCAAAAGTGTATATCGGTTATATAACCGTTAAAACCGTTATTTTGCCGTTATTTCTTATATATTGGTGGGTTTTAATGAAATTTTGTATATAGAAAGGTTATCACACACAATGGCACTTCCATGCAGTGTTTCAAAATCTGACCGTTAAAAAACCGTTATTCTTGACATATTGTCCGATTTGGATGAAATTTGGTATGTACACAGGCTTTATTTAGCCCAGTGAGGGCTAAAATACCGGTTTCAAAAGTGTATATCGGTTATATAACCGATAAACCGTTATTTTGCCGTTATTTTTTATATATTGGTGGATTTTAATGCAATTTTGTATATAGAAAGGTCATCACACACAAATGGCACTTCCATGCAGTGTTTCAAAATCTGACCGTTAAAAACCGTTATTCTTGACATATTGTCCGATTTGGATGAAACTTGGTATGCACACAGGCTTTAGCCCAGTGAGGACTAAAATACTAGCTTCAAAAGTGTATATCGGTTAAAATAACCGTTAAAACCGTTATTTTGCCTTTATTTCTTATCTCACAAAGCACTTGGCCGATTTATAAGCGGTTTGGAAAACTGGGAGTATGTTTATATGCTTCGCATCTTGTTTCTTTTTCGTTTTGTTTGTTTGTTTCGTTTGTTTGTTTGTTTTTCATATGTGTAAATTTGGGTATACTAAATAATAAAAACATTAAGAAGACTCATTCTGTAATTTCTGTTTGTTCGCATTCATGTGGTTTTCTTTTTCTTTTCTCTTCTTTTTTTTTTTTTTTTTCGTTGCACCTATTTTGGCGTCCACGATGTGTGAGCTCGTATTTTCACGGTTTCTGGTTCTTTCCATACATGCCTTTCGAGCACACCTGACCTATCTACTACAATAAACAGTAAACAAGTGGGGTATTTTTTGCTCCCATAAGAAAACCCAGCACAGAGTAACTTTTATTCAAGACTGGCACAGCCTTTTAAACTTGAATAAAGTCAGACAAATACATACAAATACATAGACGAACAATCTAATAGTGGGGGAAAAAACAAGCGCAGGCCAACAACTGAACTGTCTTCATAGTAATGACTTGGCAAAGATTTGGACTTAAGGAGGGGGGGGGGTGAGTTTGAAGATGGAGAAACTGGGAACATGAAATTAAGAAAATATGTTACAGATATGAAAGCTCTTCACTAGGTGCATAAGGGAACCATCGCAATCCCTTTTGAAGGCTGATATATTTGTATTGCCTGCTCCGAGGCCTTTCTCCGCTGGGTCGGAACTCATCAGGGAGACACGGCTGGTTGTGTCTGCGCTCCTGGCGTCCAATAGAGACACACCACAGTCCATAATACTGTGGTGTTCTCACCACCAAGGGTGCAAAAAAGAATCCAATAGCACCCCCAAAGCAGCCAGCGAAGAGTAGTAAATGAAACCAAACGAAAGTGTGGGGAGGAAAAAAGTTGCTGAAAAACTAAAGGCATTATGCAAATAGTATAAAATGTAGGGGACAATATTTGAGCCTACGCTTGAGGATCCGCCCAAAGATGCAAGGGAGATCAGAAGACAAACACACAGACGGAGAAACAAATACAAATAACCTCAATTTAATCAAAACAAAATCGGAAATGAAATGAGGAAGGAAACAGTAAACGATAAACAGTAAACAAGTGGGGTATTTTTTGCTCCCATAAGAAAACCTAACACAGAGTAACTTATATTCAAGTCAGACAATAAAGTCAGACAAATACATAGACGAACAATCTAATAGTGGGGGAAAAACAAGCGCAGGCCAACAACTGAACTGTCTTCATAGTAATGACTTGGCAAAGATTTGGACTTAAGGAGGGGGGGGGGGGGAGTTTGAAGATGGAGAAACTGGGAACATGAAATTAAGAAAATATGTTACAGACCCAGCGGACGAAAGGCCTCGGAGCAGGCAATACAAATATATCTGCCTTCAAAGGGATTGCGATGGTTCCCTTATGCAGCTAGTGAAGAGTTTTCATATCTGTAACATATGTGGGGGGGGGGGGGAAGGATCATGAGTGGCACAGTGCAAGGATCATGACTGGTACAGTGCAGAGGGGCAAAAAGGATCATGAGTGGGACAGTGCAGGGGGGCAAAAAGGATCATGAGTGGGACAGTGCAGAAGGGCAAAAAGGATCATGAGTGGGACAGTGCAGGGGGGCAAAAAGGATCATGAGTGGCACAGTGCAGGGGAGGGGGCAAAAAGGATCATGAGTGGCACAGTGCAGAGGGGCAAAAAGGATCATGAGTGGTACAGTGCAGAGGGGCAAAAAGGATCATGAGTGGCACAGTGCAGGGGGGCAAAAAGGATCATGAGTGGTACAGTGCAGGGGGGCAAAAAGGATCATGAGTGGCACAGTGCAGGGGGGCAAAAAGGATCATAAGTGGCACAGTGCAGGGGGGCAAAAAGGATCATGAGTGGGACAGTGCAGAGGGGGAGGGGGCAAAAAGGATCATGAGTGGTACAGTGCAGAGGGGCAAAAAGGATCATGAGTGGTACAGTGCAGAGGGGCAAAAAGGATCATGAGTGGTACAGTGCAGAGGGGCAAAAGGATCAAGAGTGGGACAGTGCAGGGGGGGGGGCAAAAAGGATCATGAGTGGCACAGTGCAGGGGGGGAGGGCAAAAAGGATCATGAGTGGGACAGTGCGGGGGGGGGGGGGGGGGGGGGGCAAAAAAGGATCATGAGTGGCACAGTGCAGAGGGGCAAAAAGGATCATGAGTGGCACAGTGCAGGGGGGGAGGGCAAAAAGGATCATGAGTGGGACAGTGCGGGGGGGGGGGGGCAAAAAAGGATCATGAGTGGCACAGTGCAGGGGGGGGACAAAAAGGATCATGATTGGCACAGTGCAGGGGGGGAGGGCAAAAAGGATCATGAGTGGGACAGTGCGGGGGGGGGGGGGGGGCAAAAAAAGGATCATGAGTGGCACAGTGCAGGGGGGGGGGCAAAAAGGATCATGAGTGGCACAGTGCAGGGGGGGGGGAGGGCAAAAAGGATCATGAGTGGGACAGTGCGGGGGGGGGGGGGGGGGGCAAAAAAAAGGATCATGAGTGGCACAGTGCAGGGGGGGGGGGGGGGGGCAAAAAGGATCATGAGTGGCACAGTGCAGGGGGGGCAAAAAGGATCATGAGAGGGACAGTGCAGGGGGGACAAAAAGGATCATGAGTGGCACAGTGCAGGGGGGGGGGTGCAAAAAGGATCATGAGTGGGACAG
This sequence comes from Conus ventricosus, assembly GCA_018398815.1. NCBI lineage: Eukaryota > Metazoa > Mollusca > Gastropoda > Neogastropoda > Conidae > Conus > Conus ventricosus. Next base: position 51,018,075 of record CM031600.1, on the reverse strand, counting down.
TGCAGGGGGGGGGCAAAAAGGATCATGATTGGCACAGTGCAGGGGGGGGGGGCAAAAAGGATCATGATTGGCACAGTGCAGGAGGGGGGAGGATCATGGCTGGCACAGTGCAGGGGGGGGGGGGGCAAAAAGGATCATGATTGGCACAGTGCAGGAGGGGGGAGGATCATGGCTGGCACAGTGCAGGGGGGGGGGGCAAAAAGGATCATGATTGGCACAGTGCAGGGGGGGGGGGGCAAAAAGGATCATGATTGGCACAGTGCAGGGGGGGGGGCAAAAAGGATCATGATTGGCACAGTGCAGGGGGGGGGGGCAAAAAGGATCATGATTGGCACAGTGCAGGGGGGGGGGGGGCAAAAAGGATCATGAGTGGGACAGTGCAGGAGGGGGGAGGATCATGGCTGGCACAGTGCAGGGGGGGCAAAAAGGATCATGAGTGGGACAGTGCAGGGGGGCAAAAAGGATCATGAGTTGGACAGTGCAGGGGGGCAAAAAGGATCATGAGTGGGACAGTGCAGGGGGGCAAAAGGATCATGAGTGGAACAGTGCAGGGGGGCAAAAAGGATCATGAGTGCACAGGGGGGCACAGAAAAGGCAGACAGACGATGGAATAAATGAAGTCCTTCGAATGAGACTATAAACCGAGGCTCCGTGTGTGAACGAACGCGTAACATCTTGCACACACGTAAAATCCCTTCACCAACATTCGGAAGAGTCTGGCCGTTGGTATGGATGACACGTTACACACTCGTGCATCCTGCGTAAGAAATTGAAAGAATGAAGGAAGTAAGGAAATGAGTGAACGATATTGAACAATATTGACTGGATGACACGGGAAACGACTGAATGAAGCGCCAGCTGGCAGCTCTTCTGTCAGCACTACCAGGTGGGCAGCCCGCTGTGTAAACGAGTGTGGATTGTAAAGCGCTTAGAGCTTGGTCTCTAGCCGAGGATAGGTGCTATAGAAGTATTCATAATAATGATAATAAAAATGGGATAACACAAAGACAATCTTTTGGCTATAAGTCCTGGGTGGCTGCTGGTCTCGAGTGCAAAATAAACATACAAACTGAAGTCAAGGCATCAGAATGGATTTTGTCTGGTAAAAATGCTGATTATCAAACTAATTCGGAGATCTAAACAAAAATCAAAATGCAGCCTACTAAACATGCTATGGAGGCAATTGTTATGCGGCCACTAGCATTGCACGTGGTCGGGAAAAGCATATCTCTATCAGTATACATAGAGAAAAGATTAACCATGGGTTGTTCAGACAGAAATGCTGATCATGTTTTCTCCTGTCTTGATTAAAGTGGTATGGCTTTTAAGGTAAAGTGTAAACGGAAATTGCTGGCTGATGAGTCTGAGTAGTCTTATATCCTTCTATCTCCAGCAGCCTCTCCCTCCAGATGCAGCTGCTGTCTGGAGTGGACCACGCAGTCAAATACAACCAATTCATACAATGGTCTTTTAGAGTCCCTTGTTATTGAAACCCCCACGTGGAATGTGACCCATCAGCAGCTGCTAGCTCTGATTTCAATTTTTGAGTAATGGTCGTTTGTATTCCAGGAAAGGACTCTGTTATAAATAAGAAGAAACACCGATACTACAGTCGCCGCATAAAATGAGAAAAAGTAAAAATTGAGAAAACGAATACTGCTACAAGGTAATGTTGCTTATAGCCTAGTCTGTGACAGACTGAAGAACTGAACATAACGTGCGTACCACACAAGAACGGACGGACACAGTGAACAAACAGCGTCACTTATTAGCCGATCAAATATTTAATGTGTTTTAATGTTAACATTTAATGTCTGCTTTAGGGGTGTGAATACAGGTTTAGAAACACGTACCAAGCTTCAGTTTCGTAGAAAATTCTGTCGGATTAGTAGTAAATTGTATCCTTGCATCTTTTGAATCACTTAGATTTCTCCAACTGCTTCGTAAAACATCAGTGCAACATTAAAACAAAAGCAAATTCAGCTATCTACCCCCCCCCCTCTCAAAACTATTGTTCGTCACCATGCCTGCTGTTGCTATGTCTGACAGCTCACCATTCAGGTTTTCTGTTTCAGATTTCCACTGTAACACACTTTCTCCTAACTGATGGAGCTGGACAGGACGTGCGTGGTACGGGTCCTCAGTGCACTCTCTCCTCTCTCTCTCTCTCTCTCTCTCTCTCTCTTTGTTGTGACAGTCAATCCAGCACGGGATGTTCGTGACTGCCTGCCTTGCACACCCAGTCTTAATCAAGCCCCTCGTGCACTCCCCTCACCCGCCTCTCCCCCCCCCCCCCCCCCCCCACCCCACCACCACCACCACCAGCCACTACCGCCACCAACTGTTCCCCTCCCTTCCTCCCCCACCTCTCCCCTCCAAATGACGGTGCAGTAGCAGCACAGAAATGATTAATTTTCCTCAAGGGAGTAAGTGAGTTTGAAGCAGTCCGGAGGGATGCAGAGCATGGCAGGAACGCGGCGTGACCTGGGCAGGACCGCCCGCCTGTCGCTTCTGCTCTGTCTGGTGTGACCATGGTGATGGGGACACGGGATGTCACGTGTCCCTCTAAACTGAAACGTGACAGGCTAGGGCTGACAAGATTGGTGGGGGGGGGGGGGGGAGGGAGGGGAAAGAGGGTGGAAGCGGATGAGGGAAGAGGGAGGTCAAGGGAAAGGGGGTCATTTGTCGGACAGTGATGTCCGTCTTTCATCTTTCCTTGGGGGAAGATGTATCTGGTTTGCTTGCCCACATAACTGAACGTTGGTGCAGGCCGTGCAGCGATGTACAACTGTCACCGTTTCTCTCTGATTGACAGACCACATGCCTAAAAATCAGTATCTTGGAAATAAATGGTTTTTTTAGATCTCTCTCTCTCTCTCTCTCTCTCTCTCTCTCTGTAACTGAGCAACTGCGGATCAAAAGGGGTCAGAATCAGGCAAGATTAGATGTCTGATTATTGCAATGAGAGGTTTCTTGTTACAAATCACTATTTATTTCACTATTTACTCTTTTAAGTTCATTAGATTTTGATTCATTGCTGCTGGATATTGTACATAGTGTTTGTAACCGGTGAGGGAAATTTGTGCGGTTCCATATGCTGTGAACCATAGAGTGTATTTAAGTGTCGCACTCAGATGTAAGAAAGACTGGTGAATGTTCTGAATTTTAAAAACAAGCCCCCAAAAAGCATTGAAAGTGATGTATTTCAAAGCTCACTACAGGAAATGATACATTTTTAACAAAAGCAGCTTTTCCATGCACAGATGATCATACAAAGATGACAAAAGCGTTGTTTTACAGAAAAGACGGGGAGGATTGGCAGAAAGGTGACAGGTGGTGTTTGCCTTATATGTCTTATTATTTGTCGTCATCACCGTTCGTCAGCTTTCCTGACCACAGCAACAGTCTGACACAGCCTCCTGTCCAGGGCCCTCTTTTCCAACTGTCTAATGTGTATCTCATCTTAACTGTACTTATCTACTCTGCTTTAAATCTTTGAATGGCTTAGCTCCTTCCTACCTTTATGATCTCCTTCATCTCTATGTTCCTTCTATGCAATTGCGTTCTTCTACCGACAACACTCAGCTCAAAATCCCTCGATTTCGAACTAAAACCTATGGCGATCGTTCTTTTGCTTTTCAGGGTCCTGTTTCTTGGAATAAACTCCCAGTATGTTTGCGTAGTTCAAACTCTCTGTCTTCCTTCAAGGCATCTCTTGAAACAACCCTCCTCACCTATCAATGGCAGTTTTCTTCCCTTCCCTTGCCCATCAAATTGATTCTGTGACTAATGTGTGTGTGTGTGTGTGTGTGTGTGTGTGTGTGTGTGTGTGTGTGTGTGGTGTGTGTGTGTGTGTGTGTGTGTGCGCCGCGCGCGATTGTATTTGTGTGTGTGTGTGTGTGTGTGTGTGTGTGTGTGTGTGTGTGTGTGTGTGTGTGTGTGTGTGTGTGTGTGTGTGTGTGTGAGAGAGAGAGAGAGAGGGGCGTGTGTGCATGTGTGTGTGCGTGTGTGTGTGTGTGTGTGTGTGTGTGTGTGTGTGTGTGTGTGTGTGTGGTGTGTGTGTGTGTGTGTGTGTGTGCGTGTCCGCGCGTATGCTGTTGTGTCCGTTGTTGTGCGACAGTGTGTGTGGGATCATGTGTTGAGTGTGTGTGGGGGGGGGGGGGGAGGTCAATATGCACCCTTGTTTGTAGAGGTATGGTTCTTATTACAATATTCATCTTCTTATTGGTTTCATTGATGTTTTTTTTAAGCTTTTATGTATTTGTAAGCGCTAGGGCTTAAGATGTAAGATTAAGCGCCATAAATAATCATTATTATTATTGTTATCATTATTATTATTACTGTTATCTGTCTGCTATCTGTTTCCAGATCCCAACGCCAGGCGGATTATTGGCTCGCTTTGTTTCCAGTCCCCTTGAGGATTCATGGATGGTTCTGTTGGGTTCTTCCTTGATGCAGGTGTCTGAGAGGGTTTCCTTGGACGGTTCTGTTGGGTTCTACCTTGATGCAGGTGTCCTGAGAGGGTTTCACTGGATGGTTCTGTTGGGTTCTACCTTGATGCAGGTGTCCTGAGAGGATTTCACTGGATGGTTCTGTTGGGTTCTACCTTGATGCAGGTGTCCTGAGAGGATTTCCTTGGATGGTTCTGTTGGGTTCTACCTTGATGCAGGTGTCCTGAGAGGATTTCACTGGATGGTTCTGTTGGGTTCTACCTTGATGCAGGTGTCTGAGAGGATTTCACTGGATGGTTCTGTTGGGTTCTACCTTGATGCAGGTGTCCTGAGAGGATTTCACTGGATGGTTCTGTTGGGTTCTACCTTGATGCAGGTGTCCTGAGAGGATTTCACTGGATGGTTCTGTTGGGTTCTACCTTGATGCAGGTGTCCTGAGAGGATTTCACTGGATGGTTCTGTTGGGTTCTACCTTGATGCAGGTGTCCTGAGAGGATTTCACTGGATGGTTCTGTGGGTTCTACCTTGATGCAGTGTCCTGAGAGAATGTCCCGTCTCTTCCACGTTCCTTTCCTTCATCTCACCCCCAGCTGGTCGTTGGTGGGACCTCTGCTGGAGCTTGATGTTGATGTTCATGTCTGGCGACAGATCAGGAAGCTTGTGGAGGCACCCATCACTCCTTACTTCGCTTGTCATTGTCAGTAGAGGTGGCTTCAGCCAAGTGGACCACCACAGTCATCATATGTCTCATCGTTCTGCTTCACAAAATACTTCATAAAACATGTGGTGTTTCAATGGTTTGTATTACATCAAAACAAACTTCTTTTTTTTCTGGATGCAGCAGAATGTTAAAAGTAGTGTGTGTTGTGTGTGTGTGTGTGTGTGTGTGTGTGTGTGTGTATGTGTGTGTGTTGTGTGTGTGTGTGTGTGTGTGTGTGTGTGTGTGTGAGAGAGAGAGAGAGAGAGAGAGAGAGAGAGTAGAGAGAGAGAGAGATCTGAAAATGAAGAGAGATGAGGTGATAGATAGAATCAGTCACTGACGACTTATTCAGTTTCGATTTTCTTTGCCTGCCTAAACAAATACCTGCGGTACGTATGCATAGACTAGTAATAATGTATGTCAAAAACAAAATGTGTGTATGTGTGTTTTTACATCAACAGTGTGAGTGTGCCACATGTATGGTGTTGATGGTGTGTGTGTGTGTGTGTGTGTGTGTGTGTGTGTGTGTGTGGGTGTGTGTGTGTGTGTGTGTGTGTGGTGTGTGTGTGTGTGTGTGTGTGTGGGGTGTGTGTGTGTGTGTGTGTGTGTGTGTGCTTGTATTGTCTAGATCTGCTGTGCTAAGTAATACACCTGAGAACCTCTTGTCAGCACACTTGATCTCTCAGAATCATACTGCCATGATGAAGCTGTCAGCTGTGTGACGCCTTTTGCTGAGCATGTAGCCTTGATCTTCTTCCCCAATCCATTTTTCTCCCTCACCTTCTTCCCCAACCAATTCCTTTCCCCACCTTCTTGTCCATCACCATTTCTTACCCCACACCATCTCTTGTCACACACATCTCCTTCCCAACCAATTCCTTTCCCACACCATCTTCATTTCCCCACTTTTTTACCCACACCACCTACCCCACACCATCTCCTTTCCCCACACCATTTTTTCCCCACTATCTTCTTTTCCCACACATTCTTCCCCAAACCAATTCCTTTCCCACACATCTTCTTTCCCCACACCATCTTCTTCCCACCATCTTCTTTCCCCACACATCTACTCATTAGCACCTTTCTTCCCCACACCATCTTCTTTCCCCAAACCATTTCTTTCCCCACACCTCACTTATTAGCACCATCTCTTTCCCCACCATCTCCTTCCTTACCCTTCCTTTCCCCCACCATTTCTTTCCTACATTTCTTTCCCCACACCATCTCCTTTCCCCACACCATCTTCTTTCCTTACACTATCTTCTTTTCCACACGATCTCCTTCCCCCAAACCAATTCCTTTCCCACACCATCTTCTTTCCCCACACCATCTTCTTTCCCCACACCTCTATCTTCCCACTCCTTTTCTTCCCCACACTATCTTCTTCCCTACACCATCTCCTTTCCCCACACCATCTTCTTTCCCCACACCATCTTCTTTCCCCACACCATTTTCTTCCCACACCATCTTCTTTCCCTACACCATCTCCTTTCCCACACCATATCCTTTCCCCACACCATCTTCTTTCCCACACCATCTTCTTCCCCACACCATCTACTTTCATAGCACCATCTTCTTTCCCACACATTCCTTTTCCTTACACGATCTCCTTTCCCCCACACCAATTCCTTTCCCCACACCATCTCTTTCCCACACCATCTATCCGCACCATCTTCTTTCCCACACCATCTCCTTTCCTACACCATTCTCCATTCCCACACCATCTTCTTTCCCCACACATCTCCTTGCCTCCCCACACCATCTCCTTTCCCACACCATCTCCTTTCCCATCCATCTCCTTTCCCCACACCTCTCCTATGCCCACACCATCTCCTTTCCCCACACCATCTCCTTTCCTTACACCATCTCCCTTCCCACACCATCGCCTTTGCCCACACCATCTCCTTTGCCCACACCATCTCCTTTCCCCACACCATCTTCTTTCCCCACACCATATCCATGCCTACACCATCTCCTTTCCCCACACCATCTTCTTTCCCCACACCATCTCCTTTCCCCACACCATCTCCTTCCCCCACACCATCTCCATTCCCTACACCATCTTCTTTCGCCACAACACTTTCTTTCCTTTTTTTCTCAGACTTGTAACAGTTGCCATGGAACTACTACTTTCTGCTGTGCCAGTGACCAGGGGACTGTAGGAGTCTGGTCATATACCCATGTACCTCCAGGCAAAGGCAGCTTTCCGTGCAGGAATCCTCACAGTGCCAGACGTGAGAGAGAGAGAGAGAGGAGGAGAGAGAGGAGAGAGAGAGAGAGAGAGGAGAGAGAGAGAGAGAGAGAGAGAGGAGATGAGAGAGAGAGAGATTACACAATGATGAATGTTTTTCACTATCGTTGGTTTTCTCCGGGCATTAAATCCTTGGGGAAGTTTGGCCCGTCTGCCCGGTGACTGTGTCAATATCTTTATGGCATTCTGTAGTCTGGACTCTGAAATCCCCGCTACTCTCCTCAGTGCCTTGGGGTTTACTGTCTCCCGCCTGTGAAAATGGAGTTTAGGTGATGGGGATACTAACCAGCTGATTTTAGTGTCAAAGGTTGGCATGGGTATGGGCTTGTAGCGTTTACATCTATGAGAGAGAAAAGGGATTGAGAGGGGGGGCAGTG
>CM031600.1:50981729-50989229 GCA_018398815.1 Conus ventricosus | reverse complement strand
CTGAGTGCTATCTGTGAACCACACTGATGTCCTGAGTGCTGTCTGTGAACCACACTGATATCCTGAGAGATGTCTGTGAACCACACTGATGTTCTGAGTGCTGTCTGTGAACCACACTGATATCCTGAGAGATGTCTTTGAACCACACTGATGTCCTGAGAGCTGTCTATGAACCACACTGGTGTCCTGAGCGCTGTCTGTGAACCACACTGATGTCCTGAGAGCTGTGCTCTTTTCATGGCATGGAGCTATGGTGTTCCCTGTGAACCACACCGATGTCCTGAGAGCTGTGCTCTTTTCATGGCATGGAGCTATGGTGTTCCTGTGAACCCACACCGATGCCCTGAGAGCTGTGCTCTTTTCATGGCATGGAGCTATGGTGTTCCCTGTGAACCACACCGATGTCCTGAGAGCTGTGCTCTTTTCAGGGCATGGAGCTATGGTTTTTCCCTGTGAACCACACCGATGTCCTGAGAGCTGTGTTTCTTTTCATGGCATGGAGCTAGGTGTTCCCTGTGAACCACACCGATGTCCTGAGAGCTGTGCTCTTTTCATGGCATGGAGCTATGGTGTTCCCTGTGAACCACACCGATGTCCTGAGAGCTGTGCTCTTTTCATGGCATGGAGCTATGGTGTTCCGAAGTCGCAGGGACAGGAAGGGAAGCGCTGAGGAAAGAGGAAGTCTTCTGCTCCTCTTTCCGTCCTCGTCATGGCATGGGGTCGGCTCATTGGTTCGTGGCCTTCTATCCCCCCCCACCTCTCACTTCCCTCTCCTTCCACACCTACGCTGTCCTTTTCGTCCCTATACTTTCGACAAGTTTTCACAAATCTGCAAGTCTTTAACCCTAGTTCTCGCCATCTTATTTCTTTTCAGATATCCAGACTGTTTTCTCTCTCAGTTTTTTTTTCTCCATAATATACCTCATTATTTTTCTCTTGGTGGTGGTCCATAAATTCATGTTGTTATTTTCTTTTCTGTTTTTTTTTTTTTGTTGTTGTTGTTTGTTTGTTTCTTTCTTTTTTTTGTTGTTGTTGTTCAGATTTTGGTTAATAAAAAAATTAGCAGAATGGTTGATCATTGTGGTTGACGATGGTCCACTTGATTCATTATCAAGCACGCTAATTCGAGAGAGAGAGAGTGAGAGAGAGAGAGAGAGAGAGAGAGACTCAAGACTCAAGACTCAAAAACTTTTTTACTCAAGGATAGAGATTTTAGGCAGTGCCTATTCTTCCAATCTGTCCTTGCTATTCTACAACATTCAACTAAACAGACTGCACATATAATAATGACAGAAACAATGAAGAATATAGCGACATTATAATATTAACAATAACAATAGTAATAAGAATTTTTAAAAAAAAATCCATTACAAAATTACACAAACACAGTCAAACACGTACGCGCGCGCGCTCACATGCATGCACACGCCCACACATACACGCACGCGTGCGCATACCCACATCCACATCCACACACTCACACACACACACACACACACACACACACACACACACACACACACACACACACACACACACACACACACACACACACACATTTTCATTAGCTAATATAGAGGCAAGCATAAAAGTAGGGCGTTGAGACTATGATCAAAAGGTTAGATTTATTGTTCAAGTAAATGTTTAAGTACTGCTGATTTGAAGGACGGCAGTGATTGACATGTTTTGGCAGACGGAGAAGAGAGTTCCACACAGATGGACCAAAAAAATGCAAAACTAGATTTGAACAAATCAATGCGGACACGTGGTAAAATGTAATTATTTGAATCATATCGCGTTGTTGCCATTTGGATAAACTCAGCAAGATATGGGTTGGCGCCATGTTTGCATGGACTTTTTAAAAATTAGTTTCTGCCTTATTATAGGTCAGTTGGCTCTGCAGTGGTAACATCATTAGTTTTGCGAATTTGCCCGTGGTTGATAGAGACTTGTCGGAAGAATCAGCTTAATTCCCGTCTATGCATAGAGTTGATTTTTTTTTATGTGATTTTCACCGGCACCACTCCAGACAGTGGACGCATAGTTGATGTGAGAAAGGCAATGGGCTTCAAAAAATAATTTCCGGATATGTGGTTCAACATAATAACTGAGTTTATTGAGTAAAAACAAATTGCGAGCCAACTGTTTGCAAACATGATTTATTATGTGATTGCCATTTAAAGTTCTCATCAATGATCACGCCTAAGACACGGTGTTCGGTAACCCGTCGATCAAGGTTTCACTCATTTTTAGGCTCAACATAAGATGCTGTCGTTGATGTTTCTGTCTCGATGCTAGGACCATACATTTTGTTTTGTGCGGATTAAGGACCATTCGGTTTTGGTTGCACCATTCTAAGACATCAGTGATACTTTGTTGTAACGATATTTGTTTCAGACATGATGTTTGTATCACTACAGTGAAGAGAACTATCGTCAGCGAACAGATCACAGCTGACATCATTGTGGATAATGTGCATCGGTAGGTCATTTATAAAAATACAGAAGAGAAGAGGTCCAAGGACAGAGCCTTGTGGAACGCCACAGCTCACTATTCCTTCAGAGGAATAAGTACCGTTTAAGTAAACACGCTGGGTCCTGCTTTCAAGATACGACTGAAAGAAGGTGACTACTGCCGGATTTTGAACATATGCAGTCATTTTTTTAATAATATATTGTGGTCTAAAGATCAAAACGCTTTCTTAAAATCGAGGAAAACAGTTTCCAGTGAGGTTTCTTTCGTTGATGGCTGATAGCCATGTATCACAGAGGCGTGTTAAGGCCGTGTGGCATGAGTGATTTCGACGAAAGCCTGACTGAAATGGGTGGAACAGTTTGTGATGTTCCATATGTTTAGTTAGGTGTTTGTGAACATGCATCTGTAGAGGTTTCGATACAACGGATAAAAGAGATATTGGTCTAAAATTGTTTAAATCAGTGAGATCTCTTGATTTGGGTATGGGAACCACTTTTGCTGCCTTTAGACCACAAGGGAAGACATTCTGATCAATACACAAATTATAAACATAGTAAGGGTATCAACAATGTAAGGTAGAGCAAGCTTGAGTATAGAAGCATTTAAGTTATCTGGACCCATTGCTTTTTTTATTTTTAAGTTTTGAAATTAAGGAACCAACTTCATTAATAGCAAGTAAGGGGATGATAAATGAATCTCTAGTATTTAATCGTTTTTGACAAAACGATTGAAGAACAGCTGGAGTTTCATATCGATTAAAAAATGTGACACTGGCAGCCGTTTGTACTGATTCAGTTACCTGAAGGAAATGATTGTTGAAGGTGTTAGCAGACCACATAGTCGCAGTATTATCTGATTTCTTTCTCGACTTGTCAGTTATTTCATTAACAGCACGCCATAATGATGCTGTATCCCAGAGAGAGAGAGAGAGAGAGAGAGAGAGGAGAGAGAGAGAGAGAGAGAGAGAGGAGAGAGAGAGAGAGAGAGAGAGAGAGAGAGAGAGACAGAGAGAGAGACTGACACTGACACTGACACTGACACTGGCAATTGTTCTTTGTTCATTCAGCACTTGAGCCCTGTAGAGAAGGGGAAAAGAATTCTATTCACCAATACCAAAAGCTGAAATTTCATATGAACTCAAACACATGTCTCCGCCGTTCTTTCTCTCCCACCCTGTCCCCTTCACTCTTCCTCTCCCTTCGCCCCTCGCCTCCCCTTCCAACCACACACACCCACACAACACACACACACACACTCACACACACACATCGGATCATTCCGAAATGAACCGGTGCAATGTGCAATGATCTTTTTGTCTCATACACATGGCTTCAGCTGTATATTTATCAACACGTGCATTGTGATTAGATAACAACATAGCAACACTTGCTATTTGGGAGGGCGCGTGGGGGCACGTGCAAGACGGCGGAGTGACAACAGGCTCTGTAATGTGCTCTGTTTGAATTGTAGTAGTTCAACGTCTTCAGTGACTCTGCTCCGGTTATTTGTTAAAAAGCAAACTGTTAAAGTGCCAGTGAAGTTGAAGTTCTATCAACATGTGTGATTTACTGATGTGGAGGGGGGGGAATTGGACATTTTCATTCGACCGTTACATGGAGAGCAGCAATCTGGTGAAAGCCCTGTAGAGAAGGGGAAAAGAATTCTATTCACCAATACCAAAAGCTGAAATTTCATATGAACTCAAACAATGTCTCCGCCGTTCTTTCTCTCCACCCTGTCCCCTTCACTCTTCCTCTCCCTTCGCCCTCGCCTCCCCTTCCAACCACACACACCCACACACACACACACACACACTCACACACACACATCGGATCATTCCGAAATGAACCGGTGCAATGTGCAATGATCTTTTTGTCTCATACACATGGCTTCAGCTGTATATTTATCAACACGTGCATTGTGATTAGATAACAACATAGCAACACTTGCTATTTGGGAGGGCGCGTGGGGGCACGTGCAAGACGGCGGAGTGACAACAGGCTCTGTAATGTGCTCTGTTTGAATTGTTTGTAGTTCAACGTCTTCAGTGACTCTGCTCCGGTTATTTGTTAAAAGCAAACTGTTAAGTGCCAGTGAAGTTGAAGTTCTATCAAACATGTGTGATTTACTGATGTGGAGGGGGGGAATTGGACATTTTCATTCGACCGTTACATGGAGAGCAGCAAATCTGGTGAAAGGCAGAAAGGTGAGCGGCCGAAGCGTGCAACCGCAGGGGTGTGCCGGTCGGAGATGTCATGTTGACTTTTGCCATTGTGGTCTGGTGATTGCACTTGCGGCTTGTTTCGAACGGAACCTCAGGAGAACCTTTACATCTGAAACTTTGTGGTCATACGAAGAAAAAGGTTTGGTTGGAACTGTGTTGTGGGGAAGAAATGGGCTAGAGTTCGGTGACCATGACGGTGGCAGTGTCAGTCCGTGCGTTCTGCACGTGACAGCGCTTGTTGCCATGATGTGTGCGTTACACACTGCGTACTCCGTATGGCGTCTACGACTCAGTGGTGACGTGGAAAAAATCCTGGACCGTTGAATGAAGACCCCAAGTCACAAGGGAAGGAAATGGGAGCAATGGCTGCAGAAGTTGACGGGGACGACATCGTCACGAAGATCATGCAGTCACTCCAACAACAGCTAAAACGATCAAACCAATATGATTAGAACCGATCTGAAAGACATCAAATCTGAACTTGCGTATGTGAAAGACCAGTGTGTAGAAATCAATCAATGGTGTGACAGACTTGAAAGAGATCAGAAAGACATTGCAGGAACAGTGACTCTTTTATCGACAGATTTGTCAGGACTACATGAAGATATGACAGACAGAAAAGAGGAAACCAGGAAACTGACAAAGGCTGTGAGTGAACTGAAAGAGGACATCACACACATGAAAACAGAAATGGACATACTAGAGCAACACTCAAGAAGAGATAATCTTCGATTGTTCGGGATTCCCCACAGAGGCGAAAGTGAAGATTTTGACATGTGTGCTGAGGCAGTGATCGACGCTCTGAACAGTATGGGTGGACCAAAGGAGTGGAGCCTGGATGACGTCGTCAGAGCTCATCGGGTGGGGCAGACCAGAAGACCATCCAGATTTTAACGCCTTGCCCGCTAGTCTCTATGTCTGCTGTTAATGTGCTAGATCTTGGAAGACATTATTAGAAGAAGAGCAAGATAATGCTTTTTTTCTTTTAAATCAAGTAGCAAGAGAAAATTGGAAACAAATTAGTGTTGAGGCATTTAATGACAATTGACTAATGCCGTGAAATCTTACATTTCAATGCACAAACAGTGAATCCTTTCAACCCTGTCAAGAATACAGCCTTAGCACCTCTCTTGCCTGGTTAGTTTGGGATGATCTGCATGAACGGAAGGGGTACTTTTATTCAAACTAGAAATTTTACAAAAACATTTAACTGTGAGGTTAACAATTTTGACTTTCGACAGGTCATTGCAAAAGAAATGCATTAAATCACATGTTAAACTTTCATGTAACACAACATGCTTTTGGAATTTTGATGCTTTGACAAACTCAAACATTAGTATATTCATTGCATAATGCAGGGGTGTGTTTTTTTTTCCAATGTAAGCATAAAAAAATGACTATTCGAATAGCAAAACGATTTTTGACCGCCGATCTTCCGTGAACAATACAAACTGTCTCTGAGGATGCTCAGAACATCTGAAAATAGAGGGAAAAAAAACGGAACGTTTCGTCAACGTTTCGATCATAGACTGTCTTCAGGACTTGTGACATAAAACGACTATTCGAATATCTCAGTGAAGTTCAGCGTGCCCACGAGGTTCTGTACAAGTTATCTTTCTTTCCTGGCAGTTCAATACATGTTTGTAACTTCATGAACTAGTCTGTGTAAACGGGCTACTTTGGCTGAAAGCTGTTTGGTCACAGAGTGAGGGACCTTCTGTGGCACCCGAACAGCGCCAGGGTGTAGGGTTGAATAAATGAAGGGAACAAATGCTCAACCACTGCACTACCCGACCCCGCTGATCAGGAGATGATTGCCGGTTGTATCCGACATGGTCATCTTGAAACTAGCCAACTTCCATACAGGAATCCGCCATGAGAGAAGCACCCATGTTGCAAAGGGATGAGCTGTCGGGGTTTGCTTCCAGTCGTACTGTGGGCTGGTGCGACGTTGATTGCCTCGCTCCTTTTGATTCCACGACTCACTTTTTCAGGTTAGTGACCTTTCTCAATATTTACCCCCCCCCCCCCCCCCCCCCCCCCCCCCCCCCCCCCCTCTCTCTCTCTCTCTCTCTCCTCTCTCTCTCTCTCTCTCTCTCTCTCTCTCTCCTCTTATTGTCTGCATTATCTTTCTTTGTTCATTCATTCATTCTTCTATCAGGCCTTTCTTTCGTATATTTCCTTTGCTTCTTTTTCCCCATTTTGTTTACAGATGCAGAGAACAGATAAATGTCTGTTCAACCCCACTTGCTCAACCACCGAGTTTTTGGGCGAAAGTGGCCTAAAGCCGCCTTTTCCTGTGGCGGAAAGAGAGAGAGAGAGAATCACCGGCAGACAGACAGACAGACAGAGAAGAGAGAGACAGAGAGAGAGACAGACAGACAGACAGAGAGGCGGGCAGACAGACACACACACACACACACAACTCTTTCTCTCTCTCAATTAAATGACATAAAATCCGCACACTTCTTCTGACTAATTTCCACCTACAAACTTTGTACACGGGGCTGAAATCTGATCACTTAATTTACGGCTCGCGGCAGTTTGCACCTAGCCTGTCCTGTTTTAAAACGAAGCACACTCGTCGGGTTGCAATGGGTTGCATCAGAAATTCGAGATTGCCACGTCGACAAACCAGATCGAGGCTGTCACGCGACACAACTGGGGCCGTCATTGTTGTTTTGGGCCACCACTCAAGAAGGCTGTGTGTTTCGTCGGCGCTCTGTTGTGACCACTGTGTTTTAATTGTGTTATTTTAAAATGGCTAAAACGTTACTGAAAAGGACAGCGTGCATGTTGTG
>CM031600.1:50972782-50980729 GCA_018398815.1 Conus ventricosus | reverse complement strand
TCAATTTTGCATTCTCGTAAATATACACGGGCGGTTATTTTTACAATTCTTTTTATTTATATGGATCACACTCCAAACTGGATCGGTTGCCCTGATGCGAGTGTCCCCTTCTGCTTCCCCGGTAAATAAAGGTACCTTACTTTCAAACCAAACGGTAATAGTTTGCTGGGTGTACTGGAGTCTTCAGCAACATTTATTGTTTTTCTTTTGATTGCTTGTACTGGTTTTAGACCTTTAAATTCTTCATTATTCATTGCGCGCAAAACTGAGGGCAGTCTTCTAACCCATTCTGTGTTGCGAGAATTGTCAATCAGCTCTCTGTGATACTGGTAGGAGAAAAGTCTTTCAGCTAACTGTTTGTTAAAGTTTTCGACTAAAGCCTGTGATCTATGAACTCTGGAATGCCTCTTTTAATGGTAACTCTATGTTTCAACAATAATTGATTCACTTGGCCTTTAAATTCTTTTCCATCATCAACTTGAATCATGCGAGGATAAGTTAAAGGGCCTCGTTGATATATCAGTTGTATGGCAACAGCAACAGCAGAAGCACTCTTTTGTGTTAATGGTTCCGCATCTTTGTATCTTGAAGCCATGTCAATGACTGTGAGTGCGTACTTAAATCTTTTTCGTCTAATCCTATCAGAGGGTAAATATAGAAGATCCATTTGATGGGTGTCGTTTGGAGTTGTATTGACAAAGTGTGGTCTCTGTATTCGTCTAGGGCAGGTAAATAAATTTGCAAATTGCTTGTTTAGATAACCATTCCTTTGCTGTTTGTTCACTGACTCCAGCTGCTTGGCTTAGCTTTTTAATTGCTGTTATTCCCTTCCAATTATCCTTTGGGCGAATAATAGATTTTGTTCATTTTTTATTCAGCCAATATTATGTGCAACAAAATACACGACGGTCATACCAAAGGCAATAAACGCGATTTCTTGCATCTTTTGTTTTTCTGATGGTTGATAAAAGTCACTGAATTTTGGTGGGGGCAATGTCTGGACCGGTTTGCCTGTTACTAGATAATATTGTTTTATTGCTTGATCAACATCTTTGAATATGTAAGCTGCATGCCCCTGTTTTTTCAGTGTGTCATTAATAAAATCTAACTGCTCAAGTCTCTGCTTTTCATAGGCGTCTTGTGCAGCTGCTAGTTGCTCCATAGCTTTGTTATGTCTTTTTCTCTCGCCGTCATCCCGCAGTTTACTAAATGCGAAATTACTTCCACTAAAAGCGAGCGCATTAACCACAGCGACACCTATCATCATTACGAGTGAGGCCATTTTTATAAATGTATTTTTTATTTACATATTTATACTGTCTGGAATTATTCCTTGCTTAACTAGAAAATCTTTCGTGGCAACCGAAGCTGCAATGATAGCAATCAGCTTTGCTGAATCCTCAAAGTCTAGTTTGCCAAGATCTGCTGGTTTAATTCTTAACAAGCTTTTACCAAGCATTGAGTATCCTACACTTAGGCCTCCAATAACAGCAGAATGGTATACAAGGTTGGTAACAGTTTTTTCGGTGCTCATTTTTAGAAAATAAAATAATTATAATTTTAAAAAACATGAACAGTGATGATCTACTACAGCTACAAGGCGGCCTAAACCTTCCTGAACTTATGAATGACCAAGTTGATGGCCAAGCTGTTATGCCCCAAAAGGAGAGGTTGTATTCTTTGGCGGCGTGTGGAAAAACAAAACAGTTCCTTGGAACTGAATTCAGCATTGAACAAATTCAACAGAAGTCACCACAAGACATTATAAGTATCATAACAGGTATAAGCGCAGCTGGGGTCTAAATGGTGAAAGTGTGGGCAAACGGTTCTAGTTTGTACACTAAACAGTCATAGATTTGCACCCATTGATTGCTGGGGGGAATCAAACTTACGTATGATATAACCTCAAATCCAGTTTTAGAACAAGGTCATAGTAGTCTCTAGGTTGATTTAACTAATAGATTTGGGAACATTGTTATCGCCATTAAACATGGATTAGATAAATTTTAATCATATAGATTTTGTTTCCTTCATAATGAAACGAGCTGGACAATCAGCAGAATCAGAAACATTGATCAGGTGAGAAAGTAATCCAAGCCAGATAAAATCAGCAGAAAAACACTGAACCAGGGGGACCAGTGAAAATCAACCTCATCCTGGGCGTGTTAAGCAGGAAAAAAATTAGCAGATGGAACAGACAAAAAAAATTAATGTTCCAGAATATAACTGATCATGAAAACATAACGCCGCCAACCCAGAACAAGTTGAATCAAATAGCCACTATAAAAACTCCATGTGATACAAGGCCCCCAAAGTCGTCATGAATATTGAACTTAAACTGTTGCCATTTTGGCGCCATTGCTGCGTTGGGGGCAGTTATTACGGCAATAAAATATATTACACAAAGGCACCAGAAACAAAAGAATCAAAAATCTGAACCACTAAATTCTGAAAAAGACAGCAGCATGCAGCAGGACGCCAAAACCAGCATTACAAAGGCTCATTTGATCCATTTCAATGGAATAATATATTGATAACTTAATTTAAATTTTTTATAAAAAATAGATCATGGCGTATTATAAAATGATAAAGTCAAAAAATAAGACATGGAGTCTATAAAACATTTCCCAAAGACCAGAATGTAATCAATGCGGTTGCATAGGATGTAAGGCCTTCATTAAGATCTAGCAGAGAAACGCTGAGCCAAGACGTCCTCAACAATGCCACGTTTTTTAGGCTGTGTGTACTATATTAGTACATCTACTATTTAAGATAATAACATAGATTGTATTTTTTGAATAATTATAAAGATAACTTAATAAGAACTTGGTTGTACTTAAAGGATGACTTTTTTTGTTTTTTTTTTTTTTTTTTTTGCCTTCCCAACCTCTGCGTCACCTCAAGGCAGTGCACACCCACGCCGCTCATTCCGACACCCCCGTCCACAGCATAGCCCCCGCTGGCCCCGCCGCAGCCCCCGGCACACCGCAATCCACAGGACTGTCAATGTCAAGATCGTCAAGAGCAACCTACCGGAGGAGGACACTGCCACTGCTGCCGAGTCCACTTCGGTGGTGTTTCAAGTGGCGCCTGTTCTGATCTAACAACTCAGGACACCACCTACTAAGCCCCTACTGACGAAAAAAAAAAGGGACAATAATTGCTTAGTCGCGGAGCCGCTGAGTGAAGCTCTCCTCTCCTCCTGGAGGCGCAACCACGTCCGTCCAACGACAGCCCCCATGACTTTCGCCGATACCAGTGACCCAGACGAAGCAAACCAAGGCCTCAGACGTGGAGATAACCATCGAATTGAGGTCACCATGAGGCAGGGGGCATGAAGGGCCACAGAATTTGAGACTTTTTTTGTTTTTAATGCGAATCAATGGGAATGAGATGATAAGATGATCTAACGGATTTCCATTTCGGTCAGTAGACTACATGACAGTCTGTACTCTACCTTCTTTTCAATAATATACCTGGCGTCAACCAGGCCCGAGGAGATACAGCACCTGCAGTGTTGGTCATGAAATTTGAGCAACACTCTCAGAAACGCATCCTTTAGTGAGAAAACTCGACTGTGTGGTTCCAGTCTTCCCAAATGATCCGCAGCAAACTCAACTCTGGGAAGACCGGTCGGGGCAGAAAAAACCCACAGGCCTCTGATGGGATTCGAACCCACGACCTCCCAGCCGGGAGTCCGCGTCGCCTACCACTTCGCCACGCGGCTGGTCATAAAGGATGACTTAGTTATGATCTGAGGGACTTAAATCAAAAATAGAAGTTACTTGATCAAGAACATATAGGAACTGAAGTAACTTAATAAAACTTAATTGAAGAACTGGGGTGACATACTTAAAAACTTAATTAAGAACTGGGGCTACTTGGGGTAGGATGTGTTGTTGTAACACAGGGGTGGGTGGAGCGTGCGTGCGTGGGGTGGGGGTGGGGGACGGCGTTCGTGTGTGTGCGCGACTCTTTGATTATTTATAAGAAATCGAATGTTATCCAGAATATAATATAGTTATTATCAGTAAAACACAAAAACCACAACAAAAACAGCACACACGCACAAACATTAAAAAATAGAAGAGGTTGCATAGTGAAATTGGGAAAGGTTAATGGTTGCGCTTAAGCGCCGTAAATTCAATCCGCTGGTCGTCTCTCTGTCCAACCGAAGATTATTCAAAGCAGCACCAAGTGCATTTATCAAAAGCTTGAATTTAAAAAACAAGACAGTTGAATAAAAGTACACCTGTGCCCGCCCGAAGGTAGCCAAAAAAGTTGAAGCAGGACGTGAAGCGAAGCAGTGAAGCCGTAATCACAGCAATATATACACAGTCATGTGAGTGCTTGGTGGAAATTCAAGGCAGTCACTCTAAATATAGTACCTTCATGCAGAACGTACGTATATTTAGAGCCACGTCAGTGGTAGGCCTGCAGTAGTCTGTACAGCCGCGCGCACTGTTGCTTAAAACGCCACACAACCCTGCCTCTAAACAAACCCGCCGTTCATGCAAGAACGGTACTATATTTAGAGCCCCGTCAGTGGTAGGCCTCAGTGGTCTTACAGTCCCGCGCGCACTGGTTTGCCTAAGACCGCCACCCAAACAAACAATTGTATGACTAGGACGTGACAGTTGAGTTTCAAACCGGGATATTTGAACTTTTGACAGTAGGTTCTGTAATTCTTCAATCTGTAGCATGTTTTCAATTGCTTCAGTTTATTCATGATAAAATGACTGGCAGACCAATATTGTATAACTGAGACATGGTTAAGTACTTTTGCAAGAGTACGTAGCTTGCTTGCGTGAACAACTGAATATCCAGTTATGTTCTTTTAACCAATGTGCCCACGTTTCGTTCATTCTTCCTTCTTTTCTTCTTTCTCCTGCCAGATTTTGCACAAAAATCAGAAACCGAACCAGACTGAATATGAAACATTATTGTTTGGGCGTTCTGTCTTTTAGATTCTAATCCCTTGTTTGCAGTTTTTCTATAATTTCATTCTCGCCCGCTGAATGGTCAAAAAGAACAGAATCACTAAAAAGGCTTTTTCTTGAATGCAGTACTGGTGTCAGCTTCATTTGCAACAAGATAAATTTCAAATCTGTTGAAATCAGCTCCGCCCCTCTGTTTTCTTTCTTCCTTGTTTTTCTTTATATAATCTTCCATCTTGCGGGACCGGGGGTAGTTTTCATTGGCCTACAGTTTCTGCCTTCTCAGCTATAGTTAGCCATTCTTCATGAAATACTGTTCCTCAAGTAACATTCTTTTCTTCTCGTCCACAATTCCTGTTGGTGTTGGAGGTGGTAATGGAACATTGCAAGCTTGATCCATGTCCAGAGTCAAAAATAAACAAGTTGCATGCCTAGAATAATCTAACAATTCTTGATGAGCACCTGTGATTCAGAATTTCTCTATCTAATCGAAGAAATACTATCTTCTACATTTGTGGACAATTCGCCTTGTTAAATAAAACACTTTCTCACTGCAAAAGCACCACGCTACAGCACAGCCTTTCCAATGTAAAATGACAGCTAGGGGCCGGTTGTCAACACTGGGCTGGGACGGCTGTACGCCTTTTACTATCCCGTGATTAAATTCTTGGCTTAATGGTTGGTAAATGCAAGAAACATTTTTAGATTTGTTTTTTGCCCTAGCGGGAATCCTTAATTGCGCCTGCCACAACTCCTAAACCCACACACCCCTCCAATAAAGTTATCAGGTGTCGACCATAACGGTCTCTGTCAGTAATCGAATAGTGCAGAGTCCTTAGGTAGGCCGGCAACTAGCAATTAAAGGCTTACCTGCACCCACCGTGTATATGGGCGCGTTCAGCCACAACTGCTTTTCCCTGCGTTACTCTATGGGACGTGTTCAGCCACGGCTACTTTCCCTACGTTACTACGCTACGTTTTGGGTATTGAAGTCTTACTTGTCAGAGAACAGGAAAACCTTTATTCTGGGCCACTTTCGCCCGAAAACTGGTTGAGGGCGAAAGTGGCCCAGAGTCGGCAAATTACTGTTCTCTCCATGCCACACCCCAGCTCCTTTTGCTCATCAGTCAATACATCGACCGGTTCACCAATTGAGCGATTACCATGCCACACCCAGCTCTTTTTGCTCATCAGTCAATACATCGACCAGTTCACCAATTGAGCGATTACCATGCACACCCCAGCTCTTTTTGCTCATCAGTCAATACATCGACCGGTTCACCAATTGAGCGATTACCATGCCACACCCCAGCTCTTTTTGCCATCTTCTTCAGAATGGCAATCATGGAAGCCAATGAGAACTTCACGAAGGACTGTACATTCGCGTCCGAACTGGTGGTAAGCTTTTGGGACATTAGTCTTTTCTGGTTCAGAACCCAAGCTATGGAGGAGTTTGTCCGTGTTATATGTCAACGATTGAGCTCTCTTGGCCAACACAAAGGAAGAACTGCAGTATTTTGTTGTGTTAGAATTCCCCAACCTGCTGAAATCTCTGTCCTGACTAAGTTTTGAAACAAGACCGAGCTGAACACCGCCAAAGTAACTCGACAGCAGTGCAGTGTCTCCTCCGGTGGGTTGCCTCTTAATGACTTGACATTAATTGCATCCTGTGATTGCCGGTACCGGGGCTGCGACGGACCGGGCTGAGCTGCGGCTCTGGACGGGAGGTGGAAATGAGCAGCATGGGTGCAGGGTCACTGAGATGGCACAGAAGATGAAACAGAAACAATGACTGAGCTGAGAGGTCCAAGGTCTCCATGAGCTGAGAGGTCCAAGGTCTCCATGAGCTGAGAGGTCCAAGGTCTCCCTGTCAAGCACAGCAACCATGTGACTGGCGTTCATTGGAAACGTATTTTGTGCTGATCAACAGCTGACCTACTGTGGTGGTGTGATAAACAATCATTCGGCAAGGGGTGAAGCTCTTTCGATTCCCTGTTCCTTCTTCCTTCTTCTCCAGCATCTATGGAAACCTTGGAAAACCTACTACATATGTTGATATACCACATGCGAGAAAAGTCCCCTCATCTCAATATGTTTTTCTCAAGCAAGTGTGGACAAGACTGTCATTCCCACTGGCTTCAGTGTTAAAGGTGTACATACCCGTCTTACGCACTCATGGAGAGAGATCATCAAGATGAAATGGGTGGTCAAGGTTTCTCAGAACCTCTGCAGACCTGTACAATGTGTCATGTACAGCGGTGGACATATCTCCTTCCTGAGCGGTTGGAGGACCCACAGCCTTGGAGAATGTGTTCCGTGGTCTTGTTTGCTTCTCCACAGGAGCAAAGACTACAAAGCAAGTGTGGACAAGATACTCATTCCTACCGGCATCAGTGTTAAAGGTGTACTGAGTCGTCTCATGCACGACTCTGCTGATGAGTCAGGCTTGGTTTCTGTTTGGAAAGCAGATTCAGTCGTTGGAACCGTTTCAGCAGCGCTCCTCCATTACATCATGACGATCAGGTGGTAAGATCACATCACCAGCAATAAGGGTTTGGAAGAAGAAAATATCTTCAGCATCAATACCGCTTTAATGTTCTGTAAACTGACAACGTATACACATATGAAAAACTCCAGGACGTCAAAAACCATACATTACATAGAACTGCGTCAGATCGTTCAAATGCCACAAAGGAGCACCCTGCGCAGGGTACAAGGATCAGTTAGAATGCCAGTCAACACTTGTTTCTGTCAACAGAGAAAGTTGGTGCTCGGCATCAGTTAGAATGCCAGTCAACACTTGTTTCTGTCAACAGAGAAAGTTGGTGCTCGGCATCAGTTAGAATGCCAATCAACACTTGTTTCTGTCAACAGAGAAAGTTGGTGTTCGGCATCAGTTAGAATGCCAATCAACACTTGTTTCTATCAACAGAGAAAGTTGGTGTTCCGCATCAGTTAGAATGCCAATCAACACTTGTTTCAATTAACAGAGAAAGTTGGTGCTCGGCAT
>CM031600.1:50955282-50967782 GCA_018398815.1 Conus ventricosus | reverse complement strand
GAAGGACATGGAGACAGACAGAAAAAGAACTGGAAGGACATGGAGACAGACAGAAGAATAATTAGAAGGACATAGAGACAGACTGAAAAACTGGAAGGACATGGAGACAGATGGAAGAAGATCTGGAAGGACATATAGACAGACAGAAGAACTGGAAGGACAAAGAGACAGACAGAAGAAGAACTAGAAAGACATAGAGACAGACAGGAGAAGAACTGGAAAGACATAGAGACAGACAGAAGAAGAACTGGAAAGACATAGAGACAGACAGAAGAAGAACTGGAAAGACATAGAGACAGACAGAAGAAGAACTGGAAAGACATAGAGACAGACAGAAGAAGAACTGGAAAGACATAGAGACAGACAAAAGAAGAACTGGAAAGAAATAGAGACAGACAGAAGAAGAACTAGAAAGACATAGAGACAGACAGAAGAACTAGAAAGACATAGAGACAGACAGAAGAAGAACTGGAAAGACATAGAGACAGACAGAAGAACTAGAAAGACATAGAGACAGACAGAAGAAGAACTAGAAAGACATAGAGACAGACAGAAGAAGAACTAGAAAGACATAGAGACAGACAGAAGAAGAACTAGAAAGACATAGAGACAGACAGAAGAAGAACTGGAAAGACATAGAGACAGACAGAAGAAGAGGTGGGGGGATAATGAAAGGAGTGAAATGACCTGTCCAATGCAGTAAACTACAACACACAGAGGGATTCTGTCTGGAAGTCTTCAGTGGCGTATCAACAACTGCTCATGGTTATCAGATACATGGGGTGATGAGCACATCTTGGTTAGTAGAGTCTGGTCGGCTTCCCGGCCCACTGTACCTTGCTAATGACGTCATTCCATATGCCGTGGTCATGACGTGAACCATGGGATACTTACACAACAGGCCTACAAGGCAGTTTTCATCATAATAATTCGAAATTTATGGACATCCTGTAAAACGTTTCATGAGGAACACTCGACTGAATAGGTAAAGAAAACGATGAAACGAGATATGGTAAAGAGTAACTCTACACGCATACTTAACCTAAGTTTGAGACGATAACATTAGCCCTAGATAGAACATATTACAACAAAAAAAATCACGATGCATTGAAATACAACCTAATAACAGCAAACTAATTACAAAACAAAAAAGCAACAAGAAATACTTAAACAGCAGCAGCACTTATGTGTAAGCAATGATAACAACATACACAATTTGTCTTCATTAACAAATACGTAATTAATTCAACATGAAACACGACAATCCACACAAACTTGGCCTTGATGTGCAATAGCGACTCGATCAGTCACGAACGGTCATCTTTGACGGCATGTTCTTTGGATGAATATTGTTAGAATGTTGGTCTGACAGACCGAAAGCAGCCCATTGTCAGACAATGTACCGGCTGCGTGGTATGGGCGACAGCATCACTCTCTGTTCACAACGCGCCAGCCAGTGCTAGCTGCGCAGCATTACTCTCTGTTCACAACACGCCAGCCAGTGCTAACTGCGCAGCATTACTCTCTGTTCACAACACGCCAGCCAGTGCTAGCTGCGCAGCATTACTCTCTGTTCACAACATGCCAGCCAGTGCTAACTGCGCAGCATTACTCTGTTCACAACACGCCAGCCAGTGCTAGCTGCGCAGCATTACTCTCTGTTCACAACATGCCAGCCAGTGCTAGCTGCGCAGCATTACTCTCTGTTCACAACATGCCAACCAGTGCTAGCTGCGCAGCATTACTCTCTGTTCACAACATGCCAGCCAGTGTTAGCTGCGCAGCATTACTCTCTGTTCACAACACGCCAGCCAGTGCTAGCTGCGCAGTCAGGGTGCACAGCCACACACAGAACTTGTGATTTGTTATCTTAAACTAATTCAGGTCAATCCACCAGGCAACAGAGACAAACAAATTACCAGACAAAACACGACGCGTTTCGACCTCTTAGGTCTTCTTCAGGCAATATAAACAACATTCTTGACGATGAAAACGAGGAACGAGCGAATACATATCTTTTCCAATTCGGTGCAAGGTGGGCGTTGAATCTGCGCCGATTTTGAGAAGATAAGTGATTGCTTGTTCTTGTTTTCATTGTCCTGAATGTCGTTTATCTTGCCTGAAGGAGACCTAACAGGTCGGAACGCGTCGTGTTTTTTCTTGTAATTTGTTTGTCGGATTTACTATACAAATTCTTTGTAAAATTTGCTTCAATTTCCGCCTTCAGTCACCTCGTTTTTAAACTAATCTTAGGTATTAGAATTGAACTTATTTATTGAAAAAGCCGATTATCAAACTAAGTAGGAGATCCAGCACAGAAAGTTAAAATGCAAACAGCAAAACAGGCGGTATAGACAAATGTGCAATCATAAGCATTGCACCTACACAGGGAAAAAAGCTCTGTCACAATACGTAGGGTAAATGATTCATCATGGGCTTTTCTGACAACGACGCTGGTCGGGTTTTGTCATTCCTCGATAAACCTGTTATGACCTTCAAGGTACATGGAAATTGTTGGCTCGATTCTGATCAGTCTGAGTGACTCTGTTATGTATTTGTATCCACCAGCTTTCTCCACCGCTGCAGCTGTTAACGAATCCGGGCCACACAGTCCAATGCAATCCACCTCATGACATTGTCTTTTAGAGTTTCCTTTTTATTGTTTATTTGATTACTAACAACCTCTACCTGGAATATTGCAGATCAGCGGCTAATAACTCCGATTCCAATTGTGAAAATTGATCTTTTGTATTCCAAGGAAGGAACCTGCTTTAAATATAACGAAAATAGAAACAGATACTACACTCACCATGCGAGAAGATGAGGAAAGCATGCCAGAAGAAAACGAATACTGCTACATGTTTGAAGTCGGTGGTATACTAAACAAACGAACATGACGAATGAACTACACAAGAACAGAAAGATACACCGAAGACGAGCCTCACTTAGTCGTCCATTAACACACAGGCTGCACTGAAGGATGAGAAACATTTCGGAGCCTCTTATAACACATCAAATGTACTGAAATACGTCCGAAACGTACCTGTCACTTTTCAGATCCACTTTACTGTAAGGGGAGATACGAGTGTGAGTGTGTGTGTGTGTGTGTGGTGTGTGTGTGTGTGTGTGTGTGGTGTGTGTGTGTGTGTGTGTGTGTGTTGTGGTGTGTGTGCGTGCGTGCGTGCGTGCGTGCATACGTGGTGCGTGCGTGCGTGCGTGTGTGTGTGTGTGTGTGTGTGTGTGTGTGTGTGTGTGTGTGTGTGTGTGGGGTGTGTGTGTGTGTGTGTGCGCGCGCGCGCGCGCGCGTGAGCACCCACATGTTTGTGTTTTATCTGTCGCTTAACAAATCAGATTTACTGTCAGACAGACAATATTTGCCTTTCGTTTCACAGACTGTAGAACAAACAGCACTCATATGTCAGTTAACGGTCGAAAGACAAAGTGACACTAACCTGTCGCTTAACAGATCAACTTTACTGGAAGACAAGAAATACTTACCTGTCGCTTTACAGATAACCTTGAGTCAACACAAAAAGCTTTGACTTAACACACTAGCTAAAACTGCTACTTGTTTTACAACTGAGTTTTACTGAAAGACAAGCAATTTGTACCTATCAAACAGAGACCAGCTTTATTTGTCCATTGGTGTGTCTGTCCTTGTATTTTCTAATCCTCTTGTTCAAGGCACAAGACTCAAAACGCTTCGCAACAGGTTCATTTTGTTGTGTGATTCCATTTAGGGTTTGATCCAGCGACTGAACTGTTAGTAGTTCAAGAATAAATGCAGAATGACCGGACTGCCGGTCGTTTACTGTGTTCATCTCATGCCCATGGATGTTCTTCATTTATATATATCTTTTCCTTTTACAGTAAATTTAAGGCGTAAATACAGATTCTGAAAACACGTGCCAAGCGTCAGTTTTGCAGAAAATCTTGTCCGTTTCATGATAATACAGACTGTGACTTTTGATCTTTCAAAATCCTTTAAATATTGCACATCAATTCTTGGATTTCAACGAGCAAATTCAGCAATCCCGCCCCCCCCCCCCCCCCCCCCCCCATCTCAAAGTTACTGCACATCGACATCTTTAATGTTGATATGTCTGACAGCTAAACATTTAGGTTTTCTGTCTCTAATTTCCGCCATTAAACACGTCGTGCTAACACCTGGAGCTGAACAGGCCGTTCATGGTGTAGGTCCTCGGTGCAGGCCACTCTCCTCTTTGTTGTAATAATAATAATAATAATAAAAAAACAACAATAATGATAATAATCATGAATACGTATATAGCGCCTATCCTCGGCTAGAGACCAAGCTCTAAGAGCTTTACAATCCACACTCATTTACACAACGGGCTGCCTACCTGGGTAGTGCCGACTGAAGAGCTGCCAGCTGGCGCTTCATTCAGTCGTTTCCCGTGTCAACCAGGTAATATCGTTGAATATTGTTCACTCAGTTTCCTTACTTTCTTCATTCTTTCCATTTCTCACGCAGGGTGCATGCTATGTGTAACTTGTCGTCCATACCAACGGCCAGGCCGAACTGGCCTTCTCTTCCAAAAGTAGGTGATGGGGGTTTTACGTGTGTGCAAGATGTTATGCGTGCGTTCACACACAGAACCTCGGTTTATAGTCTCATTCGAAGAACTATATGAGAAATGGAGTCAGAACCAACGTTAACTCCCAGGGAAAAATCCCCCTCTACCGAAACGGCCCGGTGGTGATTCGAACCCGCAACCCCAGGATCACCAAGATTACGAGTCCGGCGCTGTACCAACTGAGCTATTCCGGACCCATTGTTGTGACAGTCATTGCAGCGCAGGATGTTGGTGACTGCCTGCCTGCACACCCAGTCACACTCAAGTCCCTCACGCACTGCCCTCACCCCGCCCCTCCCTCAATCCACCCCAATGCATTACCACCACCAGCTTCACCCCTCTTCTCCTCGCTCCCTCCCTCCCTCCCTCACCCTCTCCACTCTAAATTACTGTGCAGCAGGAGTGCAGAAATAGTAGCTAGTTCTCCGGCGGGGAGATCTGTCTGAAGAAGCGCAGAGGGATGCAGAGCAGAACCTTGATGTGACCGGTGCTAGACCAGCCGCCTGCTACTTCTGCTCTGTCAGGCCTGTCCATTCTCCCCTGATGGAGGCCAGGGATGTAACGTGTCACTCTACAGTGGGACATAAATGAACAGGGCTGACAAGATTTTATTTGTGGGGGAGGGGGTGGAGGCAGGGGAACGGGGAGGGGGTTAAAAGAGGAGGGATAAAATGGAGGTCAAAGGAAGTGGGGGGTCATTTGTCGGACTGTGATGTCCATTTCTCTGTCTGACAGAGGGAAGAATAGGCTCTATCTAGAAAAGTTTTCAAGAGTACATTTTTACCCTCTCTCTCTCTCTCTCTCTCCTCTCTCTCTCTCTCTCTCTCTCCTCTCTCTCTCTCTCTCTCTCTCTCTCTCTCGTGAGACTTGATCCCATTCTACCAAAACAAACTGGTTTAATCCTATATATCAGTCAGTCTGTTACGTATAAACGTATCATATCGTTTGAAAAACACAATGTAGAATGTATATGGGTCGAAATCAATCTAAAAAGAAACAAGCCATTATTCATTGGATTCATTTACAGAAACCCCGCCGAACATATAGAATGGGTCAACAAATTTAATGATAGCTTGAAGATGTAACACTCAATGACAATGAAATCATCCTTCTCGGTGATTTTAACACTGATCTTTTAAAGCCCAATCATCGATGGATCCAAACAGTTGTGAATTTTGGACTTCATCAATTAATTGAAACGCCCACTAGAATTACTCCGCTTTCTGAAACACTGATTGATCACATTTATAGCAACACGCAACAAAACATTGTAGAAGTGTGTTCTCCACATTGTGGCTGCAGTGATCACCTACCTGTTTGCCTTACTTGGTTCAGGAAAGGCACAAAAATTCCCAAGCCTGGACACAAAGTTATTACCTATAGATCTTTTGCTCACTTTGATAAAGACGCATTTCTTTTCGACTTAGCTCATTCATCTTTACCAAACGTGTATCAGTTCACTGATCCTGATGAAGCATTTCAATTCTGGCACAAGTCATTTACTTATATCTATGACAAACATGCTCCCTTTATAACAAAAAGACTAAAACATTCCCCCAAGCCTCCTTGGTTGACTGATGTCATCCAAGATGCGATGCGTGAAAGAGACATGCTGTTAAAAGCAAAACAATTTCAAGATTTCAAAAAACGAAATAAAGTTACGGCAATGTTACGTTCAGCGAAAAAGAAATACTTCCGAGATCTTGTATTGGAAGGTTCTAATAATTCTATGTCAATTTGGAATGCTATTAACATTCTCACAAAAAAGAAAGTCCATAAAATGTCTGCCTCTATTAAAGGGCTTTCAACTGATGATTTAAATCACCATTTTTCTAATATATCTTCCTCAACTATAAACAAATGATAGGTCCTATTTAAATAATCTCGAGCTACTAAAAGAATTTTGTTATTCTAAAAATATAACATCAGACGCTGTCGTTCCTCCTATTACGGTGTTTGACGTTTACGTACATCTTACACAACTCAAGCAGACAGGCACACGTGGCCTTGATAATTTAGATGGTAAGATTCTTAAATCATGTGCTCCTATCATCACAGACTCTTTAACTTATTTGTACAATCTCTGCATTGACAAAAGCTATTTTCCTTATATTCTTAAGCAAGCCAAAATTGTTCCTATCTATAAATCTGGAGATGAAACTAACCCATCAAATTACAGACCTATTTCAATATTATCGGTCCTGTCGAAACCTTTGGAAAAACATGTCTATAAACATCTAATGTCACATGTTTCGGAGAACAATTTGCTTCATCCCAATCAATCAGGATTTAGAGAAAACCATTCATGCACACTGCTTTAACTAACCTCGTCGAGGATTGGCTCGTTAATATCAATGACAACAAATTCACGGGAGTATTGTTCGTTGACTTTGCAAAAGCTTTCGACGTCATTGACCATAATTTGCTGCTACGTAAGCTAGCCTTATATAGACTTTCCGACCAAACTCTTTCTCTTCTTACATCTTTTCTTTCTAACCGTCATCACAAGGTTTTCTTGGGTAACCAACAATCCAAATTCCAGACACAAACATTTGGTGTTCCCCAAGGATCCGTTCTTGGTCCTCTACTCTTTTCTCTCTATATTAATGATCTTCCCTTATACGTTACAGGAGGCGTATGTGAACTGTTTGCCGATGATACGTCTATTCATTCGAGTCATTCTAATTTGAAGCAATTATCTACAACTCTGCAGAACAATTTTAGTAACTTAATTGATTGGACTGAGCTGAACCACATGTCTTTGAACGACCAAAAAACTAAATACATGATAATAACTTCGCGACAAAAACGGCAAAAAATAATCTTCAGTCTGCCTTCTATACACATAGGTAGTACAGTCATTCATGAAGTTGATACTCACAAAGTTCTAGGTGTTACTATCGACAATAATCTTTCCTGGTCACCCCATATCGATAGTTTATGCAAACGTATTTCCCAAAGGTTATTCAACTTTCAAAATTTAAGAATTTCCTCGATGTTACAGCTCGAAAGAAATTCTTTCATGCATTTATTTCATCATCTATCGATTATGCGTCAACACTCTATGATCAATGCAGTGCAAACACATTAAGATATCTAAACAGGATTTGTAAACGCTCTCTGAAGTTAGTACTTTTAAAAAACTACCAGTTTGACGACTGAAGACTACTTAGCGCTGGAGATCCTTCCATTATCGTATAAACTACAGTTTAACAAAGCCGTTGTAATGTATCGAATAATGAACGGATTTGCTCCTTGTACACTAACCACACGATTTCCGCGAAATCAATCAAGATACACGAACAATATTGTAATGAGAAAACCCAGAATTGATCTTTTTAAAACAAGTCTCGCCATTCAGGAGGGGCCCTTTGGAAACTCCTTACCAAATTACGTGAAAGATAAAGAAAGCATTAGCTCGTTTAAATCAGCTTACAAAGCATTTCTCTTTCAGGCACTAAAAACTTTTTAAAAAGTACACTACATATTTTAGACATGATATTTCTCTTCATGCCATATAATGCAAAAGAAAGAATATAACAGACATTGTGACCATTGTTATGTTTAAACAGTACTGTACAGATTGCTGATGTTGTCATTAGATCAATTCCTTCATGTGTGTGTGTGTGTGTGTGTGTGTGTGTGTGTGTGTGTGTGTGTGTGTGTGTGTGTGTGTTGTGTGTGTGTGTGTGTGTGTGAGCGTGCGCACGCGCATATGGATGCTTGCATGATTGTGTCGTTTGCTTTTGTAGTATTAGTCTGTTATTTCTTACAGTTTGCAAGTTGACTTAGTGTATTCACTTTTTCCTCTTTGTTGCCATATTGACTTCTGTGTTGTCCATGTGCTTTTTTTTCTTTTTTTTCCCAGGGCTGGGTGAAAAAAAGCATGCGCAATTTGCTTATCCCATTACCCTGGTAAAATAAAATTTCGTTCGTTCGTTCGTTCGTTCGTTCTCTCTTACCGCAAGGAATGTGAATCAAAAAGAGTCTGTATCAGGCGAGCTTGAGATGTCTGATAGTCGCAATGAGAAGTTCCCTACTATACATTGCTATTTAATTTTCGTTTTACTTTTGATGATATTTGTTTCCTTTGTTGCCAGGTTTCGTATTGAGTGTTTCACCCGGGATCCTGTGCACCTTTGTCAGTTGTGAACCACACAAATGAATGTAAACATTATATTCAGATGCCAAAAAGACTAACGCTGTTTGGAAAGAAAAACAAATCAGCCTATAAATAATTTTCTTGAAAGAAGGAAAGAACGTATTTTAAAGCTCAGTTCAGAAAATGACACTTGTTCACCAAAATCACCCATTTCCATACATTGTTATAACACACCGATTGAGAACTGTCGATTTACCCAGAGGAAGAGGGTAATGTTGCAGAAAGACCAAATGTTTCGCTTTTGTTTAATTTTCATTCATAATTGTTCATTCTCATCTTCCACCGGCCATCCTGACGGTCAGTCGTGGTCTGACAGAGTCCTGTGTTCTGGGCCTTTCGTTCCAACTGTCCCGATATGTTTCACATCTGTCTGGTATTTGCTTAGAGATCCCGGCTCCAGACAACTTTTCCTCCTGTTCTCTAGGGAGATTCTACTGTACAGCTTGCCTGGTGATATTTGACGCAGGTTTCCTGACAGGGTGTCCCTTCTACTTTCATTTTCCTCCCTTGATTCCCCCCTCCTCCCCCCCTCCCCCTCGGTGGGTAGTTGGTGTGATCTATGGCAGATGGCTGATGTCGCTGATCATGTCTGGCCTGCGGATCTGGGGGGAGATGTCTGAGACAGCCATCATTTTTTGTACTCCCAGTTCTTATAGAACAGGGAGTACTTTAGAATGGGAACGAAGAAATGCTGTATGTGTGTCTGTCTGTCTGTTTGTCTGTCTGTGTGTCTGTCTGTGTGTCTGTGTGTCCGTGGTCAAAATGTGTTCCACTCGCTCCAGACAGAACTACTGGGCCGATCTTTCAGAAACTTTGATAGCCGTTACTAACGGCTGTAACGGCTTGTAACGGTTTTTCTTTTTTATGGAATATCTCAGAAAGTCCTTGACCAATTTATTAGCGGTTTGGATGATCTTGTGACAAATCGGAGCTTCTGTCCATATGTAAGTGATGTAATGCTGAAAATGGATTAAACAACCGTTAAAAGCCGTTATTCTGCGGTTATTTCTTATATGTAGGTGGATTTTAATTAAATTTGGTGTATAGAAAGTTTGTCACACACAAATGGCACTTCTAGAAAAAGAAACACCCGAAGGTGCTGGGGAGGACCCAGAGAAGCACCGTCTTCACCTGCCTTTAGAGCAGTCCTGTACCACCCTTGGAGGCCTGCGCTGTGTTGACGATGGGTACAGGCACGCGCAGGACACTCCATTAAGATATCGAGGGACATAACTGCTCCTGAACAGAGGTAAATTAGACTACAGGATGCAGCTCATAACAGCCTTAAAGTAGCATCCCCATGGGTGTACCAGCCCGTATTTCATGACTGCAGAGCCCACCGGCGAAAAACACCACCCTCCAGCTGCCGAGCACACCCCACAGACCCAACCACCCCTGCCCACGGACAGATGAAGACGGTGCCACTCCAGACACAGCCAAGCTTTCGCCATACGGTCTTATGTGCCCTCAAGAGAGAATCCAAGGTTGTAGTCTTTCCCACTGTCAACAGAACTTTCCCTGTGGTCAGTGGGTCTTTCCTCACCGTCACTGGACCTTTCTCCAGGGTCAGCCTGGTTAAGGCAAAGAACGTTAAAATTAGTGTTTCAAAATTTGACCGTTAAAAACCGTTATTCTTGACATATTGTCCGATTTGGATGAAAATTGATATGCTCACAGGCTTTAGCCCAGTGAGGACTAAAATACCGGTTTCAAAAGTGTATATCGGTTATAAAACCGTTAAACCGGTATTTTGCCGTTATTTTTTATATATTGATGGGTTTTAATGAAATTTTGTATATAGAAAGGTTATCACACACAAATGGCACTTCCATGTAGTGTTTCAAAATCTGACCGTTAAAAACCGTTATTCTTGACATATTGTCCGATTTGGATGAAATTTGGTATGTACACAAGCTATAGCCCAGTGAGAACTAAAATACCAGTTTCAAAAGTGTACATCGGTTAAATAACCGTTAAAACCGTTATTTTGCCTTTATTTCATATCTCACAAAGCACTTGGCCGATTTATGAGCGGTTTGGAAAACTGGGAGTACGTTTATATGCTTCGCATCTTGTTGTACTCCCAATTCTTATAGAACAGGGAGTACTTTAGAATGGGAACGAAGAAATGCTCTCTGTGTGTCTCTGTGTGTGTCTGTGTGTCCGTGGTCAAAATGTGTTCCACTCGCTCCAGACAAAACTACTGGGCTGATCTTTCTGAAATTTTGTAGGTATGTTCATTATGGGTCCCGAATGATGCCCGATGTTTAAGTTTACCGTTATAGCTTTTACTAATGGCCTATAATGGTTTTCTTCTGATGGAAAATCTCAGAAAGTTCTTGGCCGATCTTTCTTAAAATTTGTAAGTATGTTCATTATAGGTCACAGATGATGGCTGATGTTTACCAGAATAGCCATTACTAACGGTTACACCAGCCCAAGACGGTTTTTCCTCTTGATGGAATATATGACGTGTATTCAGGATAACCTGGGAGTACGTTTATATGGTTTGCATCTTGTTACACTTCTTGTCCGTCTCAATACTTGTTTCAAACTGGCTAGACATCTAGAGACATATCATAACTGATAACTTTGCCACAAGAAAATACCTAATAAACCATGTTGTCTCAACAGACCACGTTTCATCCAATCAAAAACATTTTTCTAGGTACAACAGAATGTTAAATGTGTGTGTGAGAGAGAGAGAGAGAGAGGGGGGAGGGGAGATGTGTGTGTGTGTGTGTGTGTGGTGTGTGTGTGTGTGTGGTGTGTGTGTGTGTGTGTGTGTGTGTGTGTGTGTGTGTGTGTACGTGCACTTGCAGTAGCTAGGACTTGTTTTCATGCCCAGGTGATTTCAGACTACAACGTGACAACTGTTTTTTGATCAGGTAACACCTTTGGAATATTTACCACCAGTCCAGCTCGTAAGAAGTTTTTTTCAGACTGTATAAAGTCCATTGTTGACTTAGTTTTAATCCTAGCCCGCCGATCTCTCCACCTACACTATCGTCTTTCCATACACCATCTTTCCATACACCATCTTTCCACACACCATCTTTCCATACACCATCTTTCCATACACCATCTTTCCATGCACCATCTTTCCATACACCATCTTTCCATACACCATCCTTCTTTTCCTACATCATCTTCGTTACCCACAGCATCTTCTTTTACTGCTTCCTTATTGATGTCCTTTCGATGGAATTTTACCACTGGAAGGGCAGAGCATCATCGTACAGGCCTGTTCCAAACCTGTTTCTCTCTCCACCAACACAACAACCAGACTTCTGTGGTTGCCACAGAGCTGCCGCTCTCTGCTGCGCCAATCACTGAGAACCGTTGAAGCCTAGCCATCATGATCATCTCTGTCCAGGTGGTTGTTCAGCAAAGACAACTTTCAGTGCGGTGTTATCCTCTCAGGGAAAGGCTGTCGTTGGTTTGGTGATAGCTGTCTCTTGTTCGAGAAGGAGAGCGAAAGAAAGCATCACAAACTGAGAGAACAGTTCACCATCGGTTGGTTCTCTCCTTATGCTAAATCCTTAGAGATCGTTCGGCCCGTCTGCCCGGTGACTGTGTCAATGTCTTTATGGCTTCTGTAGTGCGGGCTCTGAAATCCCCGCTACATTAGTTCAGTGCTCCAGGACTTGCGGTCTACTGCCTGTGAAAAATGGAGTTTTACTAACCAGCTGATTTCCAGTGTGAAAGGGTTACATGGGTATGGGCTTAAAGGCTTTACA
>CM031600.1:50887782-50950282 GCA_018398815.1 Conus ventricosus | reverse complement strand
TAGAAGTAATTAAAAAGGAAAACATGGAATTCAACTTATCCCCGATTTTCTAGAACTCTTAATTCTTATGTTTGCTGATGACATTATCCTTCTTTCCGATTCAGTCACTGGTTTGCAAAATCAGTTGAACGTCTTATATAACACAGCTGAAAGACTTGGTCTGATAGTTAATTTAGATAAATCAAACATTGCCGTGTTTAGAAATGGTGGATATATCTCTCAACACGAGCAATGGTTCTTTGGACAAACAAAAATGAGTGGTGAATATGTACAAATATTTGGGAATTATCATTTCCACAAGACTTTCCTTTTCTCATTGTTTGTATGATATGTCTAGCAGAGCAAAGATGGGCGTGATTGATATATTCAAACTCTTGTGGTCTATAGGAGATAAATCACCAGCTGTATCCTTTAAACTCTTCGACACGCATGGGCCTATGGCCTATTCATTAAACCATTCAGAGAGTTTAGAGTTCTCTCTTCATGCTCATCTTTATTGCTCTTCTTCTTCTCCTTCTCCTCCTCCTCCCCCTCCTCCTCCTCCTCCTTCTTCTTCTTCTCCTTCTTCTTCTTCTCCTTCGTCTTGTTCTCTCCTCCTCCTCCTCCTCCTCTTCCTCCTCCTCCTCCTCCTCCTCCTCTCTTCTCTTCTTCTTCTTCTTCTTCTTCTTCTTCTTCTTCTTCTTCTTCTTCTTCTTCTTCTTCTTCTCCGCCTTGCTTTAACTGCTTTTGATTCATCTGCCATCACTACACTCTTTTTTCATTTGAGTGTCATATATTATTGTTATTTCAGATGTTGTTTTTTTTGGTCTGTGACTCTTGGTCCCGTTTTGTTTCTATCCACAATGTGACCGGTGTAACACTAAAGCTCCACAAGGTCATACACCTGTATCTGAGGTGGGATTGGATTAGTATTAGTAGGTACTAAACATACGGAGAGAGAGAGAGAGAGAGAGAGAGAGAGAGAGAGAGAGAGAGAGAGAGAGAGAGAGAGAGAGAGAGAGAGAGAGAGAGAGTTTGTGCGTCTGTATGTACATGTCTGTCTGTTTGTCTCTCTGTCTGTGTCTATCTCACTGCCTTTCTGTCTCTATGCCTGTCTGCCAGTCTGGCCATGCGAGTATGTATGTACCTGTGCATTAGGGGATATGTATGGCTCTTTGGCTCGTTGAAGACAGTCTTCGGACCCTCAGCATCAGGCTGCTCCCCGCTACTGTCCTCCGACGGCGCAACCCTGATCAAGGACCAAGAAGGACTAAGCAAGCGCTGGCAAGAACACTTCAGCAACCTGCTCAACAGGCCCTCGTCAGTCGACTCGGATGCCTTGAACCAGATCCCTCAGCAGCCGATACAAGACACACTTGCAGTACCCCCCACCATTGCAGAGATCCAGAAAGCAATCATCCAGACGAGCTCCGGTAGAGCATCAGGAAAGGACGGAATACCTGCTGAGATCTACAAGGCGGCAGGCCCCAACGCCCTAAAAGCCTTTCACGACGTCCTGCGGAGTATCTGGGAGGAGGGAAGATGCCAGATGACTTCTGTGACGCCCTGATTGTCTCCCTCTACAAGAACAAGGGAAGCAAAGCCGACTATGGGAACTACAGAGGCATCTCGCTACTCTCCATTGCTGGAAAGATCTTTGCCAGAGCCATCCTCAACAGACTCATCACTGTTTCCGAGCAGAACCTCCCCGAGGCGCAGTGCGGCTTCAGACCCGGTAGAAGCACTGTCGATATGATTTTTGCTGTCAGACAGCTTCAGGAGAAGTGTATCGAACAAAACATGCCCCTATACTCCGTTTTCATTGAACTGACCAAGGCTTTGACACGGTCAACAGGGAAGCTCTTTGGACAGTCCTCGAGCGCATTGGATGCCCGCCAAAGTTTGTGAAAATGATCAAGCTCTTCCATGATGGCATGACCGGCCAGGTCCTCTCCAGTGGAAACGTGACGGAAGCCTTCGAGATCAGCAATGGCGTGAAGCAGGGCTGTGTCTTAGCTCCGGTCCTCTTCAACGTCTTCTTCACCTGCATGCTGTCCCACGCTGTCCAAGACCTGGAGAAGGGAGTCTACTTCCGCTATCGTCTGGACGGCTCCCTCTTTGACCTTCGTCGCCTCACTGCCAAGACAAAGAGCATCAAAGATCTCCTTCAAGAAGTCCTCTTTGCCGATGACTGCGCACTGGTGGCCCATGCAGAATCCGATCTGCAAACGATGCTTGACCGCTTCTCCGATGCTTCAAAGCTCTTCGGCCTGACAATCAGCCTCGGCAAGACTGAGGTGCTTCACCAACCCGCACCAAACACCAACCCCTCGGCACCCACCATCGTCATTGACGACTCCCAGCTTGCGGACGTTGAACATTTCAGATATCTAGGAAGTACCATCTCCTGTGATGGCTCCCTGGACAGGGAAGTTGATGCCCGAATCAGCAAAGCAAGCCAGGCGCTGGGAAGACTCCGCAACAGAGTGCTTAGTCAACACAACATTCGGCTGACTACAAACCTGAGAGTTTACAACGCAGTGGTCTTGCCCTCTCTCCTCTATGGGTGCGAATCTTGGACACTGTACCGCAGACACGTCAAGAAGCTGGAGAACTTCCACATGCGAGCTCTTCGCTCCATACTCGGAATCCATTGGCAGGACCGTGTTTCCAACCTCGAGGTCCTGGACCGTGCTCACACTACAAGTATCGAGTCCATGCTCATCAAGGCCCAGCTTCGATGGGTGGGGCATGTCATCCGTATGGAAGAGCACCGTATGCCAAGGCGACTGCTGTATGGAGAGCTTCTGCACGGCAAGAGAAACCAAGGACGCCCAAAGAAACGGTATAAGGACTCGGTCAAATCAAATCTCCAGTGGTGCGAACTCAAACCAAAAGAACTAGAGGAGTGCGCCAGTGACCGACCTCTGTGGCGGGCCACAATTCACAAAGCCGCTACCAACTTCGAAAGTACTCGACGCCAAAAGCTGACTGCCGCCAGGGATCAACGCCACAGAGCAGCAGCAGCAGTGATCACGACAACGGACTTCCAGTGTGTGTGTGTGTGTGTGTGTGTGTGTGTGTGTGTGTGTGTGTGGTGTGTGTGTGTGTGTGTGTGTGTGTGTGTGTGTGTGTGTGTGTGTGTGTTTGGTTAGAAAGTCATGCATACGCACGAAAGTGCACGTTCATAGGTGTGTACATGCGCGCTGGTGTCTCGAGTATGTTCAAGTAATTTGAATTATGCGCGTGTTCGTGAGTGCTTTCTCTCTCACACAAAAATATCAGTGAATTCCAAAAAGAATTCGATAATTGTATTGACTGGTTGATGACATAACTAATCAATTGGTTCTTTAATAGTAGTGCTGTAAAGCACCATTGATAAGGGGCTGAAAGGATGCTTTTTTCTTCTGAAGGCCCACTGACAGGATTTTATGTCTATTTAACAATTAGGTGTCAAATCGTTGGCAGTTATTGGGACAGACAGACAAACATACAGAGGAACACAGATAAAGAGAGAATAATGTTCACATTCTCTTCATGCTGGCGTGCTTCTGTGTCTTAGAAAGGTCAGGCAAACAAATAGGTGCTAATCACAAGAATAGAGAAACCCGGACTGAGAGAAACACACTAACGGACAGACGCTAAGACCGACAGAGAAGAAGAAGAAGAAGAAGAAGAGAAGAAGAAGAAGAAGAAGAAGAGAAGAAGAGAAGAGAAGAAGAAGAGATGATGATGATGATGATGATGATGATGATGATGATGATGATGATGATGATGATGATGATGATGATGATGATGATGATGATGATGATGATGATGTGATGATGATGATGATGATGATGATGATGATAGATGATGGATGATGAAGATGATGATGATGATGATATGATGAGATGAGATGATGATGATGATGATGATGATGATGATGAATGATGATGAAGATGATGATGATGATGATGAAGATGAAGATGATGAAGATGAAGATGATGATGATGATGAAGAATGGAAGATGATGAAGATGATGAAGATGAAGATGATGAAGATGAAGATGATGAAGAAGATGAGATGATGATGAGATGAAGATGATGATGATGAAGATGATGAGATGATGATGAAGAAGATGATGATGATGATGATGATGATGAAGATGATGATGAAGATGATGATGACGATGAAGATGAAGATGATGATGATGATGATGAAAAAGATGAAGATGATGATGATGAAGGAAGATGATGATGATGATGATGATGATGAGATGATGATGATGATGATGATGATGATGATGATGATGATGATGATGAAAAAGAAAAAGAAGGAGAAGAAGAAGGAGAAGCAGAATGATGATGATGATGATGATGATGATGAGATGGATGATGATGATGATGATGATGATGATGAGAGATGAAGATGAAGATGATGATGATGATGAAGAAGATGAAGATGATGATGATGATGAAGATGAAGATGAAGATGATGATGATGATGATGATGATGATGATGATGATGATGATGATGATGATGATGATGATGAAAAAGAAGGAGAAGAAGAAGGAGAAGCAGCTGGACGAGGACGATGACGAGGTTAAGGACGAGGACAAGGAGGTGACGGACACGCAGATTGGACACACAAAGAGCGTAAGATACAGAGAGAAAGACACCAAGAAAACAGAAACAGAAGAATATAAACAAGATAGACAGAGCTTGAGAGGAGGTAGGTGAAGAAAGTGAGACAGAGGACGGCAAGTGAGCAGAGACGATGGGGGGGGGGGGGGGGGGGGGGGGGGTTGAACACATGTTTTGGAGTAAACGATAAGAAGAAATTGGTGGGTGAGATCCGTTTAATATCAGCTAAAGGATTTGCAGAAAAATGACTGATGGACACTATTACAATGTCATAAGAATACAACACAACACACAAACGTTCTTGAGTCAACAATAAACTCCTTCATAAAATATTTACCAGACGATTTTTGTTCCTCCATGAAACACTAGTCATGCGGAGATCAATCATTTAAGTTTCACTTTGCTATGGAGAAGGGTTTTCTTAGTGTGGAGAATGATTTCCATCTCAGAATCTGTTATATTTGTATATTTGTTGGCGAATCTTAGTGCTTTAGTAAGTAATTCCTTATCAATGGAAGGGTAGAAGTCCACTATGTCAAAAGTAATGAACACTGTATTTTTCTGTTTGTTCAATTCTTTAAACCATTGGATAACTTCGTAACTATTTTTCCAGAGATTGTATTCAGTGTTTGTTTTTATGTACTCTATTGCTTTTTCCAGGATCTTTTTACTAATTTTGCCTAATTCAGATTTTGATGGGTTTATCAGTCTACAAGTAGGGTTGTTGAGAAAGTTAGGTTTGATGAGGAATTACTTACTAAAGCACTAAGATTCGCCAACAAATATACAAATATAACAGATTCTGAGATGGAAATCATTCTCCACACACTAAGAAAACCCTTCTCCATAGCAACAGTGAAACTTGGATAAAAAAAAAACAGCAGAAATTCCACATTTGATGTCACGATGGGATCTTATGATGGAGCTGAAACTTGTGAATTAGTTGGACTTTTCATGTTGTCTCATATACAGAAAATACTTGGTAAACAGGTTGGCTTATACAGAGATGACGGTCTTGCCACATTAAACAATAAACCAAAAGCCATTGAAAACAAGAAAAAAGAACTGTGTAAAATTTTTCAAAGCCATAACCTAAAAATCACAGTAGAAGCCAACAAAAAAACAGTAAATTATTTAGACATAACATTAGACCTTAAGGATCATACATACAAACCATAAAAAAACCTAATGACACACCTGTCTACGTAGACATCAATAGTAACCACCCACCCTCCATCTTAAAAACCATACCTAATGGTAT
This sequence comes from Conus ventricosus, assembly GCA_018398815.1. Taxonomy (NCBI): domain Eukaryota; kingdom Metazoa; phylum Mollusca; class Gastropoda; order Neogastropoda; family Conidae; genus Conus; species Conus ventricosus. The sequence goes on along the minus strand of CM031600.1, from coordinate 50,944,416 downwards.
AAACAAAAGATTATCTAAACTGTCATGCAATGAGAAAGAATTTAACAGTGCAGCAGCTGAATATCAAGAGGCGCTGAAAAAAAGTGGCTACAACTACAAATTACAATATAACCCAGATAACAACATGAACAGCAACAGGAAAAACAGGAAAAGAAAAATTATATGGTATAACCCTCCATATGATGGCAGAACAAAACCTAACGTAGGAAAAGAATTCCTCAGAATCCTTAAAACATCATTCCCAAAAGAACATGTACTATCTAAAATATTCAACAAAAATACCGTCAAGCTATCATACTCGTGTATGCCCAACCTTAAAAATATAATTGATTCTTCCAATAAAACCAAAAACAACACAACCAAAGAGGGTGATGAAAGGATATCTTGTAATTGCACAAAAAAAGACCAGTGCCCTCTGAATAATAAATGTCTCTACAACAATATTGTGTACCAAGCTACGGTAACAACAGACAGTGATAAAGAAACATACATAGGGATCACGGCAAACCATTTTAAAACCAGATATGCAAACCATAAACAGTCTTTCAAAAATGAAAAATATAAAAACCAAACAGAATTAAGTAAATATATTTGGAAGCTTAAAAATAAGAAAATAGATTACAACATATCATGGAAAATTATAAAAAGAGCAACACCATACAACAACATTTCTAAAAAAAATGCAACTTATGTACTACAGAAAAGTGGCTAATATTATGTAAACCCCACCTAGCATCCCTGAACTCTAAAGTAGAAATGATAAACAATTGCAGGCATAAATGGAAATCTTTGTCAATGCACCATTCCGTAACACGTCCCCCTGAACGCGCCCCAAAAAGAAAAAACCGGCAGGCCACGTGCCACACGCACAGAACTCACACGCCCACACACCACCGGTGGCGTGCCCAAATTGTATACCCTGAGGAGAGCGTTTTTAGCTTGAAACAAGCTTGTAGGTTTTAATCTCTTCATTTTAAAATCCTATTTTAAACTGACTATGATAGATAGATATAGATAATATACATATAATATATCATAATGTATATAAAGATGCACGCACGCATGCACACACACACATTACACTCATGCACGCATGCACGCATGCATGCACACACGCACGCACGCATAACACGCACCAGCACGCACGAACGCATGCACGCACGCACGCACGCACCACACACACACACACACACACACACACACACACACACACACACCACACACACACACACACACACACACACACACACAACACACAGGCGTCTATCTTCGCCCAAAAGGCTTGACAGTTTCACAACACCCTGTCCATTCCTTTTCTCATTCTGTAAACCACACTGATGTCCTGAGAGCTCTCTGTGAACCACACTGATGTCCTGAATGCTGTGAACCACACTGAGTCCTGAGAGCTCTCTGTGAACCACACTGATGTCCTGAGTGCTGTGAACCACACTGATGTTCTGAGAGCTGCCTGTGAACCACACTGATGTCCTGAGAGCTCTCTGTGAACCACACTGATGTCCTGAGAGCTCTCTGTGAACCACACTGATGTCCTGAGAGCTGTCTGTGAACCACTGATGTCCTGAGAGCTGTTTGTGAACCACACTGATGTCCTGAGAGCTCTCTGTGAACCACACTGATGTCCTGAGTGCTGTGAACCACACTGATGTTCTGAGAGCTGTCTGTGAACCACACTGATGTCCTGAGAGCTCTCTGTGAACCACACTGATGTCCTGAGAGCTCTCTGTGAACCACACTGATGTCCTGAGAGCTGTCTGTGAACCACACTGATGTCCTGAGAGCTGTCTGTGAACCACACTGATGTCCTGAGAACTGTCTGTGAACTACACTGATGTCCTGAGAGCTGTGAACGACACTGATGTCCTGAGAGCTGTCTGTGAACCACACTGATGTCCTGAGAGCTGTCTGTGAACCACACTGATATCCTGAGTGCTGTGAACCACACTGATGTCCTGAGAGCTGTCTGTGAACCACACTGATATCCTGAGAGCTGTCTGTGAACCACACTGATATCCTGAGAGCTGTGAACCACACTGATGTCCTGAGAGCTGTCTGTGAACCACACTGATGTCCTGAGAGATGTCTGTGAACCACACTGATGTCCTGAGAGCTGTGAACCACACTGATGTCCTGAGAGCTGTCTGTGAACCACACTGATGTCCTGAGAGCTGTCTGTGAACCACACTGATGTCCTGAGAGCTGTCTGTGAACTACACTGATGTCCTGAGAGCTGTGAACCACATTGATGCCCTGAGTGCTGTCTGTGAACCACACTGATGTCCTGAGAGCTGTATGTGAACCACACTGATGTTCTGAGAGCTGTGAACCACACTGATGTCCTGAGAGCTGTCTGTGAACCCCACTGATGTCCTGAGAGCTGTCTGTGAACCACACTGATGTCCTGAGAGATGTCTGTGAACCACACTGATGTCCTGAGAGCTGTCTGTGAACCACACTGATGTCCTGAGAGCTGTCTGTGAACCACACTGATGTCCTGAGAGCTGTCTGTGAACCACATTGATGTCCTGAGAGCTGTCTTTGAACCACACTGATGTCCTGAGAGCTGTTTGTGAACCACACTGATGTCCTGAGAGCTGTCTGTGAACCACACTGATGTCCTGAGAGATGTCTGTGAACCACACTGATATCCTGAGTGCTGTGAACCACACTGATGTCCTGAGAGCTGTCTGTGAACCACACTGATGTCCTGAGAGCTGTCTGTGAACCACACTGATGTCCTGAGAGCTGTCTGTCTGTCAACCACACTGATGTCCTGAGAGCTGTCTGTGAACCACACTGATGTCCTAAGAGATGTCTGTGAACCACACTGATGTCCTGGGAGCTGTGAACCACGCTGATGTCCTGAGAGCTGTCTGTGAACCACACTGATGTCCTGAGAGCTGTCTGTGAACCACACTGATGTCCTGAGAGCTGTCTGTGAACCACACTGATGTCCTGAGTGCTGTCTGTGAACCACACTGATGTCCTGAGAGCTGTCTGTGAACCACACTGATGTCCTGAGAGATGTCTGTGAACCACACTGATGTCCTGAGAGCTGTCTGTGAACCACACTGATGTCCTGAGAGATGTCTGTGAACCACACCGATGTCCTGAGAGCTGTCTGTGAACCACACTGATGTCCTGAGAGCTGTGAACCACACTGATATCCTGAGTGCTGGGAACCACACTGATGTCCTGAGAGCTGTCTGTGAACCACACTGATGTCCTGAGAGCTGTCTGTAAACCACACTGATGTCCTGAGAGCTGTGAACCACACTGATATCCTGAGTGCTGTGAACCATTCTGATGTCCTGAGAGCTGTCTGTGAACCACACGGATGTCCTGAGAGCTGTCTGTGAACCACACTGATGTCCTGAGAGCTGTCTATGAACCCACTGATGTCCTAAGAGATGTCTGTGAACCACACTGATGTCCTGAGAGCTGTCTGTGAACCACACTGATGTCCTGAGAGCTGTCTGTGAACCACACTGATGTCCTGAGAGATGTTTGTGAACCACACTGATGTCCTGAGTGCTGTCTGTGAACCACACTGATGTCCTGAGAGCTGTCTGTGAACCCCACTGATGTCCTGAGAGATGTCTGTGAACCACACTGATGTCCTAAGAGATGTCTGTGAACCACACTGATGTCCTGAGAGCTGTCTGTGAACCACACTGATGTCCTGAGAGCTGTCTGTGAACCACACTGATATCCTGAGTGCTGTTTGTGAACCACACTGATGTCCTGAGAGCTGTCTGTGAACCACACTGATGTCCTGAGAGATGTCTGTGAACCACACTGATGTCCTGAGAGCTGTCTGTGAACCACACTGATGTCCTCAAAGATGTCTGTGAACCACACTGATGTCCTGAGAGATGTCTGTGAACCACACTGATGTCCTGAGAGATGTCTGTGAACCACACTGATGTCCTGAGAGATGTCTGTGAACCACACTGATGTCCTGAGAGCTGTCTGTGAACCACACTGATGTCCTGAGAGATGTCTGTGAACCACACCGATGTCCTGGGAGATGTCTGTGAACCACACTGATGTCCTGAGAGATGTCTGTGAACCACACTGATGTCCTGAGAGCTGTGAACCACACTGATACCCTGAGAGCTGTCTGTGAACCACACTGATGTCCTGAGAGCTGTCTGTGAACCACACTGATGTCCTCAAATGTCACAGGGACAGGAAGGGAAGAGATGAGGGGGCGGAAATCATCTGCTCCTCTTCCAGTTGTCCTAGCCGTAATGGCATTGGGCTCACTGGTTCGTGGTCTTTCATCCATTCCCAACCATCACCATCCCTCCCCTCCAGCACCCTCCACCCCAGCTCTGTTCATGTCTTCCGACCATTTTCCATAAGCTATTACAAAATCTTCCAAGCCTGTGACCCTAGCCTTCACTAGTTTCATTGTATTCAAAAATTCAGATAGTTTCTCTCTCAGTTCTTGTTGTTTTCATAATATGCATTTTTTGTATTTTGGGGAAGGTTTTTATTTGGTCGGTCGGTCGGTCGGTCGGTCCTTCGGTCCGTCGGTCGGTCCGTTCGTTCGTTCGTTGGATGGTTGGTGGTCGGTCGATCGGTCCGTCGGTCTGTCCGTTCGTTCGTTCGTTCGTTGGATGGTTGGTTGATCTGTCTCTCTGCTTTTTGTTCTTGATGATGGTGCGCAATTTCATTGTTTTGTTGGTTTTGTTGTTGTTGTTGCTGTTGTTGTTGTTGTTGTTGTTGTTGTTGTTGTTGTTTGGGTTTTTTTCACTTTTGGTTGCCAGAAAATAGCAGAACATGACTGATCGCATTATTGTGGTTTACAATGGTTCACGTTATTCATTATCAAGCTCGATAGTTTGACAGACAGAGAGAGGGGGGTAAGGGAGGGGTTGCAAACAGAATGCAAGTAGAGGCTGTTAGTGATTTCAAAATGAATTTAAAAATCATGCTCCATAAATTGGATACACCATGCCCTAAATCTCAGAGCACAAACTACCAGTAGCAGGCTACAACAGTAGCACCTCAAACGCTCCGTTCTTATTAAACCTGATTTCTTTCCTGGTTCTTTGAACTGCATTGACAAGAACGTGGCACAAGAGTATGGGAAATAACAAAAACTCACACGATCCGTATTATGATTTTTATCCCTGAAATGATAAACAAAACAAAACAAAATATCACCTATCTCGAATGAAATATGGTAACATATCAATATAAATGTTTTATTTTCTTTTTTTCTGCACTTGTCGGCGAGAAAATTTGTAGGTTACGAAACGTGGCAAAAACCATGTTCATATACATTCCTAAGCCATCCTCATCAGTGAAGCTAATCATCAAGCAAGCTTTAGTCTAGTCTTCCATCGATCAAACCATGTTCGGTCATATCGTTAAATATCCATGTTAACCCCTTAAATTACATCAGTGCACTAAGCAAGTAAACTTTTATCCCTCAGCAACTTTCTCTCTTTCTCGTTTTGCTGGTATAATTCTTGACAGGATTCTTACGATCAAAAAGTTGTTTGGGGTGATCCACCCGTAGCCTGGGTAATGATTGGAGAATGTGACGGTATAGACGTGTGCTTCTCTTGGGGTCAGAACTTAGGAGGGTGGTGGCTGTCTCTTGTCTCGCACTGCTTCACCTTTCCAGTCCCTGAAGAGAGACAGGTACCTGTCTATAGACTGGACAGACCGGGTAGATGTAGTCAAGCAAGAACCTGCATCTGGTCACCACGTTTAGTTCTTCTCAACCCTTAGCACCAGAGAAGCAAATGCGCCACAGTGAAGCGTTCAGTTTCTGCACCAATCCAAGTGATGTTCACTGTTTCTTTCTTTCTCTCTTCAACCTTTGTCTGGAGCTCCAAGATTCATCATTGGTGAGAAACTTTGTGTTTATGGCCGTTTTTTTTAATTCCACCATTGAGGTAGCCACACTCTGTCTTCAGTGTCACCAGTGTGCATGTGTTTTATTTTATTGTGTTGTCCATTCCACATAATGGCCTACTCCTGTCTAAAAGATACAATGGGATCTTACGAGCGGGAAAGATTTTTATGCACGCGTTCATGCATGTGACCTCGGTTTAAAGTCACAACTGAAGGACCAGAAGGGGACTGGAATCTGCACACATGTTCAGTCTGTAGACAAAATCTCTTCCAGCCTGACCGTCTGAGGTGGGCATCAACCCACACAGCTTGGAACAAGAGTCTCATGCCTTACCCACCAGGCCCGTGTCAGCTGTAAGAAACAGGTCTTGAAAGACGTTATTAGAGGAAGAGCAGCAGCAATTGTTTCCTGCCTTTTTGATCAAAGTAGTGAGAGAAAATCATTTGAAAATAATGATGTTACAGACATCTGAAGGCAGTAACTGTGAAAAAAGGTAATTTTTAGCGCGAGTAAATACTAAGTCTGAGCATACCTGGGGGAGGAACGGTTAACTCTTTAAACCCTTCCAAGTTTAGAGCCCAGACAGCCTCTTCTACCTGGCCAATTTGGGCTGATTTGCTTAATCAGAAGGGTACTTCATTCAAACTCTACTATCTCTAAAATTCCTTTACTGCGATGGTTATGATTTCATGCAGATACTGGGAAATGATTCTGTGTTAAAGTATTACGATTTCACATGACATTGTATGCCTTCAGACCGTAGACGCTTTGACAACTCAAACATCATTTTGTTCTTTCATAACTCTGTTTTTCTTTGTAAGCATTAAAACACACTAATTGTTTTCATAATTCGGCTAAACTTAGCGTGTCTATAAGACTGATAGTTTTGAGCAAGCTGTCTCCCTTTCCTGTCAGTTAAATGCATATCTGTAGGCTCATATACTGTTGTCAGTAAATAGGCTGCTTCTCCCAAATGATGCACAGGAAGAGACTCAGGATACTGTTCAGTGGCATCCGAACAACGTTTGGGTGTTGGGTTACCTGAATAAAAGGAAAGAGCGCTTTGACCTCAGCACCACAAAAACTGTAGCTAGTTGTCATTATGACATGGACATTTGGACGCCAGAAGTCTTCCGTACAAAAGTCTGAGATGAGAGAAGCAGCCATGCTGCAAAGGGATGAGTTGGCTGCTTTCTTCTCAGTCGTCCTGTGGATTGATGTTTTGTGTTTATTGCCTCGCTTCTTTAATTCCATGACTCGTTTTCGTCTGGCCAATGGCTTTCGATCTTTACGTTTTCCTTTGTTTTCCTTACTTATTTTTTTCCTTCATTCTTTCTTTATATCTCCGTTTCTTTCTCTCTTTCCGCCTGTCTTCGCTTTCTTTCTTTTTTGTTGTTGTTTTTCATTCTTTCTTTCTTTCTTTTCTTTCTTTCTTTCCTTTCTTTCTTTCCTTTCTTTCTTTCTTACTTTCTTTGTTTTTCCTTGCTTTCTTTCCTTTCTTGCTTCATTCATTCATTCTTCTATCACATGTTGTTGGGTTTTTTTTCCTTTTTTCGCTTAGATCTTTATTTTTTCCCCTTTCCATTTTAAGAAAGACAAGGAGAGAACGGGGATTGAGAGAGACAGACAGATAGATGGACAGATAGATAGACAGATAGATAGACAGATAGATAGACAGATAGATAGACAGACAGATAGATAGACAGATAGATAGACAACCAGACAGAGAGATAAAGGCAGTAGATGCACAGAGAAGACGGAGTGTGTACATTCCCAGCCTATGTGTACATTGTATACTGAATGTCTGTTCATTTTTGTAGGCATCACTTCGAATTTGGGGCCTCATACAGGAAAAGCTCGAGGAAACCTGAATCGATAACCAACTCTAGATCTCTTACAGCGACAAAATTTCCATCAGTTCAGAATGTTTATCAGGCTCTTCATTGATTGCTTCCATCAATCAGTACATCAATCTATCAATCAATCGACCAATTGCCACGCTGCATATCAATCTTGATTATTTCCTCCATTTTCTGCAGTGTGATATTCAAGGAAGCCTAATAAAACATCACAGAAGGAATTCACATTCGTGTCTGAACTGTTGGTAAGCTTTAGGAACCTGGGTCACCTTGTGATGCAGAATCCAAACGACAGAGTTCGTCCTGAAACTCAGATTCCAATGACTGTGCTTTCTTGGGTCATTCAGTGGCAGTACTCTAGCACTTTGTAAATAGCGGTCTATAACCAGGGATAACCTTTGTCCTGATTATCATTCTGAAAAAAGACAACTGGCTCATTCTAGGTCTGCATCTATTGTATGGTGGGTTTGTTTTTGCTTCTTGAGGTGATTCTTTGGGTTTCTTATCACAATAGATTAGCAAAGCTGTAGTCCAGTTCTGATCGTTGCCTTCCCTGCCAGTGTGTCTGCTGTCCCGTTCCCTTTAACACCCGCGTGTCCTGGGCAATACATCTATATCCGTCTCTCCGATGGAAGGTTGCTCATTACTTTATGCTAAGCAGGGCTTCCCGTTCCACTCTCCACGTTTGAAATAGGTTCATGGAGTCAGTCAGTATCATGGGCTGTTGATTTTTAAACTGGTTTTGTGGATGAGAGCCAGTGGAGTGCTTGTGTCTGGACAGTTCGGCCATTTTGTTTCACTGTGTATCCCCAGCCTCACTTACCGTTGGTGACGGAACCATTAGTGTATATAACAATATCTTCTTTTACCATTGGTGACGGAACCATCAGTGTATATAACAATGTCTTCTTTTACCATTGGTGACGGAACCATCAGTGTACATAGCAATATATTCTTTTACCTGCATGTGAATTTCTGTGTTGGTTTTGACTTCTGGTCATTTACAACAGTGTCTTCAAAGCTCTGGAGTTTTTATAATTTGGTAGAGGTGTTTCGAGTGATCTGGATACTTTTCCCATTTCTTCGTTTCTTTGAGTTCTGCTAACTGGCACACAAGCTGTATATTGTCATCTGCCTGTCTCATCCATTATTTTCCATGTCCCAGGCGAGTGCCTTTCGTTTCCTTGACAGCCACATTGGTGGGTTTTGCGCCTTTTCAAGAGCTCAGAAATATGCCTTCACCTGTTGTAGCTTGTCTCTTGCCTGCATTGCATGAAGGTTTCGACTGGTGTGTCCTTCATGGATCCCAAGATTTTGTAGGGTTGATGGACGATCCAGTTTCTTAACACCATTGAGCAATGTTATTCAACTGCTGCTGAACAGCTTTCATTCTGTCTTGAGCATTCTTAGATGTTTTGTAGATCAGGCCATCATCTGTTAGTGTCAACACTCGAGCAATTAAACATTGTATAAAAGAGGAGAGAGAGAAGAACCCTGGGGTGATCCCATGGAGAGTTTATGATGTTTAGACGTTCAGTTTCCAAATCGTCAGATGACGGTTCACTCCTGGAGTGCTGCTGCAATTCATCGTGTAAGTGTCCTGCTGACTCCATAGTCAAAGAGTAGCTGGGAAGCAAGAGGTGGATTTTGTTGTGTGCATCTTCCAGGTCTATTGTAACTGCCAGTGTTTCTTTCTTTCTATGGAATCAGATCACCTGTACTCATTTTTGTTTCATTTCTGTCTTTGTATTTGATTGTTCTACTCTTGAAGGCCCAAGAGTTGAAACACTTAGCACCAAGTTTGTTTTGGTGTGATTCTGAGTAGATTCTAGTCAGAGCACAGGTTTGTTTTGTTGTGATTCTGTGTAGATTCTAGTCAGAGTACAGTTTGTTTTGTTGTGATTCTGTGTAGATTCTAGTCAGAGTACAGGTTTGTTTTGTTGTGATTCTGTGTAGATTCTAGTCAGAGTATAGGTTTGTTAATTGTAATTCTGTGTAGACTCTAGTCAAAGTGACCTATTGATAGTTTATTTCTTCAATTCTTGACATTCTTCTTTTTTTAAGTAAATGTTGCGGGTGTGAATACAGATTCTGAAAACGTGCCACACTTCAGGTTTACAGAACATCCTGTCTCTTTAGTGAAAATACAGATTGTTACGTAGTATATTTTGAACCACTTATGTTTTTGACGATTAATTGATAACGCAAATTTAAGAGAAAAGCGCATTTAGTCCAATTCCCCTGAAAATATTGTCATTACCATCTTTGTTTTTTAACAGCCTACCACCAATGTTTTATGTTTCTAGATTTCTGGTATTACCTACATACTCCTAACATACGGAGCAGAAAGGGACGTTCATGGTGTGGGTCTCTTGTGCGAGATGCTCGCCTCTTTGTTGTGATAATCAGGCCAGCACAGGATGTTCGTGACTGCCTGCCTGGACATCCAGTCTTAAATTAATCAAGTCCCTCACGCACTGCCCTCACCTTCACCCCTCCCCCAATCCACCATAATCCATTTCAGTCACCAGCTTCCCTCCCCTTCTCTCCATCCCTCACCTTCTCCAAGCCAAACGACTGTGCGGCAGGAATGTAGAAAAAAAACTATAATACTCAGCCAGGGAGTGCTACCTGAAGCGGTCCATAGGGAAGCAGAGCATCTCGGGAACTCCACGTGACCTGTGCAAGGCCGTCCGCTTCATCTGGTCTGACCCATCCTTTGGAAGTAGGAGCGAGGGCTGTCACGTTTCCTTCTACACTGGCACGTGATGACCGGAGCTGACAAGAGTTTCAGGGGAACGGGGACGAGGCGAGGAGAGCGGGCTGGGGCATGGAAGAGGTGGGAGAAGAGGAAGGTCAAAGGAAACGGGGTCATTCGTGCGACCGTGATGTCCATCTTTCATCTTTCCTTGGTGAAGGAGTATCTGGTTTGCTTGCACACATAATTGAACGTCTGTGCAGGCCGTGCAGAGATGTGTCACTGTCTCTGTCTGTCTCTCTGTCTGACTGACGGGACGAATAGGTTCTCCGTAAACTTTTTTTTCTTAAATTAATTGTTTTTTGACTGTGCAAGCTGGTAATATATGTAAAAAGCAAAATATGTGAATGTGTTTTCACATCAATAATGAGCGTGTGGCACAAAAAAATGTGTGTGAGTATATGTTGTGTGTGTTGCGTGCGTGCGTGGGTGTGTGTGTGTGTGTGTGTGTGTGTGTGTGTGTGTGTGTGTGTGTGTGTGTGTGTGTGTGTGTGTGTGTGTGTGTGTGTGTGTGTGTGTGGTACGTGCGCGTGCGCGTGTGCGCGCGAATGTGTGTGTGCGTGTGTGTGTGTGTGGTGTGTGTGTGCGTGTGTGCGTGCGTGCGTGCGTGCATGCATGCGTGCGTGCGTGCGTGCGTGCGTGTGTGCGTGCGTGCGTGCGTGTCGTGCGTGCGTGCGTGCGCGCACGCGCGCGCGCGTGCGTAGGTGCGCATGTGTGTGTGTGTGTGTGGTGTGTGTGTGTGTGTGTGTGTGTGTGTGTGTGTGTGTGTGTGTGTGTGTTTCGTCCATCTCTCTACGTTGCCAGGATTCATGTTGGGCTGCTGGTGTACTACAACCTGACAACCTGTTCTGGGCACGCAGTGACTCTCTTGGAATATTCACTGCCAGTCCTGCTGCTGCGAAGTTGTCAGGCTGGATAATGTCCACTTTGGCTTGCGAGACCCCCAACCCTCAGGTCTCTTCACTTACAGCACCATCGTCTTTCCCTGCACCATCTCTTTTCCCCACACCATCTCCTTTCCCCAAACTATCTCCTTTCCCCATACCATCTTCTTTCCCCACACCATCTTTCTCTACACCATCTCCTTTCCCCTCACCATCTCCTTTTCCCAACACAGTCTTCTTTCCCCAATACCATTTTACCCCACACCATCTTCTCTCCCCACCATCTCCTTTCCCCACACCATTTCCCCCACACCATCTTCTTTCCCACACCATTTCCCCCCACTACATCTCCTTTCCCGACTCCACTTCTTTCCCCACACCATCTCCTTTCCCCACACCATCTCCTTTCCCCAAACCATCTGCTTTCCCGACTCCACCTTCTTTCCCCACACCATCTCCTTTCCCCACACCATCTCCTTTCCCCACACCATCTTCTTTCCCTACACCATCTTCTTTCACCACACCATCTTCTTTCACCACACCATCTTCTTTCCCCACACCATCTTCGTTCCCCAACCAACTTCTTTCTCCACACAATCCTCTCTCCCTACACCTTCTTCTTTCACACACCATCTTCATTCCCCTCACCATCTCTTCCTTTCCCCACTCCATCTTCCTTCTCCACACCATCTTCTTTCCCAACGCCATCTTCATTCCCCTCACCATCTCTTCCTTTCCCCACTCCATCTTCCTTCTCCACACCATCTCCTTTCCCCACGTCATCTTCTTTCCCCACACCATCTCCTTTCCCCACACCATCTTCTTTCCCCACACCATCTTCTTTCCCCACACCATCTCCTTTCCCCACACCATCTTCTTTCCTGTAGAAAATCTTAATCTTCTTTCTCCACACCAACTTTCCCCACACCATCTTCTTTCTCCACACCATCTTCTTTCTCCACACCATCTTCTTTCCCTATACCACCTTCTTTCCCCACATCATCTTCTTTCACCATGCCATCTTCTTACACTACACCATCTTTCTCCAAACCGTCTTCTTTTTCCACACGATCTTCTTTTCATACACATCTTCTTTCCCCACGCCATCTCCTTTCCACACGCCATCTCCTTTCCACACGCCATCTCCTTTCCACACGCCATCTCCTTTCCACACGCCATCTCCTTTCCCCACACCATCTTCTTTCCACACGCCATCTCCTTTCCCCACGCCATCTCCTTTCCACACGCCATCTCCTTTCCACACGCCATCTCCTTTCCACACGCCATCTCCTTTCCACACGCCATCTCCTTTCCCCACACCATCTTCTTTCCACACGCCATCTCCTTTCCCCACGCCATCTCCTTTCCACACGCCATCTCCTTTCCCCACACCATCTTCTTTCCCCACACCATCTCCTTTCCACACGCCATCCCCTTTCCCCACACCATCTTCTTTCCCCACACCATCTTAATAATAATAATATAATAATAATAATAATAATGAATACTTATATAGCGCCTATTCTCGGCTAGAGGCCAAGCTCAAAGCGCTTTACAATCAACACTCGTTTACACAACGGGCTGCCTACCTGGGTAGTGCCGACTGAAGAGCTGCCAGCCGGCGCTTCATTCAGTCGTTTCCCGTGTCATCCAGTCCATATCGTTCAATATCGATCCCTCATGTTCCTTACTTCCTTCATTCTTTCCATTTCTCACGCAGGGTGCATGCTATGTGTAACGTGTCATCCATACCAACGGCCAAACTGGCCTACTCTTCCGAAAGTTGGTGATGGGATTTTACGTGTGTGCAAGATGTTATGCATGCGTTCACACACGGAACCTCGGTTTATAGTCTCATTCGAAGGACTGTATGGGAAAAGGAGTCAGAACCAATGTTAACTCCGAGGGAAAAATCCCCCTGTACCGAAACGCCCCGGCGGAGGTTCGAACCCGCAACCCCAGGATCACCAAGATTACGAGTCAGGCGCTCTACCAACTGAGCTATTCCGGCTTCTTTCTCCACACCATCTCCTTTACCCACACCATCTTCTTTCCCCACAACATCTTCTTTCCCCACACCATCTTCCCCACACCATCTTCTTTCCCCACACCATTTTCTTTCCCCACTTAATATCCTTTCCCCACATCATCTTCTTTCCCCACACCATCTTCTTTCCCCACACCATCTTCTTTCCCCACACCATCTTCCCCACACCATCTTCTTTCCCCACACCATCTTCTTTCCCCACTTAATATCCTTTCCCCACATCATCTTCTTTTCCCACACCATCTTCTTTCCCCACACCATCTTCGTTCCCCACATAATATCCTTTCCCCACAATGTCTTCTTTCTCCACACCATCTTCTTTCCCCACACCATCTTCTCTTCCCAGGCCATCTTCTTTCTCCACACTATCTGCTTTCCCCACAAGATCCCCTTTCCCGACACCATCTCCTTCCCCACGCTAACACCTTTTCCCCCACCATCTCCTTTCCTCACACCATCTACTTTCCCCTACATCATCTTCTTTTGCCCACACCATCTCCTTTCCCCACACCATCTCCTTTCCCCATATAATATCCTTTCCCCACACCATCTTCTTTCTCCACACCATCTTCTTTCCCCACACCATCTTCTCTCCCCACACCACCTTCTTTTTCCACACCACCTTTTTCCCCACACCATCTTCTTTCTTCACACCTTCTCCTTTCCCCACACTATCTGCTTTTCCCACACCATCCCCTTTCCCGAGACCATCTCCTTTCCCCACGCTAACACCTTTTCCTCCACCATCTCCCCAACGTCACACCATCTACTTTCCCCTACATCATTTTCCTTTCCCACATCTTCTCTTTTCCCTAAACGATCTTCTTTCCCGACACCATCTCTTCTCCCTACACGATCTTCTTTCCCCACACTATCTCTTTTCCCCACACCATCTCCTTTCCTCCTTCATCTTCTTTCCCCAGACTATCTTCTTTCCCCACACCATTTTCTTTCCCCCACCATCTTCTCTCCACACACCATCTCCTTCCCCACACCATCTCCTTTCCCCACACGATCTCCTATCCCCACACCATCTTTTTTCCACACACCATCTCCTTTCCCCACACCATCTTCTATCCCCACATCATCTTCATTCCCCACACCATCTCCTTGCCTTACACAGTCGTAATCCCCACACCATCTCCTTTCCCCACACCATCTCCTTTCCCTACACCATCTCCTTTCCCTACACCATCTCCTTTCCCCACACCATCTCCTTTCTCTACACCATCTCCTTTCCCCACACCATCTCCTTTCCCTACACCATCTCCTTTCCGCACACCATCTCCTTTCCCCACACATCTCCTTTCCTCACACTATCTCCTTTCCCCACACCATATCCTTTGCCCATCTATCTTCTTTCTCTGAACCATCTCCTTTCTCTAGACTATCTCTTTTCCTCCACATCTACTTTCCCGACCATCTTCTATCCCCACACCATCTTCCTTCACCACAGCATCTTTCCCCACACCATCTCCTTTCCCCACATCATTCCCACACGATTACTTTCCCCACACCATCTCCTTTCCCCACACCATCTCCTTTCCCCACACAATCTTCTTTCCCACACCATCTTCTTTTCTTGCACCATCTTCTTTCCCCACACAACCTTCTTTCCCACACCATCTTCTTTCCCCACACCATCTTCTTTCCTTGCACCATCTTCTTTCCCCACACCATCTTCTTTCCCCACACCATCTTCTTTCCCCACACCACCTTCTTTCCCCACACCATCTTCTTTTCCCACACCATCTTCTTTCCCCACACCACCTTCTTTCCCCACACCATCTTCTTTCCCACACCATCTTCTTTCCTTGCACCATCTTCTTTCCCCACACCATTTTCTTTTCCCACACCATCTTCTTTCCCTACAACATCGTCTTTCCCCACACTATCTCCTTTCTCCACTCCCTCTCCTTTCCCCACACCATCTTCTTTTCCCCACCATATCCTTTCCCCACACCAACCCCTTTCCTCACACCATCTTCTTTACCCACACCAGCTTCTTTCTTCACACCATCTTGTTTCCCCACACTATCTTCTTTCCCCACACCATCTCCTCCTTTTCCCAAACCATCTTCTTTCCCCACACCATCTGAATCCCTCACACCATCTCCTTTTCCCACACCATCTCCTTTCCCCACACCATCTCTTTTCCCCACACCATGTTCTTTCCCTACACCACCTTCCTTCCTTACACTATCTTCTTTCCCCACACCACCTTCTTTCCCCACACCATCTTCTTTCCTTACACCATCTTCTTTCCCCACAATATCTTCTTTCCCCACACCATATCCTCCTTTTCTCACAACATGTTCTCTCCCACACCACCTTCTTTCCCCACACCATGTCCTCCTTTCCTCACACCACCTTCTTTCCCCACACCACCTTTTTTCCCCACACCACCTTCTTTCCCCACACCATGTCCTCCTTTCCTTACACCATCTTCTTGTCCTTACACCATCTTCTTTCCTTACACCATCTTCTTTCCCCACAACAGCTCCTTTCCCCACACCATCTTCTTTTTCCACTCCATCCGTTTTTCCCACACCATCTCCTTTCCCCACACCATCTCCTTTCCCCACACCATCTCCTTTTCCTACACCATCTCCTTTCCCCACACCATCTCCTTTCGCTACACCATCTCCTTTCCCCACACCATCTCCTTTCCCCACACCATCTCCTTTTCCTACACCATCTCCTTTCCCCACACCATCTTCTTTCCCCACACCATCTCCTTTCCCCACACCATCTCCTTTCCCCACATCATTTTTTTTCACTACACCATCTCCTTTTCCTACACCATCTTCTTTCCCCACACCACCTTCTTTTCCTACACCATCTTCTTTCCCAAAACCATCTTCTTTCCCTACACCATCTCCTTTCCCCACACCATCTTCTTTTCCCCACCATCTCCTTTTCCCACACCATCTTCTTTCCCCACACCGTCTCCTTTTCCCCTCCATCTCCTTTCCCCCTCCATCTCCTTTCCCCCTCCATCTCATTTATCTACACCATCTCTGTTCCCCACATGTCCTTTCCCACGCCATGTTCTTTCCCCACACCATCTTCTTTCCCCACACCATCTCTTGCCTTCCTACAACAGCCTCTTAACTTACAGACGTCTGTAGCTACTGTGGAGCTACTACTCTCTACTGTGCCAGCCACCAAGGAACTGTGAAAGTCTGGATATCATAACCATCTATCTCCAGATGGTCGTTCAGCAAAGGCCACTTATATTCCCCACAGGGAAAGACTGTCACTGATTCTGTGATTTCTTTCTCCTGTTGAGTGGTAGCGAGGGGAAAACATAACAAAGTGAGAAAGAGTTCACTGTCAGTCGCTGCCTTCTAGGCCCTAAATCCCTGGGGATATTTCGGCCCCGTCTGCCCGGTGACTGTGTATAGAACTTAAATGGCGTTCTGTAGTCTGGGTTCTGAAATCCCCGCCACTGTACTTTGGTGCCTGGGGACTTACTGTCTACTGCCTGTGAGAAATGAGTTTAGGTGATGGGTGATACTTACCAGCTGATTCTAGTATCAAAGAGGGGAATGGGTTATGGGCGTACTTTGTTTATATCCATCAGGGACAGAGAGAGAGAGAGAGAGAGAGAGAGAGAGAGAATGTGTGTGTGTGTGTTGTGTGTGTGTGTGTGTGTGTGTGTGTGTGTGTGTGTGTGTGTGTGTGTGTGTGTGTGTGTGTGTGTGTGTGCGCGCGTGTGTGCGCGTGTATGTGTGTATGAGTGTGTCTGTGTCTGTGTGCGTGCGCGCGCGCGCGCGTGTGTGTGTATGTGTGTGGTGTGTGTGTGGTGTGTGTGTGTGTGTGTGTGTGTGTGTGTGTGTGTGTGTGTGTGTGTGTGTGTGTGTGTGTGTGCGCGCGCGCGTCTGTGTGTGTGTGTGTGTGTGTGTGTGTGTGTGTGTGTGTGTGTGTGTGTGTGTGTGTGTGTGTGTGTGTGTGTGTGTGTGCGCGCGCGCGCGCGCACGAGCGCGCACCCGCTGGTGTGTGTAGTGATTCCATTTCATGACATGACTATTCCCACCCCTCATAGTTTTAAAACGTTCATGTTTTCCCTCACCATTTCATTCTGTGGTACATATTACACGCTCTGGCTTGATTTGGATTAGAAACTCTCCAAATCAGGAATTGAGTACGGGGTGGTTGACTTAGTCTCATAGAGTAGGACTGGTTACTTTCTTTTCACGGACATAATGATTGAAGCCCCTTTTACTTCGTTTTGAAGGCATTCAGTGCTGTGTCTTCCAACATAATACAAGCGGGACAGTGTCGACTAAATGACAACACTACTTGCTCAGTCACAGAGACAGACTAACTGAAGCCTCCCTCTGGAGTACAATCTGTCATCCTGTCCCTCCATCAGCCGTTCATGAAAACGGAAAGACCTCAGACTGGCACAAACTCACCAAAGACAAGCGAGCATGTGGAAAACCATGAGAGCATGCCACCATGTTGGATGACAGAATTAGAGACATTTTCCTTGCCTCAAGATGGTATAAGGTTTGCAGGCCGGAACAAAAACACGGTGATGATAGTCATCTCACCAGGCCATCATATGAATGGGAAAAAAATTAGTGGCAAGACAAAGGCAGCATTTGTATGCTGTGGTCTTCTAGGAGCCAGACAAACAAGAATAACCAAAATTCCATCTCATCTCTTCCTCAACAGCGTAAACTGGTCTGTCCACAGCTGTACTGCATGCAAGAGCGCGCGTGTGCATGTATGTGCATGCATGCGAGTGCATGTGTGTGTGCTTGGTGTGCGCGTGTGTGTGTGTGTGTGTGTGTGTGTGTGTGTGTGTGTGTGTGTGTGTTGTGTGTGTGTGTGCGTGTATGTTTGTGTGTTTGTGTGTTTGTGTATGTGTGTTTATGTGTGTGCGTGCGTGCGTGCGTGCGTGCGTGCGTGCGTGCGTGCGTGCGTGAGTTGTGTTTGGTGTGTGTGTGTGTGTGTGTGTGTGTGTGTGTGTGTTGTGTGTGTGTGTGTGTGTGTGTGTGTGTGTGTGTGTTGTGTGTGAGGAGAGAGAGAGAGAGAGAGAGAGAGAGAGAGAGAGAGAGAGAGAGAGAGAGAGAGAGAGAGAGAGTTGGGTCACTTATTCGTCTTGTTCGTAGATAACCTCAGTGGTTAAAGCGTTTTTGTATTTGTCTTGATGCATAGTATCATAACTTATTCTCACATTTCATAGTAGTGGGTGATGATGAAGACGACAACTGTACAGTATGGTTCCATTTGTGGACAGAACCTATGTCAGAGGGCTATACTTGACGCTTCCTTTCGATTTTCTACATTTTGCAGGTGTCAACAAGGCGAAAAATTGACATGCGTCGGCATTGTTATCCAGGAACTATAAAACCCATACCATGTTCACTCAACACCTGTGGGTGAGTGTAACTCTGGGCCAAACAACTGCATAATGGCGTTGATTCTACTGGGATTTACGAGGTATTTTTGCAAGGAATTTGCGAGGTAAATCGCTTTCCATATTGCTACCACAATGTACATCATAAAGGATGGATCTCCGAGCAATGTGTTATAAACAGCTTAAGGAAAATTATAACTTAGTTATTCGGACACCAAAGATGATGACCAGCTCTTGTTGCCTGATGAGCTATTCAGTCTTGAAATCCTTAATGGCGGAAAAAAAAGAAAAAACGGTCATACACACAAAACTCCACTCCCTTTGTTGGGTAGATGGGATTAATCCCTGCCTGTCTATACGGGGAGTGTCCACAGGAGTATCAGCCTGCGTACGAAAAAAAAAAAAAGTTTTAAAATCCATTGGCCCATTTGCATTTCAGACCTGTTTACCAAAACAATTTCAGAGAAAAATATGGCAGATACAACATACTGGAAAAGAAGACAACCCCCAACCCCACCTTCTTCCCAATATAGACTCAAAGGTTTTGAGTGATAATTACATTGAGGTGTATAACGACGGTATTGTTTCGGAGTGCCAATTCGAGTAACTTCTCCTGTTTGCTTCTTCGACAAGATGCTGAAATATGCAAACCATAACTGGGACCACTGGCCCTGAAATATCAAGTAAGCTGGCGAGCGAGCAAGAATTTGCTCCAAAGAATTCCAATGAACCGCATGTGACAGAAAGAAATGAACTAGAAAAGTTTCTCCCATGAAATATCCATTATGAGGAGATATATTATTGAAAGAAATCTCTCAAAGAGAATGATAAAAATCGCAAAGAAAGGGTATGAGAAAAATATAGCTTACCAGGCTAAGAGTAACCCTAAAAACTTCTGGAAATATGTGCAGGAAAAAATGAAAATAAACACTAGAATCAACGCTCTGAAAATGGATTCAGGTAAAATGGCAATAACTGACTCCGAGAAAGCGGAAACGCTTAATGACTTCTTCTCAAGTGTATTCACTCGCGAGAACATAGAAAATTTACCTAAAATAACTAAACCACTTAATTTAGAAGGCATAACTCTTTCAGAGATTAGAGTTACCCCAACGGTTGTGGAGACTAAACTTAAAAATCTTGACCCCTCGAAGGCTCAGGGACCAGATAAAATTCCAGCTAAAATATTGAAAGAGCTTTGTAAGGAACTATCAATCCCTTCAGTATTTGTTTAATAAATCTTTAGAGACAGGAAAGATCCCAGATGACTGGAAATCAGCTGATGTTGTTGCCATATTCAAAAAAGGCTCCAAACAAGACCCGAGTAACTACAGACCGGTCAGCCTCACTTGCATAATGTGTAAAGTGCTAGAGTCAATTGTAAGGGATGTCATAGTATCATATTTTAATGATTTTAAACTCTTTGCGGACTGTCAACATGGCTTCCGTAATAAAAGATCATGCATGACACAACTGATTCAAGTTATGGACGACTTAACTGTACTTACTGATGACAAAAAACCAATAGATATAGTGTATTTAGACTTCCGTAAAGCCTTCGACTCTGTACCGCACAAAAGACTATTGATTAAGTTACAGAATTATGGAATTCATGGATCTCTTCTTGACTGGATTACAGACTTCCTGACTGACAGAAGACAAAGAGTGAGGGTGGGGTCAGTATACTCTTCAGACAAACCAGTTTTGAGTGGTATTCCACAGGGAGCATCTTGGCCCGGTCCTTTTTACGATATTCATAAATGACTTACCGGATGTCATAACAAATACATGTAAGATTTTTGCCGATGATACAAAGATTTACGGGGATTCAAGTAATCACTCTGTCATTCAAAGGGACCTTAACAATGTGCAGGATTGGTCTCACAAATGGAACCTGTATTTCAATGTTCAAAAATGTAAAGTGCTGCACATTGGTAAGAAGAACCCCCAAAATGATTACACAATGAAAATGGGTGATTCAAATCAAATGATCCAAAAATGTGTAGAGGAAAAGGACCTTGGAGTTATATTTGATTGTGATCTTAGTTTTGACCCACACATACAGAAAGCTATTAGTAAAGCCAACCAAATGATTGGGTTGATAAGACGATCTTTCTCGTTCATTGACAAAGATATGTTTATAAAGCTATACAAATCACTCATCCGACCACATGTGGAATACGGTAATGTCATCTGGTACCCTTTACTTAAAAGGCAATCCTCATCAATAGAAAAGGTTCAAAGAAGAGCGACCAAAATACTGCCAGAATGCAAAAATATGCCTTATGGTGAAAGACTTAGATATTTTGGATTAACATCCCTGAAGGCCAGGGGTGAGGGGTGACCTGATTCAAACCTACAAGATATTCCACCATGTTGATGACATCGATTTCAACTCACTATTCCAGTTAAGCAAATCTAACATCACAAGAGGCAATGCTGGCAAATTATTTGTTCAATATTCTCGCACTAATCTGAGGAGAAATTCATTTGCTAATAGAGTAGTAGGCAGGTGGAATTCTCTTCCGAGTTACATCAAACTAACTAACAATATCAGCAGTTTTAAGAGCCTCCTTGATGTAGATGCAAATTTCAAAGATATAGTATATGATTTTGATGACTGAAATTATTCTCATCCCAATTTATACAAAATTATATGCAACTGTAATCACGCTGCGCTAAACACTGGGAAAAGTACTGACACTTCAATTGATGGAGCACATGAAAGCCGCGAGGCTATAATAGCTCCTACTTACCTACCTACCTACATGAATCATTAAAGTCATTAAACCGACACACACACACACACACACACACACACACACACATACACACACACACACGCGCACGCCCGCACGCACGCACGCACGCACGCACGCACGCACGCACGCACCCACGCACGCACGCACGCACACGCACACGCACACACACACACACACACACACACCACACACACACACACACACACAACTAGGCAAACAAAAGGCAGTAAAATCACTTTTGTACTGTCAATAATTCAACATTAGCACCTTAGTTAGTGGTATCGTTAGCACATCATCATCACCATGGCAACAAACCAATGCTCGGTCTTTGGCCTTTCCTCCTGATGACCCTCCATCACAGAAGAGAGGCTGCTTCCCTCCGGGAACCTGGTCGACCTTCAGTCCTTGACCCGGCAGACGTCAAATTCCCCACACGGCTCTTGATGTACATGGTATTGTGGGGTGGCGTGGTAAGCCGCCATGGACTGTGTGGTGGCGTGGTAAGCCGCCATGGACTGTGTGTGGCGTGGTAAGCCGCCATGGACTGTGGGGTGGCGTGGTAAGCCGCCATGGACTGTGGGGTGCGACCACTCCTTGTCTGCTGGCTTGTTGGCTGACGTCTGTGCCTGCTTAACAGAAAGATGAACAAACAGATTGCAGTTATAAAGAGAGAGGGTGGGAGAGACGCGGAGAAGCACGCCCCTATCCTTGTGATGATCTCTTGGCATGCTTTCCATCAGTAGAAGGGGTTAGATGAATGAATGAATGTGCGCACAGAGTACAGCTAAGGACAGAATGACTGAGATTGACGGGGCTGGGTGGGAGAGAGAGAGAGATATATATATATACCGAATGAATGTGTGTGAGAGAGAGAGAGAGAGAGAGAGAGAGAGGAGAGAGAGAGAGAGAGAGAGAGAGAGAGAGAGAGAGAGAGAGAGAACAGAACTGAACAGAATTTTATTCAAAAAGGTCAAAGCCCCATTTGAAGGGGTATGAACGATGAGAATGAATATATGATACAAATATGAATGAAACTTTCAACCCAACATAAGCATGAGAACTAGATCAAATGCAAGACTGAAAACAGTTTACCAACTTGGAAAAATCATGAAAATTTTCTTGAGAGAGAGAGAGAGAGAGAGAGAGAGAGAGAGAGAGAGAGAGAGAGAGAGACAGACAGACAGACAGACAGACAGACAGACAGACAGACAACAGACAGACAGACAGACAGACAGAATGTTCATGACATTTCCGATAGTTAGGTGACATTCTTTTTGTATCTCCTTCTTGCCTGCTCGATTTCGGATGCTTTGCATGAACGGAAGGGGCACTTCGTTTAAACTCGAATATCTTTAAAACGATTGAACTGGGAATCTAAAAACCAAATTCACACAGTTATTGCAAAATGACTGTGTGATAACATATTACGATTTCATGTCATGTGATATGGTTTTGGGCTGCAGATGCTGCGACAAACTCGAACATCATGTTATTCTTTCATAAATCCGTTTTCACTGTTGGCATAAAAAGACACTGATCGTTTATATGATTAAGCGAAACTTTGCGTGCATAGTAGAAAAATATTTCTGCGCAAATTGTTGTCCTTTCTTAAATTCAAATGCATATCCATAGTGCTCATGTACTGTTTTGAGTAAATGGACTATTTCGTGCAAATGATGCTGAGTATTACGTTCAGTGGCACTTGGACAGCGTGTGGACGTGAGGTTGAATCAGTGAAGGAAGCGAGCACTGTGACTATGTTCTACCCCCTTCATTTTAGATCAACCACAGAAAATATTGCTAGTTGTCATTCAGACACAGTTTGACACCAGCAATCTTCCGTACAGAAGTCTGAGATGAGAGAGGCAGCCATGTTGCGAATGGATTAGTTGTCTGTATTTTTCCCCGTTGGTATGGTGAAAATGGTGTTTTGTGATCAGTGCCTCGCTACCGTTGATTCCACGACCCGTCTTTTGTCTCAGATCAGTGGCCTTCGTTTTGCCATCTTTTCCTTTCTTTTCTTCGCTTATTTATGCTTTCTTTCTTTCCGTCTTTCCTTCTTTATTTCTTTCTTGTCTTTCTTCCTCTTTCTTTTTTCTCTTTCCCCCCCCCCCCCCCCCCCCTCCCCCTTGCCTTCTTTCTATTTATTGCTTTTATTCATTATTTTCTTCCTGAATGCATTCATTCTTCTATCCGATCTTTCTTTCTTTATTTCCTTTTCTTTCTTTCTTTCTCTTTCCTATTTTTCTTTACTTATTTCTGCCCCTTCTCCTTTCAGAGAGATAGAGAGAGGATGAAGGGAGAAAGACAGACAGATAGGCAGACCGACAGACAGACAGAAGTAAAGGCAGCGACAGCCGCATTGAGACATTTCCAATCTCTGTTTGCTATGTATATTGGCTGTCTGGATCATTTCCATGGGCATTACATTGAATTTCAGAAGCAATATCATTGGGACCTCATGTGGGACGATCTCGAGGAAGCCAAAATAAAAAACTTTGATCTGTGACATGTGATAAAAAAATAATAATAAAATCCCCTCACCTCGGAATGTCTGCTTAGTTCCTAGTTGATTGCTTCCATCAATCAATAGAACAATCTATTATTTCATCGACCAGTTAGGTCTCAGCTCTCCATCAATCAATATAACAATCTATCATTTCATCGACCAGTTAGGTCTCAGCTCTCCATCAATCAATATAACAATCTATCATTTCATCGACCAGTTAGGTCTCAGCTCTCCATCAATCAATATAACAATCTATCATTTCATCGACCAGTTAGGTCTCAGCTCTCCATCAATCAATATAACAATCTATCGTTTCATCGACCAGTTAGATCTCAGCTCTTTCCTGCGTTTTCTGCAGTCTGATATACAGGCAAGCCGATGATAGGATCACACAAGGAATGGACATCTCCTCTGAGCTGGTGGTAAACATTTGGAACTGGCACGGCCTCCTGGTGTAAAGGCCAGACTACAGCGGAGTTCATCCTGGGACTGTCCGATGCCAGTGATTGGTGCCGTCTTGGCTCATTCGGTGCCCGCACTCCAGCACTCTGTGAACAGCGTTCCCTAACCAGGTAAACCGTTGGTTCTGACCACCAGTTTTGAACAAGACGGAGTTGGTGGATCCAAGGTTTGCACATATCAGCCACAGTTTCAGTTTCAGATTCATCAAGGAGCAGTGACTGCCTGAAGACTACGCTACACCACATCCGCTAAGTTTGGAGACCACTACGCTACACCACATCCCCACAGTTTGGAGACCACTACGCTACACCACATCCCCACAGTTTGGAGACCACTACGCTACACCACATCCCCACAGTTTGGAGACCACTACGCTACACCACATCCCCACAGTTTGGAGACCACTACGCTACACCACATCCCCACAGTTTGGAGACCACTACGCTACACCACATCCCCACAGTTTGGAGACCACTACGCTACACCACATCCCACAGTTTGGAGACCACTACGCTACACCACATCCCCACAGTTTGGAGACCACTACGCTACACCACATCCCCACAGTTTGGAGACCACTACGCTACACCACATCCCCACAGTTTGGAGACCACTACGCTACACCACATCCCCACAGTTTGGAGACCACTACGCTACACCACATCCCCACAGTTTGGAGACCACTACGCTACACCACATCCCCACAGTTTGGAGACCACTACGCTACACCACATCCCCACAGTTTGGAGACCACTACGCTACACCACATCCCCACAGTTTGGAGACCACTACGCTACACCACATCCGCTAAGTTTGGAGACCACTACGCTACACCACATCCGCTAAGTTTGGAGACCACTACGCTACACCACATCCGCTAAGTTTGGAGACCACTACGCTACACCACATCCGCTAAGTTTGGAGACCACTACGCTACACCACATCCGCTAAGTTTGGAGACCACTACGCTACACCACATCCGCTAAGTTTGGAGACCACTACGCTACACCACATCCGCTAAGTTTGGAGAACCACTACGCTACACCACATCCGCTAAGTTTGGAGACCACTACGCTACACCACATCCGCTAAGTTTGGAGACCACTACGCTACACCACATCCGCTAAGTTTGGAGACCACTACGCTACACCCACATCCGCTAAGTTTGGAGACCACTACGCTACACCACATCCGCTAAGTTTGGAGACCACTACGCTACACCACATCCGCTAAGTTTGGAGACCACTACGCTACACCACATCCGCTAAGTTTGGAGACCACTACGCTACACCACATCCGCTAAGTTTGGAGACCACTACGCTACACCACATCCGCTAAGTTTGGAGACCACTACGCTACACCACATCGCTAAGTTTGGAGTACCACTACGCTACACCACATCCGCTAAGTTTGGAGACCACTACGCTACACACATCCGCTAAGTTTTGGAGACCACTACGCTACACCACATCCGCTAAGTGTGGACCACTACGCTACACCACATCCGCTAAGTTTGGAGACCACTACGCTACACCACATCCGCTAAGTTTGGAGACCACTACGCTACACCACATCCGCTAAGTTTGGAGACCACACTGCGCATGATTTAAACATGATGGATAACCAATTAATGACGAGATGAGAGAATTTAAGAAGAGGGTCTCATGGCCACGATTTAGGGATGTCTGACCTACGCATTAGCCTAACGCGCTGGTCAGACCTTGGGTGCTCTACCTAACATTGGCTGTGTGTGTGTGTGTGTGTGTGTGGTGTGTGTGTGTGTGTGTGTGTGTGTGGTGGTGCGTGCGTGCGTGGTGTGTGTGTGTGTGTGTGTGTGTGTGCGTGTGCGTGCGTGCGTGCGTGTGTGTGTGTGTGTGTGTGTGTGTGTGGTGTGTGTGTGTGTGTGTGACTATGTTTCTTTGATGCAATATCTTTCTCCTTATGCATACATACATACAAACATAATACATACATACATACATTACATACCATACATACATACATACATACATATATACGACAGACAGACATACGTATGTGTGGGTGTGTGCGCGTGATGGGGTGTGTGTGTGTGGTGTGTGTGTGTGTGGTGTGTGTGGTGTGTGTGTGTGTGTGTGTGTGGTGTGTGTGTGTGTGGTGAGCGTGTGTGTGTGTGTTGCGTGCGTGCGTGCGTGCGTGCGTGCGTGCGTGCGTGCGTGCGTGCGTGCGTGCGTGTGTGTGTGTGTGTGTGTGTGTGTGTGTGTGTGTGTGTGTGTGTGTGTGTGTGTGTGTGTGTGTGTGTGTGTGTTCGTGTACCCAGCCTACAAATTTATTCTTTTTGTTTCCCTGTGATTAGAGGCCTTTTCTGTTTATTCGTTTGTTTGCTTCTCTTTGTTCTTCAGCTGTTGCGCGCGCGTGTGTGTGTGAGCTTGTGTGTGTGTACGTGCGTGCGTGCGTGTGTGTGTATGTGTGTGTGTTACAATATGTATGAAATAAGGCCCAGTCATCACTGGCTGAGTGCCACAATAAAAGAGGGCTATCTAATCACTCTGTAGTGTTGTCCTTTCGGGTGTACATTGTGTGTGTGTGTGTGTGTGTGTGTGTGTGTGTGTGTGTGTGTGTGTGTGTGTGAGTGTGAGTGTGAGTGTGTGTGTGTGAGTGTGTGTGTGTGTGAGTGTATGTGTATGTGAGTGTGAGTGCATGTATGTGAGTGTGTGTAAATGTGTGTGTGTTTCTTTGTTTGTGTGTGCATGTATGAAACAAACATTCAGACAGCTGGAGAGAGAGGCAGTGAGTGTGAGATCGAGAGAAGGTGGGAGACGGAAAGAAAGAAGAGGTAAGGTAATTTTGCTGATAGCCCAGCCGACCGCAAAGACAAAGAGAGAGTGAGACACGTAGAAAGACAGACAAACAGACACAAAGATATAAAGAGTGCCAGAAACTAATGATTATATAAGAGATAGAGACTGACATGAGGATGACAGAGGGAAGTGGTAGCGAGGGTTACGAAACAGGAGCGGCAAGTGAGTGTAAGATGGGATTTTGAAAACACACTTAAAAAAGAAAAAATAACAAAAATTGACAGATGAACTACAATTGACATTTGTTGTAGGACTTGGAGATATGTAACGAATGGCTGATTGGAATACTTTACGAGATAATTAGAAGAGAGCATGTAAACATGAAATACCAAAGTCCTTGAGCCAACAATAAATTCTCCCATGAAGTAAAAATAACTAGAAAAAAAAATTGTCCTGTATGAAATACTCATTACGTTGAGATCACTAATTTAAGTTCATTTGACAAAGAAAGAAAAAAGAAATGAAGAGCTAAGCTAGTAGAAGGGGAGAAAGCAACGACAGTCAGTGATTCAGCATCTGCACATTAGGTATTTGTAACTTCAGCAAATCGCCATAACCAGGGCAACAAACAAATCCCTCTTCCTTGATCCCTTTTACTGTGGACACTCCATCAAAGAAGAGAGGTTGTTCAGCACCAGGGAATCTGGTCTGTCTTCGGTACTTGACCACGCAGACGTGATGCCCCCCACCCCCATGCCCTCATCCCCACAGTGCCCAAGATACACACTAAGTCGTGACGTAGCATGGTAAGATGCCATTAGCTGCAGGTTGGAAACGCTCAGTATTCTGAAGGTTTGCCGGCAGAACGCTGTGTATGCCTCCCAGTGAGATGAACAATTACATGACGTGTGGGATTGAGGCAGAGAGGAATGTCTGTAGACTAGATGCACAATTACATGACGTGTGGGAATGAGGAAGAGAGGAATGTCTGTAGACTAGATGAACAATTAGATGACGTGTGGGAATGAGGAAGAGAGGAATGCTGTAGACTAGATGAACAATTACATGACGTGTGGCAATGAGGCAGAGAGGAATGTCTGTAGACTTATTATCATCTGTCATCACGCTTTGTATCTGTTGAAAGGCAGGGTGAACTATATAGATACAAAGAGCGTGTTATGGGCAGAATCAGTGAGGTAGATGGAAGGGGGTGCGGTTACACAGTGTGAGTGCATGTATGTGTATGAGAGAGGGAGAAGGAAAGGGGAAGAGAGAGAGAGAGAGAGAGAGAGAGAGAGAGAGAGAGAGAGAGATGAGAGAGAGAGAG
The DNA here is from genome assembly GCA_018398815.1 of Conus ventricosus. Taxonomy (NCBI): domain Eukaryota; kingdom Metazoa; phylum Mollusca; class Gastropoda; order Neogastropoda; family Conidae; genus Conus; species Conus ventricosus. Next base: position 50,915,764 of record CM031600.1, on the reverse strand, counting down.
AGAGAGAGAATGCGAATGCGAATGGTTTATTCATTAGGCCATAGCCCCTTATGAAGGGGGTGAGTAAACACAAGACATCACAATGAACTTGTTCAATAAATAGACATTTGAAATACACGATTACGAGGTCATAATTTCTCTGAACTTAAAAGCTTTATACAAGAAAAGCGATAAATTCCTAACAACACTGTGTTTAGAGGATGTCATCAACAAGCAGAGTTAAAGACACAAGGGCATTGATAATATTTTGCTGGGAATAACCTTTTCTCTAATTTTACTAAGAGCTGGGCAGCATAAAACAAAATGTACCTCATCTTCCTTAGAATTTTGCATAAACAACATATCAGATTTGCTTCATTGTGTTTTCTGTATCTATAAATGATGCACCGCTATCTCTGAAATCCACAGCCTAAATCTCGTTGTTATATATTTCAAATGACTATCCATATTCAACAATAGGTGTGTTTTTATTTCATGTGTATTACAAAACATCCTAAACATGTTAAATCTTTCACTGTTTTGAACATGATCATGCCATTTTTGCCATCTGCAATCCATTAGACGTTGACGAAAAACACATATAAATCCCTTAACATTGCCAACACCCTGATTCATCCACACTTCTCCAAAACCATATTCGTTATAAACATGTGCGTACATCCGATACCCAATTTTGCTTTCCTTCTTATCTAATTCAAACAACATATATATGCTTTACGAGTAAGCGACACTCATCCATTGGAAGCAAATTAAACCAATAACGAATACACTGAACAGCAGAATTTAAATATAAGGGATATCTATTGGTTTCACCATAAACTAAATCATTGGGTGTACACATGCTTACCCCCAAAAATGTCTTTAAAGCAAATAGTGCACAGATTCAGAAAATAAAGCAGCTCTGTTGAGTCCCCACAGTTCCGAGCCATACTGTACAGCAGGTTGCAGATGACAATCAAATATTTAACAAATAATGTCAACGAATTGTTTATTGATTGAAGATAATGTTTTCATGATGCCAAGCAGACCCCTCTTTGCTCTACTAGCAAGATCCTTGCAAGCAGCAGTAAAGCTTAAACGAGTGGAAAACAAAATCCCTAAGTATTTATACACTTTTACTACCGGCATTAAAACACTATTATAATCCATCTTTCTATCGCACCCAAAAAAAACCCACCTTTCCGAAACACTATGATGTTACTTTTTCAATATTAACGTTCAACTGAAGTGCCAGTGCTGAATTTCTTAAGTTATTAAGTTGGGTCTGAAGGCAATGATGGTTTCAGACAATAGAACAATATCATCTGCCAGTAAAAGAATGAACAACTCAAATGCATCATAAGAAAACATGGCACCATGCCTACCATTATTCAATACTTCTACGGCCAGTTCATTTATAAACAATGAGAATAATATGGGGCTGCACACATCACCCTGCTTCACACCAGCAGTACAGTTAATATATTCAGTCAGTTGAGAGCCACACCCTAACCCTACATTTAACGTTATCATACATGCTCCTAATACACTTGTACAATTTACCTCTTACACCATTTTTTATCAAGATTGGCCAAAGCAAATTTCTATTTATAGAATCAAATGCTTCTCAAAATCTATTAATGCTACATACATGTTTACGATTAAATGAAAAATTGTTTTTGTATCAAGGCTAACAAAGTAAACATGTGATCTATAGTTGAATAATCCCTTTTAAAACCAGCTTGATGCTCACCTGTGATATTATGTTCATTTACCCATTCCTGCAATCTAACATTAATAATTGTACTATATAATTTACTACTAATGTCACTAAGGATATACCTCTGAAATTTATTTTGATTATTCACATCACCTTTCTTAAACAATGGTAAAACTATAGATTCACTCCAATCTCGAGGAAAGATACCCTTATCAAACAGTGTGTTAAATAATTTAAAGAAAAACTGGAGCACGTGATCACAAGAATTCTTGTATAATTCACTAATATACCATCAGGTCCAGCTGCTTTGCGATTTTTTTCAACTTTCTGAATGCGTATAACACTTCTTCCACCGAAATTGGACGATTCATGAAACCGTCAACATCATCATGCTCACCTAAGCTTTCGTTTCGTATTACAATCCAATGTTTCTTTTTCTAATAATGATTTAAAATAATTAAACCAGGTCTCAACATTAATGCTATTTCTTGGTTGTTTTCTTTTAAAGGACAGTTTATGTACATTATCCCAAAACTCTCTTTGATTACGTATGGAACTCTCAAGTCTATCCAATAGCACCTTATTGAAGAGCTTTTCTTTCTTTTCAACAAGTTTTTATATTCACGTCTTGCCATTGTATATTCAGAGCAGGCTGTATTGTCTGCTGGACGTCTGTTATAATGACGTAGCAATTTTTGAACATTTCTTTTATTGCTTACATTCCTGGTCGAACCAGTCATCCTTTTTATCAGTTTTATTAACATAATATGTTTTTTCATACATTCCGCACATCCTCTCATACATTCAGTAAACTCATCCAGCGCTCTGTTTATGTCAACATCAATCAAAGTCATAGCTATATAAATCTTATACTAGCAGTTTCTGACAACAAATATCTTGAAATAATTGGCTATTATCACTGCTCCACACAAACTTTTCAATGACCTGATTGTTAACAGTATATCTTCAAACCATATTTACGTTAGGAAAAAACAACAGAAAATACAACAGGCATGTGGTCAGAGTCAATACGTTCAGCAACACAAAGTTCACAGGAATCACACACGACAGAGAACAGATCATTCGACAAAATAAAATAATCAGTCACACTACTACCTGTTTCAGAAATGTATGTGTAGTGACCTTCAAGGTCACCATTACACACTCCATTTAAAATATTCAAACTATAAGCAGTGCACATGTTTAATAATGCTTTCCATAACTATTTATATGACAGTCTTCTGAACATCGACCATAATCAAGTAAGTGACTTTTATATTGTATATCTATGGCAGGGTCTGAAAAATGAATCTGAGAAAATTTAGCTATCCTACTGTTTAAGTCACCACAAAGATAATATGCGCATCCCGTTCCATTAGACAATCCTGTAAACTTTCTTCCAACAAAAGCATTCCATTTTCAAGATCAAAGTAAGAATAAAAAGGTGATCCTTCTGGAGGAACATAGGTACAAAAATAGATTATATCTTTTGTAGTGCCAAACAGTTGCTTATCAATCAAAAACACACAACGTTTACAAATTTCACATTAATTATTTGTAAAATGGGGCAAATGTACTCTATAACAAACCAACAACCCCTCCCGATCGTCTCCCCTGTTTGGACAGTTTAAAGGCAGGCTTAAAGAAGGCTGTGTAATCAGAAAATAAGTCGTTATCAAAACTCTCCCAAAACGTTTCCACCAAGCACACGAAATCAAATTTACGAACATATGTTACAAAGTCCCGATCCTTGATTTTAGATGATAATCCGTTAACGTTCCATAACAGAAGGAGAAGGGGCGTTTATTTACAGTTACAGGCGACGCTTGAAAGGGAGAACGTGCTACTGACATTTCTAGTAATGTGTCACAAAACTCATATTCATCAGACACAGATGCGCTCCCCCTTGACTGTGTGGACGTCGATCCGAATTGCACATGCTCACACACCCCTGGCAACTCAAGGCTGTCACTCTGACCGGACAAGTTCTCACGTGCGACATCGACAAACAAATATTGTTCCGGTGACAGTTTAACTTTATACCCCCTCCCATTTGTACCAGGATCGTGTGCATGGTTTTTACGGGAAGAAATGGGCGGGCCAGAACATTATTTTGAAATTTGCAGTGTATCATTACATCCAGATAAAACTTCCGCCATCAATAATGAGATGGTCATAGACCATGACACACCTCTGTCCTTTACTTCTGGCAGCTTTCAAATGTGGTGTCAACTTTCGTCTTATGTCACGAACACGACGGAAAGTCCTCACCAATAAATACATCACTCCTTTAAGTTTTCTTTTTTCCTTCAGATATCGAACTTTATCCTTATAAAAGCAACATCGGACTATTACAGGGGAGTCGGGTATACCATTCAGGCAATGGACACGGTCAAATTCAATATCTTTTGCTATTTCTAACCGGTCAGTAATCAACTCTTTAACAGCATTCTCACAGTCTTCAATCGTTTCGCCCGCACGTCTTTTTAAACCATGGAGGATTAAATTGTTGCGTTCGATCTCCCTTCTAAATCGCCAGGGTTTTTTTCCTCAATCGCATCAATTTTATCCAGAAGATGAGAATTTGTCTTCATCAGCTCCTGGTTTTTTGGTGGAGATAATCCAACTCCTCCCTCAGTCCCCCAACTCTCCCTGGAGGTCCGCAAACTGGTCTCTGAATTCGTTAACACTGTTCTCCACATTGTCCAACTTACTGTTCATGTTGCTGTCCATGGAGTCCAGTCTGGCCATCACGTCCACCAGAGTAGGGGGATCCTGAGAAGGAACAGGGAAGGAGGCCGACTGCCCGTTGCCTGCTGCACCACCAGTCTTCCCCGCGCTGGTCCTGCGTTCACTGCTGCTGAGAGGGCTGCTTACTGTCTGATATCAGAGGTCCGGGGTTCTGCTCCACGTCACCACATCTCAGCAACAGCCCGCCCCAAAACATCAGGGTGAGGAGCAGGCCCAGTGTGACACCGTCCGCTCGACAGCGCGGTGTCAACATGGCGATTGCGCAAAGCTGCTTTTCTCCCCTAGCACCTTCAACATAAAGGCCTGAAATATCGGCTCGAAGCAGCCACAAACGGCCCTAAAAAACTAATGGAGCCAATGGCATGGTCCTCTACTCAGCCACCTGCAAAGTACTACGCTGGTACACTGCCACAATCCTTACTTCTTCGTGAAATACTACGGAAGATGGAAAATACGACCTGCTTGCGCAAAACTTCCGTTCACTCCCCCCGAGAGAGAGAGAGAGAGAGAGAGAGAGAGAGAGAGAGAGAGAGATGTGTAAAATTCTTCGGATGGTCTGTTGTCATGCGTCTATGTCTGTTTAATGTTAAGGGGACAAATGTATAGTGAAAACAACTATGGAGAGACAGACAGACAGACAGACACAGACACAGAGAGAGCGAGAATCTTCCCTTTCTGGCTAGAAGTACTGGGTTTCCTTTATAATGAGCTATGCCATCAGACCACAAGATCCCCAGTCCCCCACCCCCACCCCCACCCCCACCCACCCCCATTCCTCTAACAGCCAGCAGCCTAGCTAACCTGATTAGAACTTAAATTATTTTTCTGCAACTGCTGCAGACAGATGAAAGACCAGCCAAGGCAAAGGTTTGTGGACAGTTTTGTTGACTGGATAGGTACTTCAATACATAAATGGCTTTAAGCACAAATATGAACCTCTTGTCTTGGAAACGCTACAGGTTTTCCTTATGCCGCACGACTGTTGAGAAAACAGACCATACCGCAACAACGGTATTTCGAAACGACGTTTAGAAAAGAAAAAAAAAAAAGCTTCAAAGAGGACTCTATTTGAGCCTCAAGGAACGATCTGCATTGCTCGGAACAGATTTCAAAATTCAAAATAGACAACGAACAAGAACTCGTTAGAACATAGGAAATGACAGTTTTAGGTGCCACGCTCCAGTGTCAAATGTAGATATTTCAAATTCATGACTGTAATGATGCAGCATGCAATATCATTTTACAATTATAAGGCACTTATAAACATTTCCACGTTGATTATTCTCATCATTTCTTTTACTCAGAACTTTCCTTGTTCCTGTTCTTGTTGCGTTCTTCTTTTCAGTATTTGGTTTCGTTCCTTCTTTCTTTCTTATTTTCTTCTTTCTTATTTTCTTTTTTTCTTATTTTTTCTTTCTTGCTTTCTTTCTCTCATACTTCCTTGAATTCTCACATTCGTTTTTTTTTTCATTATATTTACTTCTTCCTGACTTTATTTCGGCCATCTATCGTATTTTTTTTCTTTCTCCTTTTCTGCCTTCATACCTTTTTCCCTCATTTGCTTACTTTCTTTTGTTTTGTTTCTTGCTGCCTTATTGACATACTGCTTTTTTCTCTCTGATTAAAAAAACAGCAATATGGTTGAACAAACTTTAAAATCGATGATCATCCAGATAATATTTTCGGAACTTTAATGTCACTCAACCCCTTCTGCTCTCCTGTCATAACCCCCTCTCCCCATGTACACTCCCCTCCCACCCCATCCCCATTCGAACTCCCTTCCTCCTCCATCCCCTTCATTTTCCTCTCACTGCCTCTGAAAACAGGGGCATCAGAAAACCTGGGGTGACGACCTTTGTTCTTTTAACCTGAACTGGACAGCTCTAGTGTCACAAACCAAGTGACCAAGGGTGACTGGACTTTTGTTTTTTAACCTGAATTGGACAGCTCTAGTGTCACAAACCAAGTGACCAACATAAACCTCCCTCTCTCCACACCACGAACACCCATTAACAGGTCGCCATGGACATATGCGCGCACGAGCGCGCACGAGCGCGCGCGCACACACACACACACACACACACACACACACACACACACACACGCACGCACGCACGCACGCACGCACGCACGCACGCACGCACACACACACACACACACACGCACGCACGCACGCACACACACACACACACACACACACACACACACAACACACACACACACCACACACACACACACACACACCACACACACACACACGCACAAACGCATGCACATACACACACACACACACACACACACACACACACACACGCACGCACACGCACACACATGCACACAACGCATGCACGCACGCTCACACTCACACGTACACACACACACACACACACACACACACACACACACACACACACACACACACACACACAAGCATCTTTTTTTCACTCTTTAGATCTCCATTTGTTTACGCCCCGGTACTGATTTCCCGTGACCGCCTTTGATGTCACTGACAGCAGTCTTTCTGTTACCGTTTATGGCAGGACCATGGCATTCCAGGGTGACAGGATTGGAAAGTAAGAGCTAGAGAACCATTAGTCGGCGCTCCTCTTCTCGTCGACATGGTCAGCATGGCGCTGTGCTCATTGTTCGGTGTCCTTCTAATCCTCCTAACACCGGAGCTCCTCTCCCCTAGAGACCAGGAAAAGGCGGCCTTCTACTCACTTTCGGGCCCACAAACAAGTTTCGGGGGGCGAAAGTGGCCTAAAAGCCGCCTTTCTGTTCGCTGTACAAGTAACCTAAAAATAACGATTACCTACAAACTAACATACTGCGTAGAGTGTCCGTTTTCAATACTAATTACGAAACTTTTCAGATTTTAGTTTTGCTTAATCCTATGTTATTCCGGATCATTCTCAATAACATCATGTTCACGTCAAGCATTCCATCAAGATGCATCTCTGTCTTTCAATGTGAAATAACACTACAGCTTACTGTTCTCTAAGTCATTTAAAACCGAGTTATAATTTTGAACATAATAAAAACACACACTATCCCAGCATGTCTTCCGCTAAAGGCTAGTTTGACAAAGTTTTTCTTTTTTTAACTAGTCCTCTTTCTGCCGAACATCTTTCTATAATAAATAGTGTCGCTGCGTCCCTCAAACAATCTATAAAAGTGTTCTAAACATTCACTCAGTTTTAGTGGCTGGGATCAAACTAAAAATAGTTTATCATCAGTCCCATATAAACTTCTATCATGATATGCCTTTGGTCCATTTAAGTGTTGGGCAGAAAATTACAATTTATCAAAATTATAACTATAAACTGTTTGTAACAGGTGATGATAAATATTGTTTTTTCCTCAACCAGTTTTGTCCCACAAATTAATGAACATGAGGGTTTTGTCATAAAGTTGAACTGCTCTCCATAGTTTATAACAGAATTGATTCTAATCCAGTTTATTATTTTTACCATACTCTCCTTCAAACTTGTGGTTCAGTATAATAAAACCCTATGAGGCCTAAATGTGTAAGATTAATCCATTTCAGTTCTGATAGATATGCTTCTAGTAAAATCTATAATTGATTTTTGTTGCGTGTTTTTAGTACCTAATATCCTCAACCAGTGGAAGACGACATGGTAACTTTAAATGTTTAAACGCTCAGTTTTGCCACTAATATTATTCCTTTTATAAGAGTCATCACTAACGCCCACACCCCAGCCTCTCTACATCTTTAAAAGACAGAAATTTTCAAATATCATTGTGAACGCATCTCCTAAGTTTCTGCTTGGAAAGAACTGTAATGTTGTATAAGCTTCTGTAAAACCGTTTCTCTTCTGTGAGAATGTACGGTTTTGTTTTTTCTCAACGGCTTTATTCAACTCTTTACCGACTATGTCATCTGGCATAAGACTTACATTAAAGGCCGAGTTGAAATGCTTTTCTGAAAACTTTTTGACGGCAAAAAAGTGTAAATGGGCTTATGAATTCAGAATTTTATTTCCATGGCTAAATATGTCTAAATGCCATTTGAGGTCAGTTTTCGAACTATTTTATATGCATACTGCCAACATAGTGCTTCTAGATTGAGCAGGCTTTTCGTAGTTAAGAAACGTTTTGCTGTCGCCACATCTTTGCGTGTATAATCACCATCTTTAGTGTACTCAAAAACATACAATCGCTATCTCACCGGCGGTCAAAGTCTGTAACGTCTGCAAGGTCTGTAAATTCTAAAGATATACACCCTCACAGTCGCTAATGTATCGCCTGATTCATCTGGCCCACGCGACATTTTTTTTAGTACAACTTATTATTTTTATTTCAAACAATGTGCAGTTATCACATTTGACGACTTTCCCTTCCCCCGTTTTTGTACTTTGGGATTTTTATTATTAAATGATCCAAACCCCCCACAAACTAATCTTTTTAAACTGTAAATAAGGGAATTGTATAATTTCATAATCGCAATAATGCCTTCCCTGACGGAAGAGCGCTTAAAACAGTTGAGGCCTTCCATCATAAAAGTTTTCATCCATGTGTAGCTTAGTCCAAATGAACATAGAGTAATGAATGTAATTCTGTCGCGAGCGGATTTTTCTCCTCATAATAGTTTTTGTTTGGTGTAACTCTAATCTATTATTGGCATCTTCTAAGCCTTACATTTAGCTAGCTCTAACATCAATAAGGTAATGAACTACTTCTTCTTCAGGTTTGAATGCTAACATTGTTTAATTTGCAATGGTTAAGTTGAGAGTAAAAGTCGAAGTTACTCATTGCCTTCTTTTAGTGAAGCAAACCTCGTAATAACCTCGGGTATGGTTAACTGGCTAACTTTGTCCCCGGATTTGTAAACTTTTAAATCGTATTATTATTCTTGGATTCCACTTATATTGAAACCATACGACATTGGGTTTAAAATATTTCATGTAGCGCAAACCATTCTGGTTCCGCAATTGTTATCAATAGCATGTTCTAAAAATCGAAGGACGTCTTGCGTTGTTTATTGTTACAAACCTTTTTTTAAAACAAAATATACTGACAAAATGAGTGCGTTTAAAATTATAATACTAAAGCAAAATATTCTGTTGGGCGCACTACAATCTTAAAAATATACAACTGATACTCTGACCATTGTGCTGGGGACCCAGACTGGGTCACTTTTCATAAAAGGGGAGTACTCTCCTTACGCAATATCGTTAACCCCCCCCTATTAAAAACGACCAAACCGCATCCCAAAGTGTGGTTTAGTCATCCGATGCAGTTTGTAACAGAACCAGCTAAACTTTGCGGTTTTTGTGCATCAACTGGGTGTGAGTGTCGTATGCTGTATCATCTAAAGCTCCCTAATCCTTTGGTGAGTCAGTGTACAGATTTCCATTTCTATTACACTTCAGACCGTATTTTTGACTGAACGCGAGCGCCATTACCAATTGACAAAACGTTTTAAATAATCCATTCAGCAACAGAATAGACAGGAAGGCTTTTGAAAGGATCTGTAACGAATTCAATATTATGTTAAGACAGCGTAGACAAAAGTTTGTTCTTAATCAGGCTTAGGAAAGGGGGGGGGGCTCTTCCTTATTTTTGGGAGCGTGCACAGAAAGGATAACTACTATGACTGTAATCCTCCTTACCACATCATTCTCTTCAGGCACAGCGTTCACATCGGGTCCATAGAGCAAGAGCATAAATCAGCATGGACAACGATGTATCTTATGACATATCTGAGGGCTTACACTAAAGCGGAATAGAACGAATTAACGAATCTAGACTATTAGCGTTTGGTGTTTGCTATGTTCGCAGCACAACGAGTTCGAGCATAACTGGATTCTTCTACTGGCCTTGATTCACAAAACGACAATAACTTAGGCAAATTTAGAGGACGCCATTAATTCTACAGTTGATTTACCTTCAAGTATAAAAGTTCCAATGTATTACAATACCGCCAAGATCGAACAGTAGACTTTGCTTGTTTGGCACTGGTTTATACTGCTACCTTCTGACCTCATACTCCAGTAGGAACAATAATAAACTACAACAATGAAAACCTTGTAGCAGGCATGAACAGAAGGTTGGGAAAAACTATATAAATGCTGAGCCATAATATTACAAACAATAAACAAAACACCCAAGAATAAGTCATCCAATCCCCGAGGTTCAAAGCCAAAGACTGATTACGACGTGGACTTTGTTCGCGATGACCAGAAATATGAAAATGGACAGCACTTGTTTTTTGATTAACTGGCCTAAGGAATACTAGGCTTTATCTTAACTAAATAGTAACCCAACTATTAAGAGAACTAATCCCATAAGTCTCAGCCATAAAGCCAACTACTGTGCTTGCAGTATACTAAAAGCCAGCTAATAACACCCCAATATACCTGGTAAAGTGTCTATAGCTTTACCAGCCTAATTTTTTATAATAAACTCGCCAAGATGATCAAGCGGTTTTTTACCTCATGATTTTCAGGAGATGCGATGGAGGCACTGAACATTGCCCGCCACCACCCCGCCCGTAAGAGCCATCACCAGTGTACTTATTGGGCAAAGTCTAAGGGGCCGTATATACGCTTGCTAAGGTGACACGTATGCTCTCTAGAACATGTTTCGTATTCGTCTGCCTAGCGTCGTGTCTCTCATATAAAAATTTTTCGAATTGTTTCTCTTATTCTATTCACTTGTGGATTCGAATTGGTCTCGGTTAGTTGTCAGCACTTCAGTCGTGCTGATCTTCGTTGTTCAAGAGTTTTTAGGCGTTGTCTTATTCTTTCTTTACCTCAGGCCTACGATTGGAGTCGTCAGCCTCAACGAGTTTTTCTGTTTCTCTTTTTATATCCTTATCTAGTACTCCTAGTTTTGCTAAATTGTTTTTAAATTCCCTCGGATGGTTTCTTAAAGTAACGATCAAGGGCTACTAAAATCCTCTCGGTAGCCGAGGTTCGTTGTAAGTTGTGAATGCTGTTTCTCATTCTTCTTCTTTCTTCCAGTGATTTTCTGCTACTATTGTATTATACCCTCCGCTGCATGACTTAAAATCTTATGTCTATTTTTGCATTTGGTTATCTGTTGGGAGTTCTTGAGCGTGTTTTGAAGTATTAGGCAACTTGCCTCCGTATCTAATTCTGGTTTAGTAAAAGCCAAGCGATCCCGCTCGCTCGCTACAAGCTTTTGATATTTGTACCCATGCTTACAAACTTTGAAGAGTTTAGTTTATCCGTAAGCGGAACACGTTCTCCTTGGTCGTTTCTAAAATACAAATGTTATCTTTAGTTCAAAATCATCAGGTATATAGTTACAGAGGTTCTAGTTCTAAACTTTGGTGAATGATCTGACTTTAACTTTCCTGATAATTCACCGCCTTTGTCCCCTTTCAGCTTATTTCATTCCTCCAGTAGAATCTCCGAGCGGATGCAGTGTCAAAGGATGCTTTCAATCCAGGTTGGGCGGCCACCAAGAATCGCGAATATCAAAATCTTCATCTCAATGCCCGCCATGTATTTAAATAATTAAACTTTTTATTTTGTTTATAAAAATGTCAAAAGTATATGGCGTCGATTCTTGGACCCGAATAGAAAGCGAAAGAACCCCAAGGCGTGAAGGGAAATAAACGGAATAATACTGTTCCAAATAGCAGCGACTATTGATGCGGATCAAGTCTTACTGGTTAAATTTCCTTGACTAGGAACGAATGAATTGATTGTGCCAGGCTCTGCACGGCTTACTTCAAAATAGAACTCTCGGTCAACCACAACCCACCAGCAACAGTGTCCAGAATTGGGGGCGGGCAATCGGTAAGAAAATTTCTATAAAACTGTGGGGAAGCGAAGTATTTCTTTATCACAATGCAGTAGCATATTTTGTAACCTCAATTCAGATCTATGCTAACCGCGAATGAAAGGGAAATCTTGCGTTGCAAAATCGGCAATGAAGAAGCACTAAAACATAGAATAAGGCGCCGAACTCCGCCTCTAGGTCGAAGGCATCAAAAAGGCGTAAGCCGTAAGTTATGCGTATGGAAATTGGGCGCGTTTTTTCCCATACCCTTAGATTTTGAGAGTTGTTAAAAAGCGCATACCCCAGACCTTCAAGGGCATTTAACAACAGATGTCTCAACTAACTTTTTAATGACTACAAACGTGTTATCAGATCTACAGACACCGAGGGAGGCAAAGTCAAAGCATTTCTACATCTCGTTAGAGTTTGAGTTGTAGCAACTCTAATTTAGCAAGGCTGATTGAGCAACAATATGAGTCCACAATTAGTACTATATTACGAAAACGTGCGTCATCAGTCAACATATCCTAAAAGCAGGCAGACGCTATATGGAATTTTAATCTAGTGTCACACAAAATCGCTTAAAGGTATTTGTATTGCTGTTGGAAGATGAGAGAACCATGGCAAGAGCAAGGTGAAAAGTTTTTTTTAATTCCAAAAAAAACGAAAGTGCAATGTACAATTGATGTAGTCCCAACAAATGCTATGCTAGCGGACGTAGACCTTATCATCATTTTGACGAAATAAGAAAATTGGTTTTGGGGGTGGGAGGGGTAGAAGTCCCATCGGCAACCTTGCTTCTAAAGATCTACACCTTCACAGTGTTTAGGCTTGATGATTATTTATCATCAAAATCGGTTTATGGGATTGACCTAAGGTCACAGAGGGAAATCATGCATGGAAGTGGGAAAACGGTTAAAGACTAAACATCAAATGAGTAAAGAAAAAGAAGGTCGATAACCACTCAATGTCGCATTTTGGTTTTATTAATTGATACACAGACTGAATGATACAAAGAAAAGATTTAGACCAAAGAGATTACTAAATTAATTTTTCATTTTAAAAAAAGCATGATCTGTTCAAGTTTATCCACATGTCCTACACGCCAATCGCCAAAGAAGAGATAGTAGAAACCCCCGGCATAAAAACCTTTTAGATTAACCTAACTTAACACGAGAATGGCAACAAAACTAGGAGCAAGACCTTTCAAAATACAGCAAAGCCAAACAGTATTCTGCGGCCTTTAATGCTGTTACCTATGTTAATACTGAGCATCAACTATAAGCCCCGCAATCAAGCAGGAACGCGTGTTGACTCTTATCAACGGCATAGGCGTACCCGCGAGCTTTAACCTCTAGGTGGCTTGTCTTAGCTCTCGGACTCGCCGTTTCATTAGCTTGTAGGGGCTGCTAGCAAAAAAAATAAAAACTAAACTTCCCAAAAGCACACAGCTATGGTTTTGCAACAATAACAGCTTAACTTAGTTCCTTCAGCTGATTATAAATAAAGCACTAAGCTGAGACTCAAACATCACGGATGAAGAATTTAGTCGTTTTACCCAGGGCCGAATTTGATGGACTACAAAAGACAAAAGTTTGATCTTCAAAGAAAGGCGGGACAAACTTTCTCCAACAGCCAGACCCCGATCAATAAAAAAGGAATGGCTTAAAAAAGTAACGAAACATTAAACTCTGTTCTAAAAGCTCACATTAACAACGCCAAAGGGGTGTTATACTTTAGTTTATGAGTCTCAAACACAAAAAGGGACCATCGATATTTGATTAATTATTTTTTTGATATAAATAAATATTTTGAGTTAGAAAAGAAACTCAGAATAAAAAACTCACATGGGATAAAATATATGAAGGTCCAGACAATTGTTTGTAGCAATGCAAGAAGATTTAATCAAGAGCACGTGAATGATATTGATGTTGAATTCAGTAATCCAGCAAAACTACAGGCAAGTGTTGCTCTCATGCGATTTCTCAAGTTCCGGGTAAACTAACAATAGACCCGCAGTTGTAAAGTAAGGGTGAGCTGTTTTGTAATCGACTAGGTAACATAATGAAGAAAACCTAGAGATCTTGGGTCTCGACGAAACAGCAGACTATCTTTCTCATAATGACCTAACACCCGGTTTCGGGGCCGACCAGCGCTTACACAGTTTGATGTGGCCGCGGAAGAAGCCAAACATTAGAGGCACTGGTTGTCTAGGGCGAAGTTTAGAGATCCTATATATTTTATTTAAAACAGGCTAATATGCGCCGATGTAGGACAGGTCTTACATCCACTACCTCAGCATTTAGTTGCAAAAAGAGGCAGTTCTAAACATAAAAGAACTACAGACTAGACAACAATTTTTTTATGTGGTGTGTTCTCTCAAGCGCAGTCACGTCCGCAAAACGCAGAGAGAGGTGTCTAACTATGCACCCTTACCTTAATTATCTTAACTTCAGAGAAAATCCTTTCCCGTAAGCGTGGATGCCAATGATCAGTTTGAAGAACAAATCAAACCAAATAACTGTTAATATCACACATGGAGAGGAAACAAATTTGGTGCCTATTAGAGTGTCTAGACCAGTCCAACGAGTGGCCGAACCAGACAAAAATATGTGGGACGTACTCTGATTTTCACCAGCAGGGGCTGCCGCATTACACATTGATACGAACAATGAGTAATTATTGCGGCTACTTCATAGCATAAAAATAAACAAGAATTCTTTAGAAAATGTTTACAAGAATTCCATCTGTGCAAGCCCCGAGTGAACATATAAAACATTGTATTAACCCTGTTGACTGTAATACAGAACTAATTACTTAAAAAAAAACCGGCCCCACCCGATCTAAAGTTGTTTTAAGAACTGGAAAGCGATGCAAAAATTTCTCCATATGTTGTTACGCAGACTTGAGTCGCTTATTGTTCCTTATGAAGGGCCAGCGCCACAAAACTTTCGAAAACAGCTTAATGAGTAATCATCAATTTGTTCATTTGCCTTCATAGATGTCAGGTCGAATTGGGCGCTCATTCATACGCAAATTATATAGAGGGCCTAATGCTGCAGATACTTCGTAAAACGCATGCAGCAAGTGCGTAATGTCTGTACTAATAATCTGAATTTACTGAAATCAATAATGACGCCCGAGAGACCAAGAAACAGTTATAAATCAGCCACACATTGTTGGATTTGCGGTTTAGAACTCATGAGGAAAACCAATCCAACAGTAAGAGACCATGATCACAATTAGCGGGAAGGTCGAAGAGCAGCACACAGTAAATGCAATCTTCACAAAAGTTTGAACCAAAGCATGGAAGCGGCCAATCTTCTTTCACACCTTGCGAGGGTTACGACTCTCCTCTATATAATGACAGCAGTGGCATGCCTTCAGGGTATCATGCATTTGCACAGTCAACAGAAAAATACATGTGTTTTCACCTGTAAATACATGTCTTTTTTACTGACTCAATGCAGCACATGAAGGGATCATTAAGAGTCACTAGCTATGTCCCTTAAAATCCTGCCCAATAACGGAATGAATATTTTGAGCCCAACCCTACGGTAGAATGGGCGGGGGGGGGGGGGGGGGGCGTTTATACCCTATTTTGCGTACATGAAACAGTTGGAAAGGTTTGAAACGAGAGTACACTTCCCCCCTCCCTAAAGGCGGGGCGTCTTTTTCTAGTCTTAGAGAAAGGAAATTGGTGATTCTAATTACCCCCAGCATGCTCAATGGATGCGTGGCAAAGTTAATGTAGAAACGATTGGGAGACTATCATGTACTCCTACTTGTTGGCTGAATACATGTTTGTTGGCGGACGTCTTTTGAAATATAGAAAGACCTGCATGAAACATTATAGCCTGGATCCCGCGCATTACATATCCGCCGCCCGGGAAAGAGTTGGGATTCTTTCTTAAAGTTTATCAGGAATACAGATTGATTATTGTCTTGACCTACCATTATTCAGATGATGAAAACGGATTGCGTGGGGAAATTAGGTATGGCGTTCGGCATCATTACTGTAAAGCAAACAGACAAGATATCTTGGACAATTATGATCCAAGAAAAGGTCTAACTAGCTCCTGTATTTAGACCAAACATGGCTGTATGGTTGGCTATGGCCAAATCACTTCCATACTAACTTAATAAATTCACGGCGGGGATCCGAAAATGCTGATTTTCAAATGGCTTTAAAGGTGGATGGGCAGTTGACCCGGGCCAACAGCGTGGATACAAACTAGAGAGTTGACTTAGAAGATCCGGCAGATCTCCATGACCTGCCTAAAGTCTATCCATTAGCAGCAGAAAGTCTAAAGATGATCCAAGAGAGCCGCCTAAAACTTGTGCCTAAATCTCGGGCAGAAAAAATTATGCTGGCCAATACAGACCTTCTACAATTTTTATTTAAGAACACGGTTTGTAGTTGACAGCTGTTCATCGTATAATTGCTTTTGATCAGAACAGTTTTTTCTGAAACCATACATCATGATAACACTGATCTTAAACTAAATCCACAGACATGCTTCAGAAAAAGACTATTTTCATGCTGATGAACAACAGCTGTTTTGGAAAGGACTATGAGTAATCCGCACAACGCAAAGATGTTAGATTGGTCCACCAAAGAGAACGAAGCACTTAAGCTGACTTCAAAACCTAATTATCAGGACTTCAGAAATTTCATGATCACTTTTGTCATAATGATGAAAAAAAAGAAAGGTCAAATTGGACAAACCTTTATGTATTGGGTTACTGTGGTTAGAATTTTTCAAGCTTTTAATGTTAGAGTTTCTTTATGACTACTTTAAAACCCTCGTATCCAAGTCCAGATACTTTACAACAGCAGATACAGTAGTTTTTGTTAAGATATCCCCTACTGAAGACATCTATAAAAGACATGGAAAATAGAAGGGGGTAGCTAAAGGGCAAAGCAGATGGTACCGACACATCCGATACCCTAAAGATTTCGCCTTTCCATTCAATTACTAATATGAAGGTTTTGAGAAAGAATGAAGGCTGAATTATCTGGAAAGGTGATAAGGAGTATGTGGGGGTTTAAGGTCTAAAATGTACAGTAGTCGAGCCAAAGGAGGAAACCATTAAGAAAGCAAAAGGAATATCCGCATGTTTTGCAGTCAAACATATCACATGACAACGACAAAGAAGGCATTGTTTGGCATAAGACGTTTCATCATGAAACGTATAACTACGATCTAGTTCTGACATGATATCAACACAACGTTGTAACAAAGAAGTCATTGATAGAACAAACACAAAACGTTGGTTTGTTAGTTCCAGAGTTTCATATGCAGATGGACAGTGGGGAGAACCGTAAAATAATTATAGCGGAACTGTGTCTGGTGGGATATCTTGCAGTTCTTCTTTCACAAAAGATCTGTGAGGAGCTGGTTGTTTTTGTTGTGTCAGGTTTCTCGTAAATAATACACGGGCGGATTCATGCTTTTACAATTCTTTTATTTCGTACGGTCAACACTCCAACGGGATCTTTCCCTGATGCGAGTGTACCCTTCTAGCATCCCCCCGTAAATAAAGGTACCAGTTACTTCAACCAACGGTAATAAGTTTGCTGTTGAACTGTAGTCCTTCAGTCAACATTTATTGTTTTTCTTTGGGATTGATTGGACTGTTTGAGTCCTTTAAAGCTTCATTATTCTTGAACGCAAAAACGGAGGGCATCTTCTAACCCATTCTGTGTTGCTAGAATTGTCAATAAGCTCTCTGTGATATGTAGGAGAAAGTCTTTCAAGCCTAACTGTTTGTTAAAGTTTTCAACTAAAGCCTGGTATCTGTGGTGGGAAGCCCGGAAAGGCTCGTTGTAATGGTAACTCTATGTTTTAGCAACAATAATTGATTCCCTTGGCCTTTAAATTCTTTTCCATCATCGACCTAATCAGCGAGGATAGTTTAAAGGACCTCGCTGGTAATAATCAGCTGTATGGCAACAGCACAGCAGAAGCACTCTTTTGTGTTATGTTTCCGCATCTTATGGACTTGCAAGCTATGTCAATGAAACTGTAAGTGCGTCCTTAATGTGCTTTTTTTCGTCTAATCGTTCAGAGGGTAAATATAGAAGGTCCATTTGATGGGTGTCGTTTGGAGTTGTATTGACAAAGTGTGGGTCTCGGGATTCGACTAGCGAGTGTAAAGAAATTTGGCCAAATCGCTTGTTTAGATAACCATTCCTTCGCAGTTTGGTTCACTAACACCAGCTGCTTCGCTTAGCTTTTTATTGTCTGTGAATCCCTTCCAATATCCTTTTGGTAAATAAAATATTATGTTCATTTTTATTCAGATGATATTATGCGCAACAAAATAGACAACAGTCATACCAACGACAATAAACGCGGATTTCTTGCGTCTTTTGTTGGTCTGATGGGTGATAAAAGTTGCTGAATTTTGGTGGGGGGGCAATGTCTCATTGTTTGCCCGTTGACTAGATAATATTTCTTTATTGCTTGAATCAACATCTTTAAAGTGTGTAAGCTGCATGTCCCTGTTTTTTTCAGTGTGTCGTTAATAAAATCAAACTGCTCACTTCTATGCTTTACCATCGGCTCTGTGCAGCAGCTAGTTGCACCACAGTCTTTTTATGTCTTTTTTCTCTATCGTCGGTCATGCCGTAGTTTACTAAACCGTAATTACTTCCTAAAAGCAAGCGCTGTCACTACAGCGCCTCCTATCCTCATTACGAGTGAAGCCAATTTTTTATAAAGGATTTTTTTACATATTTATATTGCTCCTGGATATCCTTTGCGTAACTAGAAAAGCTTTCGTAGGCAAATGAAGCTGTAATAATAGCAATTAGCTTTGCTGAATCCTCAAGGTCCTAGTTTGCCAAATCTGCGGTTTTAATTTTAACAGGCTTGTTACCAAAGCATTGATGTATCCTACACTTTGGCGCCTCCATAACGGCAGAATGGTATACAAGGTTTGGCAATAGTTTTTTTCGGCGCTCATTTTTAAAAAATAAAATAATTTAAAATTAATAAAAACATGAATACAGCGAAGATCTACTACAGCTACAAAGGTCCCTAAACTCTTCCTGAACTAACAAAAGAAAAGTTGGATGATCAAGCTAGTATCCCAAAAAGGAAAGGTTGTATTCTTTTGGCAGCAGGTGAATACAAAACAGTTCACGAACGAATTCAGCATAGAACAGATTCAACAGATGTCGCCGCAAGACATTATAAAGTATCATAACAGGAGAAACGCAGCTGGGGTCGAGAAATGGTAAAAGTGGTAGGACAAAGCGGTTCTAGTTGTACACTAAAGACATGTCATAGATTGCCCCCATTGATCTGAACAAGATCTGACGTATGATTTAACGCAAGATCCAGTTTTAACAATTCATTAAGAGTCTCTAAGCTGTGATCTATATTACATGATTTGGAACATGTGTTTATCGCCGTTAATCATGGATTGAATTACTTTTAATCATATAGGATTTTAGGTTCCCTTCAAAATGAACGATTCGGAAAATCAGCAAATCAGGAAACATTTGAATCAGAAAACACTGATTCAGGTAGAGATAGGGACGAGTGAAAAGCTTTAGCATCCTGGCGTGGTGCTAGCAGAAAAAAGTTGCAAGAGTTAAACAGGCAAAGGAATATAAAGTTACAATCACAGAATAAACTCATAATGAAAAAATAACACCGGCCAACGCCAAACATTTAATCCAATGCCGAGCTCCAAAACAAAGCAAGTTAATTCAAAGGCACCAAAGTCTTCATGGAATATTGAACTTAAAACTGTTGCCATTTTGAGCCAATTGCTGGCTGCAGGGGGCAGTTTATTACGGGTTGAAAAATAAAATATATAAAGAATGGCAACAAAAACAAAAGCATCCAAAAATCTTGAACCACAAATACAGAAGAATGACAACAGCACGCCAGCAACCGCCAATACAAAAAATCATTTTGATCCATTTAAAAGTGCCAATAAATATTTTAAGAACTTAATTGTAAATTTTTTTGATAAAAAATAGAACATGGCGGATTATTATATGTTTTAAAAATGCTTGAAGTCAATAAATACAGACATGGAGTCTATAAAAGACTTTTCCATAGACCAGAATTATAATCAATGCGGTGCTTAGAAGTAAGAACTTCATTAAGACTATGCTGACCAATCTCGCGCAGAGAAACGCTGAGCAAGACATACTCACGATGCCGCGTTTTTTGAGGCGTGTTTGAACTCTATAGACATCTACTATGTAAGATTAAACATAGATGTTTTTTTGATAATTATAAGATAACTGAATAAGAACTTAGTTGTACTTAAAGGACGACTTAATTACAATCTGAGGAACTTAATTAAGAACTTAATTAAAGAACTAATCAAGAACTTATTAAGAACTTGTATGTAACTTATTAAAAACTTAATTAAGACTTAATTAAAGACCTTAAGGAGGACTCTAAGTAAGAACGTAGAAGTGACTTGAGTGTGTGCATGCGTGGGGTGGCGGGATGGTAGGGTGGGGGTGTGCTTGCGCGCACCTTTGATTATTTATAAGAAAACAGATGGTCGCAAATATTGTTATAGTTATTATCAGTAAAACAACATGACAACCACACCATAACAGATATATACCAACAAAATCGCACACACACTCAACCAACACAATATCACAGGGGCATAAACCCTGGTGGGTCGTTCGATTGGGTGGCGTTAACTATACTAGTAAACAAAACGCTCTCTGCTAGGTCGCTTTTCTAATGCAAAGTTGCACCTTCAGAGCGGTTTGGAGGGGCGCCAATGAATGTTTCTTCGCGACTCCAACTGAATTTGGCAGCACAAGTGGGTTCTCCTGATCATGTGGGGAAAGGTGGTTAAGGTTTTTTGTGTCTACAAATTGTAGAAAGTGTACAAATATTTTTAGATGGAATCTGAGAGTCCCCAGGAGTTCTGACTTACTTAGTGAATAAAACAAGCAATCAACAGGATTAGCCAAGAAATAGAAACAATTGTATCAGTGATGATGAAAGAAGACTTTAACTATTTGATTGGGAAGATGAAAGTCCACGGTGAACCTATAGACGAATACAACAATAAATTCAACAGCACCTTGACGATGATGCTGCTATTCAACAAAATGGGAAAAGAAGTGGCAATCTGTTTAAAGCAAAGAGGGAATTAAAGGCGGCGGAACGTAACAACAAAGAACATAAAAATCAGTTACCCAAAGCAACCTTGCTGCTGTCTTTCAGACAAGAAGAACAGAAATCGGGAAAATATTTATAACACGTAACAGGAAAAAATCTTTAGAAAAACTAAGATTTTCGAAGTTGAAGTCAGGCTGTTAGTTGAAAACACACTGATGATGCAATTCCAGAGGTATGATGAAAACAAAACTTTTTTGAAGACGAAAAAACAATCACATCACCACACGTCAAACCAATCCTTGAATTGAAGGAAAATCAAAATCTAGAAGCTATCTTGCATAATGGGCAAGTGGTTAAAAGGCTGTGTGAATTGAAACAGAAGAAATTTTGTAACTTTGTAGAATCCCCACTTTAGCATTCCTCTCGGATGGTAAATAAACTGAGGAGAACTACACCGCTGTGTGGAAATACAAACATCTGTCAAAACTAGCATAACAATGTCAGAAGCCTTCTCTCTAACCGCCAAAATAAAATCGCACTTCGAGAGCATCCTCGCCATGAATCCAGCTTGAATAAAATAACCCTGTCACACGCTGAGAAGAATCCCACCATGATGCCAGCTTGGAAGGAAAAGTAACCCGGCACTTCACGCCAGAAGAATGGAAATAACAGAAAGATTATCTTTTTTCAAATATCTATTTACCTAGGTCAAACTCACGCCGTTGTTTACCAGTAATAGTAACGGCTGCACACCAACAGAGTAAATATACAAGACTCTATGCTGTCAACATAGAATGTACAACAAGGTAGGTGGCATTGTGTTGGGGTTGTTGCATGACAACTAATTTGACTGGTGTGCTAACGGCTGTGCGCGCAGGCCTAATGTACAGGGCGTATCAGGGGTGTCTGGCAGCAACAGGTAAGCGGTTCAGCAGGCTCCTATAATTACCTGTAATGTGCCACGGCGGCCCAGCGTGACAGAGTGTGGGTAGATGTTCTGTGCCGCCAGGCTGACACCGTGTGTAGGCTTGTGCAAAACTAATTAGCTTTGCGCCAGCAGCAGAAAGAATATTATGTCTCGAGTTTGTCTGTCTGTCTGTTATGCAAAGTTTTGTAAACTTATAAAAATATAATGCAGGTCAAAACTGGCTTTCAGTGGAAGACATGCTGGGATAAGTGTGTGGATTTTATGTCAAAAATATAACTCGGTTTTAAAAGACTTTAGAGAACAGTTAAAGACTGTAATTTTATTTCACATGAAAGACAGAGACGCATTTGATGAATGTTTGCGTGAAAATGATGTTATTGAGAATGATCAGGAAAAACACAGGATTAAGCAAAAACTAAAATCTGAAAAGTTTAGTAAATTAGTATTGAAAACGGACAATCCTACGCAGTATGTTTGTTTGTAGATAATCGTTATTTTTTGGTTACTTGTCAGAGAACAGGAAAAGGCGGCTTTTAGGCCACTTTCGCCCGAAAACTTGTTTGAGGGCGAAAGTGAGTTAGAAGCCGCCTTTTCCTGTTCTCTCCCCTTCCTCCCCATCCGAACCCAATCTCTCCAGTCGTTCTTACCACTTTCCACAACCTAACTCACAATGATCTGCAAGTCTCTGGCCCTCGTTGTTGCTGTCTTACTTCTTTTTCAGACATTCAAATTGTATTTTACTCTCATTTCTTTTTGCTTTCATAAGACATTTGGCTTTTTGCTGGAGTTGGTGGTTTTTAATTTCATTGTTTTTCTCTGTGTTTTGTCTTTGGTCAATAGAAATTTAAACAAAAATAGAATCATTGAACCGCCGAACGAAAGAACAAAGAAAGTACGAACAGTGGCTTATCTCTTCGATCTGGTTGCACACAGTTTGCTCCTAGATCGAGAGGTAAATGACGGTTCGTCTTCTGTTTGCCTTATTTTGAATGGTATTTGTCCTGCATGAAGAAGACCCAACACGTCGAAACACATTGTGTCTCGTTTGTCATTTGTTTGTTACTTTATTTGGCTGCTCAAAAATTCTACTTTTGCTTTTGTGTTTCAGTTTCCGATTGCAGTCACCCCACTTTGAAACTAATGAAAACTAGCAGAGACATAATTCGTTAAATCACATTGGTCGATGATGGTCAGAGACATAATTCGTTAAATCACATTGGTCGATGATGGTCAGAGACATAATTCGTTAAATCACATTGGTCGATGATGGTCAGACACATAATTCGTTAAATCACATTGGTCGATGATGGTCAGAGACATAATTCGTTAAATCACATTGGTCGATGATGGTCAGAGACATAATTCGTTAAATCACACTGGTCGATGATGGTCAGAGACATAATTCGTTAAATCACGTTGGTCGCACTCTCTCTCTCTCTCTCTCTCTCTCCTCTCCTCTCTCTCTCTCTCTCTCTCTCTCTCTCTTCTCTCTTCTCTCTCTCTCTCTCTCTCTCTCTCTCTCTCTCTCTTTAGAAAGAAAGACAGAAAAGAAACGGGATAGGGGAAAGCAGAGAAAGCATGCAGATCGAAGCAAGTTTATGATTCAATGAAAGTTTTAATTTTAAATCCTTCTTTCACAGAGTGAATGATCAGTATAAAACGCTCTCATCCTCAGACTAGGAACAACTAGTTGTAGGCTGGAACTGTAGCACCCAATACATGCTGCTTTTTTTTTTAACTACATGATTTCTTTCGTGGTTCTTTGAACTGCGTTGAGGACAACAGAAAGGGAGGTAACAAAGACTCACAAGATCCATCGTACAATTCCAATCCCGTAACCAATTACATGGATACTATGGTTACATCTTAATGCCAGAATTATATTTTCTCTTCTTGCTGCACTTGTTACCTTGATTATTTGTCGGTTTTAAAGCGTGATCAAAAAGCGTGTCATAAGTCATCCTCATAAGTTACGTCAGTTATCAAGGCAACTTTTGCTTTTCATCGATCAACCTATAAGCAATCACGTGAACACTATGGCTATATTTTAATGTCAAAATCATATTTCCCTTTCTTACTGCATCTGTCACCTTGATTATCTGTCAGTTACAAAACGTGACAAAGAGCATGCTACATACGTTTCTGAGCCATCCTCATCTGTGACGTCAATTACGAAGGCAACTTTGGCCTTTCATCAACCAAGCTGTGTTTGGTCTTGTAGCTAACATCCAAACTAGCCACAGATATCACATCAGAGCAACAAGCCGAAACTTTTTTCGCAGTCAGCACAACTTTCTTCCTTGCTTTTGCTGGTGCTATTTTAGACAGGAGACTTAGGATTCGAATAAAGGGGAATTGTTTGGGGGATCTCTGCCATAACTGTTTGATGACTGAGCGATGTGGCGGTGGACATGTCAGCTTCTCTCGGGGCTAGTGTTGAAGAGGGCAGTGCCTGTCTCCTCACGTGCACGCACTGCTTCCCCTTCCCCACTTCTACAGAGGGACGGGTGGCCATGTGCAGCTTGGGTAGAGGGGGTAGGTGTGATCAAGCAAGGGCAGCAGCACCAGAGCAGCAACGTTAGCGTGGGTTTCTGCACCAGTCTGGGTGATGTTTACTATTTATTTCTCCCTCGGCCTGAACTGAGACACTCACCATTACTGAGACTTTTTTTTGCGAATACAGCTGCTTCCAATCTCACCATTAGGTAGCCGCATTCCGTCTTCAAAGAGGATGTCGCATCACGGCACAGTGTGCATGTGTTTTAGTTTTCTGTGACTCGTTCCACTGCCATCTGTCGGCCTACTCTTCTCCCAAAGAGGGCATGGGATTTCACCAGCTGGTAAGAATGCCCATCTTGCACCGAATTCGTGAAGATACGTGATTGCTCTCTCTCTTCGTTTTCATTGTCCTGAATGTTGTTTATTTGGTCTGAAGAAGACCTAAGAGGTCGAAACGCGTCTATTGCCTTGTAATATGTTTGCCCCTGTTATCTGCGGGATTTACGTTAAATACGAGTTAAAATCAGCTTCGACTTTTTCTGTGCATGTGTTCACTCAAGGACGTGACTTTACGCTCTCAACCAAAGGACGAGGAGGGGGCTGGAATCTGCACACATGTTAACTTCTTAGACAAAATCTCTGCCAGACCGGCTGTCTGGAATGGAAATCAAAGCCTGGACCCTTGAATTAACAAGACTCTGGTGCCTTACTCCCCGGCCCCGTGTCTACTATAAGACCAACAGATCATGGAAGACGTTATTAGAAGAAGAGTGAAAATAACTGTTTCCTTGTTTTCTTGCCAAAGTGGCGAAAGAATTTTGTTTCACCGATAATGATGTGACAGACAATTGACAATGGTTGCTGTAAAAAAAATAAAAAGGTAAGCAACCAAAAAAACGGCTAGTGCTGTGTAAAATCCTAACTTTCCGAAGACCCGGAGGAGAAACAGTCAACCCTTTCAACCATTCCAAGTTTACAGTGAGGGCAGCTTCTTCTGCTGGGCCGGTTTGGGCTGATTTGCATAAATGGAAGGGATTCTTCATTTACACTCCGATATCTCAAAAATCATTTTATTGAGAAGCAAACTGTTTCATACGATTACTGGCCAAAACCTGCATGTTATATAAGCTACACACAAAAAGTTAAGGATCACTTTCACAAACATTCATAACTGTCAAAATAAGAAAGTCAATGCGTTGAAGTTTGGCCAACATTTAATTCCATTCTTTAGTGATAACGATACACAATTGCCTTCAATCTCGAGCAATCGTTTGGTGTGTACATTTGATTAAAGTGGGTACGTATCCAAATTTGATTTCCCAAAGTCATTGAAATCACAAGACAGGGCATACTGATGCTCCCAAAAGCTCAGTAATGCGTGTAACCACCATGGCTGTTCTGACACTCGACGCAGCGAGTCCTCATCGAGTTGACCAGGTTGGTGAAGATCCTCTGTGGAAGCGCCTGCCACTCAGCCTGCAGCATCTGGTAGAGGTGTTGGGCATCCCTGGGAGGGGGGTGGCTCCTCACTTTGCGATCCAGCTCATCCCAGAGGTTCTCAATCGCGTTGAGATCGGGACTGCATGCTGGCCACTCCATTCTGTTGACTCCAGACTGCTGCAGGAAGTCGTTGACCACCCTTGCCCTGTGGGGGCGAGCGTTGTCATCCTGGTAGACAGACCTCAGTCCCATCTGCTGCAGTGTAGGCACAGCCAGCGGTCGAAGGATCTCATCCCGGTATCGGATGCCAGTCAGGTTACCCTGTACATGATACAAGGGTGTTCTGTGGTGAAGGCTGAAGGCCCCCAGACTGTTACAGAACCTCCACCAAAGGCCACCTTTTCTTGGACAGTGGCGTCAATAAAGCGTTGCCCTGGGCGCCTCCAGACCCTCAGTCGGCCGTCGTTGTGGTGAAGGGTGAAGCGTGATTCATCACTGAACAGGACCTGGGACCATTGCTGACGTGTCCACCTCACGTGACGTGTGCAGAAGGCGCGGCGTGCTGCCCTATGGGCTGGAGTTAAGCGTGGCCGTACTGCTGGGCGACGAGAACGGAGATTAAACCCATGTAGGCGGTTCCGTATGGTCTGCTGGTTGATGTTGATGTTAGTAGCCACCTGAACTGCCTTTGAATGATGCTGGAAGAGGCTGTTCTTGTCTGCAGGGCTTGTCGTTCAATGAGACGATCGTCACGTGGGGTTGTCTTCTTCGGTCGACCAGATCTGCGTCTTTCATGGACAATCCCAGTGGCTGTGAAGCGTTGAATAAGTCGGACAATGACCGAGATGGACACATGAAGTCGCCTGGCCACTTCTCGCTTGGGAACACCATCTTGGAACCATGCAACAGCTCGTCCCCTATCCAACTTGCTAATTTTCGTCGTGGAGGCATTGTCAGATCAGGCCTACTACTGGTGGAATGTCTTCTTATAAAGCCAAGCGAGCGACAGCATCTCACACATAAACAGCAGTGCTTGCACGTGCATAATGGCTTTTCCATCTGGCAAGTGCAATGTGTTCGGGCAGAACGGTCCAAAACAAGGTCATTTTTCGCAAGTTTCCGCTTTTCCGTTTGCGGCCCAGCTCAGTAGTAGAGAATCCCGTGCAATTTTCGCACTAACACAACATCGCCCACTTACAGCTGAACAAGAATTCATGACAATTTGACTGGACTAAGAAATAAATAACAGTAGCGAACTGAGTTTATTACGCACCTGTTTTCACATACCGATCCTTAACTTTTTGTGCGTAGTAGTAACATGTTATGTAAACATGATGTCCTTAGAATTTTCATGCGTTCACAAACTCAAACATTATTTTATTCTTCGCTCGACACCTTTTTTCAGGTAAGCAAGAAAAATACGTTAATCATTTCAAAAACTCAGCAAAACACAACAAGTTACTCCCTTTCATAATAGTCTTAACTTATATTTAAAATGAGCAAAAGCTCGTACATTGTTTTGACTCATCGTACTAATTCGCCCGAACGTTGTTGGGGCACATACCGACATGATGTTCGGTAGCACCCAGACAACGTTTGGGCAAAGATTGAATGAGATAAGGGGACAGCTCTGACAGCTGTGCTACCATATCGCTTCCAAATCAGCGGATCCTCCACAAAGAAGGTCGCTTGCTTGTCAACCCAACACAGACTTTGGAAACTAGCAGTCTTTTGTACGCTGTCCGCGGTGAGAGAAGCAGCCATGCCGCAAAGGGA
>CM031600.1:50872782-50875282 GCA_018398815.1 Conus ventricosus | reverse complement strand
TCTCTCTCTCTCTCTCTCTCTCTCCTCTCGTCTCTCTCTCTCTCTCTCTCTCTCTCTTCTCTCTCTTCTCTGTCTGTTGCAATTTTTCTCTGTGACAGAAGTGGACTGCTGTCTTCAAGAAGATCGAGCGGTTCGCTGCAGTACAAGGCTGCCCATTCTCTGTTCAACATCAGAATCGTGTTGGCTTCCCCCCCTCCCCCCCCCCCCCCCCCCCCCCCCTCCTGCTGAACAATTCAACAAAGGTCAATCGTGTGTCTCTGAAGGTTCACGTTTTGCGTTGTGGCTAAAGAGACATGGAGATAGTGTGGTTCAGGGGGAGCTGTTACATTACACTCTACTGAATCCTTTCAATGCAGACAAGATGACCGCAAGTCTGTTGGATATTCTGCAAACGGATTCACTGTAATCATGACATGGCTGGAACTATATCGGATCGCTATTGTCGTGACAGAAGCACAGGGGGTAAAAGAGTTTCGTTAAAAGAATGTTCTAAATATTCATACCATATTCACCGACGTACAGTAAAGCTAAGAGAAAAGCCTTTCGATGCAGTCCTACTAAAGGAGTGGGAGGGCGATGGCGAAAAGAATAGATTCCAACAAGGAGGCCACAATCAACAGGGAACAAATTTGTTGAGTCAGAGTAGAAGAACACACATGATACACTCCATGGAATTACACAAGTGACGCAGTTTGTATATACAACTGTACAAAAAACAAACGCAACAAAGTAAAAAGATTAGAGAAAGGAAATACGTATGGGAATAAGCAGTGAGGTGTCCTTCAGATTCCGAGTCATGCCTGTTCAATCGGAGCACATTTACGGTGACGTGTGTTAAACATCACTACAGACTAGGCCTATCCAAAGTATTGCGAGTTTCATTCAGTTGTAAATATAACGGGACTTCTGAATCAAACGTTCTTTTAGACCTACACCGTGTGATAACCTGCACATTCCAACAAATCCTCTCCATAGAGAATTCCCCTGGCATCGCCAGCATCGATCATGTCGTGTTCCATCTTCACCAGCGGCAGGAGCAGCCCCCGGAATGAGATGGTGTGGTGAACAGTGGTAGTTGGCCTCCAGCCCCTCTGGCTGTACAGTCAATCCCTCGGGGATCGTCCCTTGCTTTGCGGGCCAAATCCCCTGTCTTCAAAGCGTATTAGGCACTGTTGAGGTCGACTGGGTGATGGATCTTCCACTATCGGCTTGCTGGTCGCACACAAAATCCCCGGGGATTTTCTGGATCATTCCACCAACCACTGTCGCCTAATCAACAGTCACTGTTGTCTGAGTGCTCAAATCCCTCACCCCAGTTTCCGCTTCGTGGTACTTTCCCCTCAGTATTTATCTTACCGCCTACGGGTGGTGGGGAGTGGGGGTGGAGATAGAGGGGAAGGGAGAGGCAGATATTTTAGGAATGCGGAGAGCATGGCCAAAACGGTACAAACTGAAAGGACAAGCGAGAAAGTAAACAGGGGTTCCTTTTGCTGCCTCACGAGTTGAAGAGTAGGTAGAAAGAGCAAAAGTTGGTGGACCCTAGTTTCTGCGGTTATTCTATCCTTTTATTCTAGAACTGAATATGTGAACTGAAATTTGATATACCCTGTGCACAATGTGGACAGGACTGTCTTTTACATCGATTCTCAACTTGTTCAGTAAGCATACATACATGTAGGCAACCCCATACTGCAATGAACCCGTCAAATAACACATGTACTAGGCATATCTGATCAGGCTGTGGTTTAACCGACAAGTCAAATCATGATGTTTAAAGCCCCGCCGACCTCTGAGGCCACATGAGGGATGCTGCTGACCTGTCACCCCGCAGTCCTGGCCTGCCCTCAGTATTCCCCTGCAGGTCCTGTCCATGTCAGTTCTCTCCCTTGTGTTCGGTGTTCCCCTGCAGGTTCTGTCCATGTCAGTTCTCTCCTTGTGTTCGGTGTTCCCTGCAGGTTCTGTCCAGTCAGTTCTCTCCCTTGTGTTCGGTGTTCCCCTGCAGGTTCTGTCCATGTCAGTTCTCTCCCTTGTGTTCAGTGTTCCCCTGTCCCTATCAGTTCTCTCCCTTGTGTTCAGTGTTCCCCTGTCCCTATCAGTTCTCTCCTTGTGTTCAGTGTTCCCTGTCCTATCAGTTCTCTCCCTTGTGTTCAGTATTCCCTGTCCCTATCAGTTCTCTCCCTTGTGTTCAGTGTTCCCTGTCCCTATCAGTTCTCTCCCTTGTATTCAATGTTCCCTGTCCCTATCAGTTCTCTCCCTTGTGTTCAGTGTTCCCTGCAGGTCCTGTCCATGTCAGTTCTCTCCCTTGTGTTCAGTTTTCCCTGCAGGTCCTGTCCATGTCAGTTCTCTCCCTTGTGTTCAGTATTCCCCTGCAGGTCCTGTCCATGTCAGTTCTCTCCCTTGTGTTCAGTATTCCCCTGCAAGTTCTGTCCATGTCAGTTCTCTCCCTTGTTCCCAGAGCTGCTCACTGAAGGAATGACAGACCATCGATGGACAGCCTGTC
>CM031600.1:50865282-50867782 GCA_018398815.1 Conus ventricosus | reverse complement strand
ACAACAACAACACTAGCAACAATAGGAACAATCGTAATAATATCTTAATTATTCCGATGATGATGATGATGATGATGATGATGATGATGATGATGATGATGATGATGATGATGATGATGATGATTGATAATGCCATTTGCCCACTGCTATTACTGTGAAAGCATGTTTACAGGAAAATCCTGAATTAACGCAGATATGAAATGTAAGTGCACATCTTACGTTAGAAGTAACTTATTTAGATAGATAGATAGATAGATAGATAGATAGATAGATAGATAGATAGATAGATAGATAGATAGATAGATAGATAGAATGTGTATGTTGTGGTTGACATACTATGAGAAGACAAATGGGAGGAAGAGAAATGGTGGACAGAAATCAATGCCCTTTGCAGAAAGTGCCTCCACCAGTATCACTCAGAAATCCCAGGGATCTGCAACCAGGCTTGGGTATCTAAGGTCAGGTCAGATAAACAGATGTGCAGTAATCGCAGCACTGACAGCACGTGGCAGTCATGGGAGGGTGGCAAAGCTTGACGACATCCAACCGTCTCTCTCCTCTCTTCTCTCTCTCTCTCTCTCTCTCTCTCTCTCTCTCTCTCTCTCTCTCTCTCTCTCTCTCTCTCTCTCTTCTCTCTCTCTCTCTCTCTCTCTCTCCTCTCCCCCGTGGGCTATTCTGTGGGGTTGCTGTGGTGTGCGCATCTTCTTCACACCATGACAGAGCCTCGACGTTGAAGAACACGTTTATAAAGCTTAGTAAGATGTCAGGCAGGACGAACACGTTTATGAAGCTTAGTAAGATGCCAGGCAGGACGAACACGTTTATGAAGCTTAGTAGATGCCAGGCAGGACGAATTCCTTGATGCTTTTCAGTCCAAGTCAGAGACTATCCGTTCATGACCAAACTTAATAACATCACTCCTACCAACAGGCAAAACGTGTTGTGCTACACAAATCACGTTTTTGAATTTAAGGCGACTCAGTCCGAAACAGGCGGTACAGACTGTTAGTGAGCTAACTGTAATGGCATGGAGGCTGGAGGGGAGTTGCAGCCATATGGCATGGAGGCTGGAGGGGAGGCTGGAGGGAGGCTGGAGGGGAGTTGCAGCCATATGGCATGGAGGCTGGAGGGGAGGCTGGAGGGGAGTTGGAGCCATATGGCATGGAGGCTGGAGGGGAGGCTGGAGGGGAGGCTGGAGGGGGTTGCAGCCATATGGCATGGAGGCTGGAGGGGAGGTTGCAGCCATATGGCAGGAGGCTGGAGGGGAGTTGAGCCATAATGGCATGGAGGCTGGGAGGGGAGTTGCAGCCATATGGCATGGAGGCTGGAGGGAGTTGCAGCCATATGGCTAGGAGGCAGTAGGGGAGGCTGGAGGGGAGTTGGATGCACATATGGCATGGAGGCTGGAGGGGAGTGGGAGGGGAGGCTGGAGGGAGTTGGCAGCCATATGGCATGGAGGCTGGGGGGGAGTTGCAGCCATATGGCATGGAGGCTGGAGGGGAGGCTGGAGGGGAGTTGCAGCCATGTGGCATGGAGGCTGGAGGGGAGTTGGAGCCATATGGCATGGAGGCTGGAGGGGAGTTGCAGCCATATAGCATGGAGGCTGAATGGGGAGTTGCAGCCATATGGCATGGAGGCTGGAGGGGAGCTGCAGCCACTGCACGCCTCTTTACCTCGGAGGGAAACCAGAAGTGGTGGGCTGTCCTAATTGACTGACTCTTCCCGAGTGAACTGAGCATCTACAAGCATGCTCTACAGCTTTGACTTAAGTTTTCCATTCGAGATTTGCGCTGATAGAGTCTAGTGTACAAGATCCCTGAGTTGTTTCATGTAGTTGATGTATAAGCATTCGCAGTCGTGTACAAGTAAAAAGGTACTATTTTTCTTTTGATTCCTGTGTGATTTTAAACCAGTATAATATCGTCAACAGAATAGGGAATAAAACAAATACACCTTGCAAACTAAAGAAAGCTAAGGATGGATTCTGCTGAAGCTGTATGCAGAAGAAATGCTTTTAAAAAAGACAGCTTTTGACGAACAAATTCAGTTCTGTGGAAACTAAGAGATGATACATGTTCGAGGAATTAAAACATTCCTTTGGGAGGATCATCCAAATCATATACGGACAGTTAGTTTGTAAAGACTTGTATATCT
Organism: Conus ventricosus; assembly: GCA_018398815.1. NCBI lineage: Eukaryota > Metazoa > Mollusca > Gastropoda > Neogastropoda > Conidae > Conus > Conus ventricosus. Next base: position 50,865,628 of record CM031600.1, on the reverse strand, counting down.
TCATTGACAATATATTGCGCGTTGAAGTTTTGTTGGTGACGATAGCATTTCTTTAGAGCGATGTGCAGGCACGTCCTTTTCTGTCGTCACTGATGTCAATGGCAATGGGCGACAGCTGTGTGTGCGCTGCCATTTCTGTAGACAGATTTCGTGAACATGCGCACCTCCATGCATGTCTTCTATGTTTACACTACATTTCACTGTTTTGTTTACATGTATACACCACGTGGATACTATTTGATTGTTAGATACAAAGCTCTGCCCCTGCTACTATTTTCCTTTCCCTTAAGAGTTGTGTCAGTCCAGATTTATTTCCAGAGAGCACTACACGATCGTGCCGTGTGCG
>CM031600.1:50855282-50860282 GCA_018398815.1 Conus ventricosus | reverse complement strand
AGAGCAGGACAAGGAATTGCTCTTTGCATTCAGCTGCTTCCGACGACTCCCACTTCTTCTTCTCTGCTTCCTCTCTCGGTTCCTCCTCTTCCTGCTTCTGTTCATCCTCCATCTTCTTCTTCATTATCAAATGCTTTTTTTTCATCTGTGTCTTTTATTCGCTTCCTCGGTTACCTCTAGCATGCTTTCTCCCACCCCCTTCTGTATTGTTAAATTGTTCTCCTCATATTCCTCCTCCATCTTTTCTTCCTTCTCACAAATAATCAAGTGCACACACACACACACACACACACACACACACACACACACACACACACACACACACACACACATATATATATATAGAGAGATGAGAGAGAGAGAGAGAGAGAGAGAGAGAGAGAGAGAGAGAGAGAGAGAGGAGAGAGAGAGAGAGAGAGAGAGAGAATTGAAGCAAAAAGGCAAACAAGCAATGTAAACAAATATAATCCAATATTTCGAGCGGCTGCTCTTTTTCAAGGACGACAGACTGTGTAGTCACGTCAAAAGTGGAGTGACATCATCAGGTCGATGCTAAAAGGAAACTTACGTCATGACAGTAATGTCATCACCAAGTGATGCAAAGTCTAACACACCATCCTGTTGTTATTATTTTGTCACTCCCCACCCCCACCAATATACTGACAGCCCCCCTCTCTTTCTCTCTCTCTCTCTCTCTCTCTCTCTCTCTGTCTCTGTCTCTCTCTCTCTCTCTCTCTCTCTTCTCTCTCTCTCTCTCTCTCTCTCAGGTTTTCACTTTGTTAGTTGTACCAGAGGGAACAACTGAGTCACTATCAAATGCAAGGGAACTCGGTGCGTGTCACTAATAGTTAGTCATGTGTGTTCAGACCTTGTGGGTGCTTTGTTTGTAGTTTACGAATCCAGAATTTTTCCCTGAGGTCTCTATGAATGTCACTGTCTATGTACTGTTTTTCAATTGGCATACAACGCATGTCTTGAAGTGAGTGGTTGTGCATGTTGAAATGATGTGTGACGTGGGTGCCTGTATTGTTCTGGATGTGTGACCTATGTAAGTAGAAGCGTTGTTTGAGCGAGTTGCGTGTTTCTCCTACGTATTGAGCTCCCTTGCATTTGGTGCAGTAGAGCAGGTACACGATGTTTCTTGTGCTGCAGGACATCTCATGGCGAATGGTGAATGTCTCGCCACTAACATCACTGGTGAACTGACTTGTCTCTACTACATGCTCCTTACAGATGACACAGCGTTTCGAATACATCTGTGGCTTCCAGGGTTGTCAGTGGATGGTTCTTGTGGAGGAAGCATGGAAGGCATCAGGATGTTTCGTAGACTATTTGAGTTTCTTTCTCCTACTATGGGGAGCTCTGGCATGGCTTGTTTCATCTTGTTGCTTTCATGTAAAGCTGGTTGCTGTTGTTGCAGCCACTGACGTAGAGGGGGGTTGGCAGGGTTGATATATATATCAATCTAGTAGTGGGGTAAAACAAAGTCGGCCTAACAATTCTTCCATCATTACATTAATGATTTGGTAAAGATTTAAATGAAAGAAAAAAATGGGGGCGAGGTTTGGAAAAAAAATGATAACATAATATCAGCAATTTATTATAAAGGCTAAATCCCTCACTAGAAGCATTTGGGAACTATCGTAAACCTTCCAGAAGAGACAACAATACATATTGCCTGCTCCTAGGCCTTTCGTCCGCTTGATCGGACTCATCAGGGAGACATGGCTAATTATGTCTGTGCTCCCTCAAATAGAAATACACCACTGTCTATACTATATTCTGTGGTGTTTTCGCAACCAAGGGTTAAACAAAAAAGAATCCAACAGCACCCAAAAGCAGTCAGTGAATGGCAGAAAAGTAAAACAAAAAGAAAGTGTGGAAAGGGGAAATAAGTTGCTGAAAAACTAAAATCAGTACATAAACATATAAAATGTTGCGGAAAATCTTTGAGCTTGTGCTCGAGGATCCATTCGAGATTGCAAGGAAGGTAAAAAAAAAATGTCCAACAGTCTGACTGGTAAGCTCCGCTGTTTAGTAACCCAAGCATTGTCAGCAGCAAAGAATTGTGCAGAACAACCTTAACTTGGATCTCCTAAGAGATGCAATCTCCCACTGACTGACCAAACAATATTATTTTTGAACAATTTGGTAGTGAAGGAAAGCAAGTTCAGACTAACAAATCTTCCGTCACACACACACACACACACACACACACACACACACACACACACACACACACACACCACACACACACAAACAAACATATATATATATATATACATATATATATATATATACATACATACATACATACATACATACATACATACATACATACATACATACATATATATATATATATATATATATATATATATATATATATCAATGATTTTAAAAAAGGGAAGTTAAAACTCAAGGTTAAAACTCGACAAATTTGTTTCTAGCGGCGTTGCGCTGTCATCAGGATGGTCTCTGTTTGCCCACCGCCGATGTTATATAGCGTGTGGTCCACGTTTGCGGTTGTTTGCACGTGCGGGTTGGCTGCACGTGTTTTTTTTTGGGGCTTTCAGGTTTTTGTTTTGGATGTGTTCACTAACAACGATTTCCATTTATGCCTGCAGTTGTTTACTATTTCTGTTTTGGTGTTTAAAGTTGCTAAGTGTGGTTTGCATAGTATTAACCATTTTCAGTTAAACATAGGTTGCACCTTTTTGAAACATTGCTGTATGGTGATGCTCTTTTTATGATTTTCCAGGATATATTGTAGCTTGTTTTTGCGTCTTTAAGTTTCCAGATATATTTGCTCAGTTCTGTTTCTGGGTTCATATGATGGTGCGGAAACATGTGAACTGGTCGGACTATTCATGCTGTCCAACATCAGAAAAAACTCGGAAAACAAGTCGGGCTGTACAGAGACGATGGCCTTGCTGCACTAACAAACAACCCAAGAACCATCGAAAACAAGAAGAAAGAACTATGCAAAATCTTCCAAAACCACAACTTAAAGATCACCATTGAAGCAACAAAAAGGTAGTGAACTACTTAGACATAACACTGGATCTCAACAACCATATATATAAACCATACAAGAAACCCAACGATACACCTCTTTATGTACACACCAAAAGTAACCATCCACCATCTGTATTAAAGACCATACCCCATGGCATAAACAAGAGACTATCAAACCTGTCATGCAATGAGAGAGTGTTCAACAATGCAGCAGTGGAATACCAGGAGGCACTACAAACAAGTGGATACAATTACAAACTACAATACAACCCGGACAACAACACAAATAAAAGCAAGAAAAATAGGAAAAGAAAAATCATATGGTATAACCCCCCATACGACGGGAAACTCAAAACAAACATAGGGAAAGAATTCTTCAAAATCCTAGCAACTTCATTTCCAAAAGAGCACAAACTGTCCAAAATATTTAACAAAAACACTGTCAAACTATCGTACTCATGTATGCCCAACCTCAAAAACCTGATTGACGCATCCAACAAAATGAAAATCAACACAGCAAAGAAGGGTGAAGAAAGGAAATCTTGCAATTGCACGAGAAAGGAGCAGTGCCCACTAAACAATAAATGTCTCCACAACAACATTGTATACCAGGCCACTGTAACATCAGAAAATGAAAAAGAAACATACATAGGGATCACTGAAAACCACTTCAAAACCAATATGCAAACCACAAACAGTCATTCAATAAAGAAAAATATAAAAACCAAACAGAACTGAGCAAATATATCTGGAAACTTAAAGACGCAAAAACAAGCTACAATATATCCTGGAAAATCATAAAAAGAGCATCACCATACAGCAATGTTTCAAAAAGGTGCAACCTATGTTTAACTGAAAAATGGTTAATACTATGCAAACCACACTTAGCAACTTTAAACACCAAAACAGAAATAGTAAACAACTGCAGGCATAAATGGAAATCGTTGTTAGTGAACACATCCAAAACAAAAACCTGAAAGCCCCAAAAAACACGTGCAGCCAACCCGCACGTGCAAACAACCGCAAACGTGAGCCCACACGCTATATAACATCGGCGGTGGGCAAACAGAGACCATCCTGATGACAGCGCAACGCCGCTAGAAACAAATTTGTCGAGTTTTAACCTTGAGTTTTAACCTTCCTTTTTAACATCATTGACAAATGTTGCTCCCCAAGGGGTCGAGCACTTTTAAAATCATTTTAGGCTCTTTGGTTCTATTCATATATATATATATATATATATATATATATATATATATATATATATATATATATAACAAATCTTCCGTTACATATATGTGTGTGTGTGTGTGTGCGTGTGTCTGTGTCTGTGTGTGTGTCTGTGTGTGTGTGTGTCTGTCGTCTGTCTGTCTTTCTGCATATCTATCCCTATATGCCACACTGTGTGTGTGTATGGAAGGGGGGGGACACACATGCAAACACACGTGTACAACTGTAAAGTGGGGCATACAATGTTAGGTAGGTACCTAAGGCGTGATCAGCAAGTTGGGCGGGTCAGAATCTGTTAAACAGTACCCATGAGACCCTGGTCTTGACTGCTTCCATCATATGTCCATCAGCTGGGAATCCTGCGCGCTCAGGTCTGGTGGCGTAGCAAATGAGGTGTAGCGTATCAGGACTAGTCCCCACGCAGTGACACCTTCATGATGAACCTGAAACTGAGCCTTCTCTTCCTCTTCCTCCTCCTGTCCGTCCTTTTCCTCCCTTTTTTCTTATTCTTTTCTCCTCCTATTCCTCCTTCTCCTCCTTCTCCTCCTCCTCCTCCTCCACATCCCCCTTTTCCTCCCCCATCCACCATCACCACCACCTCCAGATCCTCCTTTTCCTCCTGCTCCTGCTCCTCTTCCTCCTCCTCAACCTCCTCCTCCTCATCCTTCTTCTTCGTCTTCTTCTTTCTTTCTTTTTTTCTTCTTCTTCTTCTTCTTCTTCTTCTTCTTCTTCTTCTTTCTTTCTTCTTTCTT
>CM031600.1:50847782-50852782 GCA_018398815.1 Conus ventricosus | reverse complement strand
AGGGGGGTTACATTCAACGCGAAACAGCTGTAAAATCAGTTAGTAGTGGAATTATACATGTCATGCAATGTGCGTATACAACTGTATAAAACATCATCATTAACGACAAAGAAAAAAGATAACAGAGGCGACAAACTTGGAAAATGCATGGAAACATAAATATATGAAGGCGTCTTAAAGATTCCTGATCCTATCCTGTTCAACTGGAAGACGTGTATGGTGATGTATGAATAAACAAACGCTACGGCAGGGCATGTTCAAAGTATGGTGAGTTTCATTCGGTTGTAAACCCCGTGGACTTTTGACTAAAACATCTCTTCAGACCTATATCCTGTGACCAGCAGAAGAATCACCTCCATAGAGAATTCCCCTGGCATCGCCAGCATCGATCATGTCGTGTTCCGTTTTCACCAGCGGCAGGAGCAGCCCCCGAAATGAGATGGTCTGGTGAACAGTGGTAGTTGGCCTCCAGCCCCTCTGGCTGTACAGTCAATCCCTCGGGGATCGTCCCTTGCTTTGCGGGCCAAATCCCCTGTCTTCAAAGCGTATTAGCCACTGTTGAGGTCGACTGGGTGATGGATCTTCCACTATCGGCTTGCTGGTCGCACACAAGATCCCCAGGGATTTTCTGGATCATTCCACCAACCACTGTCGCCTAATCAACAGTCACTGTTGTCTGAGTGCTCAAATCCCTCACCCCAGTTTCCGTTTCGTGGTACCTTCCCTTCAGTATTTACCGCCTACGGGTGGTGGGGAAGTGGGTGAAGGAGTTGGGGGAATGGGGATAGGGGCAGAAGGGGAGGAGGGTGTTTGGGAGAGTGGAGAGCATGGCCAAAACAGTAGAAAGTGAAAAGACAAGTAAGAAAAGTGGGCCAGGAGTTTCTTTTGCTGTCTCATTTGACGAAGAGTAGGTAGAAAAAGCAGAAGCTGGTAGGGCTACCGTCTGATATCATTTAGTCATCCTCCTAGAACTTAAATAAATGTGTGAATTAACACGATGTGCTATGTGGATAGGACTGTGATTCAGACTGATTCTGAATTTGTTCAATAAGTATCCATTTTGCCTTTCAATTTCAGTTCACCATGGCAGTTGTACTGCATATTGTATAACCTAACGGCTACAACAGAGTTTTCGCTGTGAGAAAGCTGGGTCATAGTGCGTCACTCCATCCACTCTTATCTCCCGTCTTGTACTCCCCTCATCACCCCCCCCCCCCCCCCCACCCACCCACCCACCCGTCCCGTCTACCTTTGCCTCACCTCCAGCCCACTCCAGCTCCCCTCCACCTCCCCCTCCCCACTCCAGTCCCTCCCAACCAACACACACGTTCCTCCCTATTTTCTGTCTGTGAATGTTTACATATCAATGACTTTTTAACAGAATTTATTTTCAGTCAATCCACATGTGACCATGAGGTCTGGACCTCTGTGTTATATATGTACAAAGTCTCGACCCAAAGATTTGCAAACAGAACACCATCTTGAGAAAGAGAGAGACAGAGATAGAGACAGAGAGAGAGAGAGAGAGACAGACAGACAGAGAGAGAGAGAGAGAGAGAGAGAGAGAGAGAGAGAGAGAGAGAGAGACAGAGAGAGAGAGACTCAGACAAAGCTCGGGCCAGGGACCTGTCCTGACAGTCGCATCCTTGATGCCTATGGTTCTCCACAGGAAGACAAGTCCACCCTCTGAATTATTCACGTGAATTTTGAGTTTGATCAAATAAGCAGGCAAACACACACACACACACACACACACACACACACACACACACACACACACACACACACACACACACACACACACACACCACTGCGCAGTGATTTGTACATATAACAGTATGAAATATGATACTGCTGCTTAAGTTTAGAACAACATGTACTAACCACAGACAGCAGATGTATGAAATTACATGGGCTAACTGACTATATTCATAATTCACGCTTTGGATTTGAATCTGCCTCCATTAGTGTTTGTGAAAGAGGGTATGTGGAATAGAGGAAAGAAAAGTTGTCAAATTTGTTGTCTTTGTTGGGGAGTTTTTCGCTTGTTTGTTTTTGGCCTGATGTTATCATTGAACTTTTTAAGTGAAATGTCGATTTGATCCGTACTGTGTTCTGATGTTATCATTGAACTTTTTAAGTGAAATGTCGATTTGATCCGTACTGTGTTCTGATGTTATCATTGAACTTTTTAAGTGAAATGTCGATTTGATCCGTACTGTGTTCTGATGTTATCATTGAACTTTTTAAGTGAAATGTCGATTTGATCCGTACTGTGTTCTTACTTTTTTGTTTGTTTGTTTGTTTAAAAAGCCCTTCGAATGAGACTGATCGTCGAGGTTCGGTGTGTAAACGCACGCATCTTGCACACACGGAAAATCCCATCATCAACTAAATGAATCTAACAGAAGGCCAGTTTGACTGTTGGTGTGGACGATTCGAAGACACATAGCATACACCAAAGGAATGAAAATATGAATGAAAACCTGAATGACTGACAGAACCTGAATGACTGACAGAACCTGAATGACTGACAGACTGAATGACTGACAGAACCTGAATGACTGGCAGAGACTGAATGACTGACAAACTGAATGACTGACAGAACCTGAATGACTGACAGAACCTGAATGACTGACAGAACCTGAATGACTGGCAGAGACTGAATAACTGACAGAGCCTGAATGACTGGCAAAGACTGAATGACTGACAGACTGAATGACTGAAAAACCTGAATGACTGACAGACTGAATGACTGACAAAACCTAAATGACTGACAGACTGAATGACTGACAAAACCTGAATGACTGACAGAACCTGAATGACTGGCAGAGACTGAATGACTGACAGAGCCTGAATGACTGACAACCTGAATGACTGACAGAACATGAATGGCTGACAGACTGAATGACTGACAGAACATGAATGACTGACAGAACCTGAATGACTGACAGACTGAATGACTGACAGACTAAATGACTGACAGAGACCGAATCACTGACAGAGACTGAATGGCTGACAGACTAAATGACTGACAGAGACTGAATGACTGACAGAGACTGAATGACTGACAGAACCTGAATGACTGACAGAGCCTGAATGACTGACAGAACCTGAATGACTGACTGACTGACAGAACCTGATTGACTGACAGAACCTGAATGACTGACAGACTGAATGACTGACAGACTGAATGACTGACAGAATCTGAATGACTGACAGACTGAATGACTGACAGAACCTGATGACTGACAGAACCTGAATGACTGACAGACTGAATGACTGACCGAATCTGAATGACTACAGAGCCTGAATGACTGACAGACTGAATGACTGGCAGAACCTGAATGACTGGCAGACTGAATGACTGACAGAACTGAATGACTTACAGAGCCTGAATGACTGACAGACTGAATGACTGGCAGAACCTGAATGACTGACAGACTGAATGACTGACATAATCTGAATGACTTACAGAGCCTAAATGACTGAAAAACTGAATAACTGACAGAACCTGAATGACTTACAGAGCCTGAATGACTGACAGACTGAATGACTGGCAGAACCTGAATGACTGACAGACTAAATGACTGACAGACTGAATGACTGACAGAACCTGAATGACTGACAGAACCTGAATGACTGACAGACTGAATGACTGACAGAACCTGAATGACTGACAGACTGAATGACTGACAGAGACTGAATGACTGACAGAACCTGAATGACTGACAGACTGAATGACTGACCGAACCTGAATGACTGACAGACTGAATGACTGACAGAGACTGAATGACTGACAGAGCCTGAATGACTGACAGACTGAATGACTGACAGAACCTAAATGACTGACAGAACCTAAATGACTGACAGAGCCTGAATGACTGACAGAACCTGAATGACTGACAGACTGAATGACTTACAGAGCCTGAATGACTGACAGACTGAATGACTGGCAGAACCTGAATGACTGACAGACTGAATGACTGACATAATCTGAATGACTTACAGAGCCTAAATGACTGAAAAACTGAATAACTGACAGAACCTGAATGACTTACAGAGCCTGAATGACTGACAGACTGAATGACTGGCAGAACCTGAATGACTGACAGACTAAATGACTGACAGACTGAATGACTGACAGAACCTGAATGACTGACAGAACCTGAATGACTGACAGACTGAATGACTGACAGAACCTGAATGACTGACAGACTGAATGACTGACAGAGACTGAATGACTGACAGAACCTGAATGACTGACAGACTGAATGACTGACCGAACCTGAATGACTGACAGACTGAATGACTGACAGAGACTGAATGACTGACAGAGCCTGAATGACTGACAGACTGAATGACTGACAGAACCTAAATGACTGACAGAACCTAAATGACTGACAGAGCCTGAATGACTGACAGAACCTGAATGACTGACAGACTGAATGACTGACAGAACCTGAATGACTGACAGACTGAATGACTAACAGAACCTGAATGACTGACAGACTGAATGACTGACAGAATCTGAATGACTGACAGACTGAATGACTGACAGAGGCTGAATGACTGACAGAGCCTGAATGACTGACAGAACCTGAATGACTGACAGACTGAATGACTGACAGAGGCTGAATGACTGACAGAACCTGAATGACTGACAGAGGCTGAGTGACTGACAGAACCTGAATGACTGACAGAACCTGAATGACTGACAGACTGAATGACTGACAGAACCTGAATGACTGACAGACTGAATGACTAACATAACCTGAATGACTGACAGACTGAAAGACTGACAGAATCCGAATGACTGACAGACTGAATGACTGACAGAGACGGAATGACTGACAGACTGAATGACTGACAGAGACTGAATGACTGACAGACTGAATGACTGACAGACTGAATGACTGACAGAGCCTGAATGACTGACAGAGACAGAATGACTGACAGAACCTGAATGACTGACAGAACCTGAATGACTGACAGAACCT
>CM031600.1:50840282-50842782 GCA_018398815.1 Conus ventricosus | reverse complement strand
CTCCCAACAGGAAAGTGTTCATAATCACCAAAGTCATCATCATCTTCTCCCAACAGGAAAGTGTTTATAATCACCAAAGTCATCATCATCTTCTCCCTCATCTCTCCCAACAGGAAAGTGTTCATAATCACCAAAGTCATCATCATCTTCTCCCAACAGGAAAGTGTTTATAATCACCAAAGTCATCATCATCTTCTCCCTCATCTTCTCCCAACAGGAAAGTGTTCATAATCACCAAAGTCATCATCATCTTCTCCCTCATCTTCTCCCAACAGGAAAGTGTTCATAATCACCAAAGTCATCATCATCTTCTCCCTCATCTCTCCCAACAGGAAAGTGTTCATAATCACCAAAGTCATCATCATCTTCTCCCTCATCTTCTCCCAACAGGAAAGTGTTCATAATCACCAAAGTCATCATCATCTTCTCCCAACAGGAAAGTGTTTATAATCACCAAAGTCATCATCATCTTCTCCCTCATCTTCTCCCAACAGGAAAGTGTTCATAATCACCAAAGTCATCATCATCTTCTCCCAACAGGAAAGTGTTCATAATCACCAGAGTCATCATCATCTTCTCCCTCATTTTCTCCCAACAGAAAGTGTTCATAATCACCAAAGCCATCATCATCTTCTCCCTCATCTTCTCCCAGCAGGAAAGTGTTCATAATCACCAAAGTCATCATCATCTTCTCCCTCATCTTCTCCCAACAGGAAAGTGTTCATAATCACCAAAGTCATCATCATCTTCTCCCTCATCTTCTCCCAACAGGAAAGTGTTCATAATCACCAAAGTCATCATCATCTTCTCCCTCATCTTCTCCCAACAGGAAAGTGTTCATAATCACCAAAGTCACCATCATCTTCTCCCAACAGGAAAGTGTTTATAATCACCAAAGTCATCATCATCTTCTCCCTCATCTTCTCCCAACAGGAAAGTGTTCATAATCACCAAAGTCACCATCATCTTCTCCCAACAGGAAAGTGTTCATAATCACCGAAGTGAACATACAACAAATCAAGAAAGCAACGGGTAAAAGTCCTGTTGCTTATAGCCCAGCTGACCGCGGGGGTCACTTAGGGGCGGCAGCACCGGCGGTCATCAGGAAAAGACAACTCGATAACGCTGGGAATGACCTTGGCCCGAGTTTACAAGGTTGTTTTGGAAGGTCAATCTCTCTCAGTGATTAGATCTTTTTTTTAACTGAAGCAATGTCGAATGGCGGGAGAGAGAGGGGGCGGTGGACGGGGTTGGGGGGATGGGGGGGGGGGCGGAAGCCGGGGGCGGGGGAGGGGTTCGGATGAGGAGGGAGGGGAATTCGCGGAGGGGAGAGGGAGTTTGAGGGGGAGGGATGCAAAGTGCATAAAGAGCAAGAAAACAGTTTGTGACGCTGTGTACCATTGGCTTGAGGCGGACTGACCCCCCCCCCCCCCCCCCCGCCCCCCCCACAGTTTGTGACGCTGTGTACCATTGCTTGAGGCGGACTGACCCCCCCCCCCCCCCCCCCCCACAGTTTGTGACGCTGTGTACCATTGGCTTGAGGCGGACTGACCCCCCCCCCCCCCCCCCCCCACAGTTTGTGAGCTGTATACCATTGGCTTGAGGCGGACTGACCCCCCCCCCCCCCCCCCCCACAGTTTGTGACGCTGTATACCATTGGCTTGAGGCGGACTGACACCCCACCCCCCGCCACAGTTTGTGACGCTGTATACCATTGGCTTGAGGCGACTGACCCCCCCCCCCCCCCCCACAGTTTGTGACGCTGTATACCATTGGCTTGAGGCGGACTGACCCCCCCCCCCCACCCCACAGTTTGTGACGCTGTATACCATTGGCTTGAGGCGGACTGACCCCCCCCCCCACCCCACAGTTTGTGACGCTGTATACCATTGGCTTGAGGCGGACTGACCCCCCCCCCCCCCCCCCCCCACAGTTTGTGACGCTGTATACCATTGGCTTGAGGCGGACTGATCCCCCCCCCACCCCACAGTTTGTGACGCTGTATACCATTGGCTTGAGGCGGACTGATCCCCCCCCCCCCCCACCCCACAGTTTGTGACGCTGTATACCATTGGCTTGAGGCGGACTGACGCCCCCCCCCCCCCCCCCCCCCACCCCACAGTTTGTGACGCTGTATACCATTGGCTTGAGGCGGACTGACCCCCCCCCCCCCACAGTTTGTGACGCTGTATACCATTGGCTTGAGCGGACTGACCCCCCCCCCCCCCACCCCACAGTTTGTGACGCTGTATACCATTGGCTTGAGGCGGACTGACCCCCCCCCCCCCCCCACCCCACAGTTTGTGACGCTGTATACCATTGGCTTGAGGCGGACTGACCCCCCCCCCCCCCCCCCCCCAGTTTGTGACGCTGTATACATTGGCTTGAGGCGGACTGCACCCCCCCCACCCCACAGTTTGTGACGCGTATACCATTGGCTGAGGCGGACTGACCCCCCCCCCCCACCCCACAGTTTGTGACGCTGTATACCATTGGCTTG
>CM031600.1:50777782-50835282 GCA_018398815.1 Conus ventricosus | reverse complement strand
TACTACTAGTAGTACTACTACTACTATATACTACTACTACTACTACTACTACTACTACTACTATGTAATAATAATAATGATGATGATGATGATGATGATGATGATGTATAGATGATGATGATAAACTCGTTTAGTAAGTATATTGAAACAACTTGTTCTTTAATGATCATGTAATATATATTTTTAAACTTCTTTTGGAAGTATATATCTAATTGGTCTGTTTTTTCTCCTCTACATTCTAAGAACAGTGCAAATCAAAATGATTCTGATAATCCCATCCATCCGCACTGTGCGGTGGTTAGCGTCATGGGGTGCAGAGTGAGAGGTTGCGGTTTGATTCCCATCAGAACCATAAAGCAGTGGGATTGTTCCCGCCCCGGCCGACCACTATAGTTATCGTTCTTTGGAGGGTCGGTGGGGAGAAAGATGGAGACCACACTTTCTAGCCTTGTTTCTATTATGAATGCGTCTCTAAGAGTGTTGCTCAAATGTTCTCATGCTGACTGCTAACAGTGGAGTGCTGTTCATACAAGTCTGCTTTTCAATTTTCACACCCCTATGAATTATCTCCCTTCGGTCTCTCTCTCTCTCTCTCTCTCTCTCTCTCTCTCTCTCTCTCTCTCTCTCCTCTCTCTCTCTCTCTCTCTCTCTGTCTCTCTCTCTCGCTCTTTCTCTCTCACCCAACTTCAAACATCTTACTTAGCAGTAAATCTTTTATTCCTGATTTGTATTTAACTCTGCAGGTTACTTTTACAGTTTACGTAATTATACATTTTGCAATATTATTGATCTTTTGAATGGTGATATTGTTTTTGTTTTCTTTCTTTTTTATACTTAACTTTGAGCTTATCTTGGAGCATTCTGTTTTACAGTTGGAGTGTTTATTAAGTGTTGTTATAATATTGCATATGTGGTGGTGGTTTGTGGTGGTGATGTGTGCACCTTGTGTGTGTGTGTGTGTGTGTGTGTGTGTGTGTGTGTGTGTGTGTGTGTGTGTGTGTGATTCTGTATTGGTGTGGTGTGTGTGATTCTGTATTGGTGTGGTGTGTGTGTGTGACTGGGGGGTGGGGGATGGGGAAGAGGGTGGTAGGGTGTGTGTGTGCATGTGTTAGTATTTATATATATAGAGTGACACAAGATGGATAAATGAATTGACAAGGAATGACTGAGCACAGTGCAAAGAGTGGAATATTTTTAATGATATACTAGTTTATAAGTTGTTGCAATATGTGAATTTTGATAATGGCACCACAAACAAATTTTCCTTGTATTCTATGAGGACAAATAAAATATCGTGTATCGTGTATCGTGTATCGTTTTGTGCATGTTTGTTAGTGGAGTGCTGTTTTGTGCATGTTTGTTAGTGGAGTGCTGTTTTGTGCATGTTTGTTAGTGGAGTGCTGTTTTGTGCATGTTTGTTAGTGGAGTGCTGTTTTGTGCATGTTTGTTAGTGGAGTGCTGTTTTGTGCATGTTTGTTAGTGGAGTGCTGTTTTGTGCATGTTTGTTAGTGGAGTGCTGTTTTGAGTTTACTCCTCTGTTTTCTATTGTGCATGAAATTCAAATATTGCTGTGTGTGTGTTTCTCTGTGTTTTGGCCTGTTTACCGACCTGCTTACGCTGCAGTCTGTTTCATTTCGAAATGTTCTCACCAACACCACAGCACGCGTCTGTATCTCTCGGTCCTGGTGGAAACACCGGGATATAGCGTAGAGTACAGCCAAGCTATGCATGCGGCCTCAGATCAAAATGGAACACCATAAAATCATCCTTATTTTGCTTATTCTGTTTGATAACCCTTTTATTATTTTAAAAAAAAGAAAGAAAGAAAGAAAAAGAAAAGGGAGGGGGAGGGTGGAGAGTCAAATTTGGTGACCCGCCATGCCGTTGCGTTAACCTTAGTATCCATTTTTACTCCACGTCCACATCCGTGATGAGTTTGTCTCAAATTCTTCAATGTCGGCAAGTTCATGGACAGTGTCAATGGATGCATTATTATCATTATTATGAATACTTATACAGCGCCTATTCTCGGCTAGAGACCAAGCTCTAAGCGCTTTACAATCCACACTCGTTTACACAACGGGCTGCCTACCTGGGTAGTGCCGACTGAAGAGCTGCCAGCTGGCGCTTCATTCAGTCGTTTCCCGTGTCATCCAGTCAATATCGTTCAATATCGCTCACTCAGTTTCCTTACTTTCTTCATTCTTTCTATTTCTCACGCAGAGTGCATGTTATGTGTAACGTATCATCCAAACCAACGGCCAAACTGGCCTTCTCTTCCGAAAGTTGGTGGTGGGATTTTACGTGTGCGCAAGATGTTATGCGTGCGTTCACACATGGAACCTCGGTTTATAGTCTCATTCGAAGGACTGTATGGCAAATGGGGTCAGAACCAATGTTAACTCCGAGGGAAAAATCCCCCTGTACCGAAACGGCCCGGCGGAGATTCGAACCCAACCTCAGGATCACCAAGATTGCGAGTCCGGCGCTCTACCACTGAGCTATTCCGGCCCCCATCTGATGGTCATCTTCTTCAAGAGGGAACGTTCGCTCACTCACGCCGGCCCCGTGACCAGACAGTCATTTCAGTCCGTGGTGTGCTTGATATGGGGTGTCTTGCACATGCTGGATCAGAGCAGGTATCGTCTCCTCCGATGGGGTGCCTCGTGGCGGCCTGCGTGCTGATGCCTCCCTGTTAACTGCCAGTGCTTGGCGTTCGGAACGACCAGTGTGGGTGTGGCTGTGTTCCAGGGAGTTGGAGTGAGATGGGTGAAAATAAGAGCTCTGAGAGGACACGAAAGACGAAATAGCAAAACGAAAATAAAACGGAAAAACAAAGCGAACGAGCAAAATTGATAATACTAACAATAATGGTTTGGTGTTGTTGTTGTTGTTGTTTGTTTGTTTGTTTATTGTTTGTTTGTTGGTTGGTTGGTTGGTTGGTTGGTTGGTTGGTTGGTTGGTTGGTTGGTTGGTTGGTTGGTTGGTATTTTATAAATTGTTATTTTACTGTAACAGGAAAGAAAGGGGGTAGCAAGAAAGAGAGAGAGGGAGGAGAAGCGAGAAAGAATGGGGGAAGGGAGAGAGAGAGGGAGGAGAAGTTAGAAAGAATGGGGGGAAGGGAGAGAGAGAGAGGGAGGACAAGCGAGAAAGAAGGGGGGGAGGGAGAGAGAGAGAAAGGGAGGAGAAGCGAGAAAGAATAAGGGGAAGGGAGAGAGAGAGAGGGAGGACAAGTTCGAAAGAATGGGGAGGAAGGGAGAGAGAGAAAATGAGGAGAAGCGAGAAAGATGGGGGGAAGGGAGGAGAGAGAGAAGGGAGGAAAGTTCGAGATGGGAGGGGGGAAAATGGAGACGAGAAAGAATGGGGGGAAGAGAGAAGACACGAAGAATGGGAAGGAGAAGAGGGAAAGAGGGAGAGAAGAGAGGAAGCGAAGAGGGAGGAAGAGGGAAGAGAAGATGGAAGGAGAGGGGGAAAACGAAAAAAATGGAAAGAGAAGGGAGGACAGTTCGAAAATGAGAAGAAGGGAGGAGGAGCGAGAAGATGGGGAAGGTGGTGAGAGAGGGAGGACGTTCGGATGGGGGATGGGAGAGAAGAAGGGAGAGAACAAAAGAATGGGGGAAGGAGAGAGAGGAGGAAAGCGGAAAGATGGGGGAGGGAGAGAGAGAGGGGAGGAGAAGGAGAAAGAATGGGGGAAGGTGAGGAGAGAGGGAGGAGAAGCGAGAAAGAATGGGGAAGGAGAGAGAGATGGAGGACAAGTTGAAGAATGGGGGGTAAGAGAGAGAGAGGAGGAAAGCGAGAAAGAATGGGGGGAAGGAGAGAGAGAGAGGAGGAGAGGAGGGAGAAAGCGAGAGAAGAATGGGGGGAAAGGGAGGACAGAAGAGAGAGGGAGGAAGGAGAAAGAGAAATGGGGGGAAGGGAGAGAGAGAGAGGGAGACAAGCGAGAAAGAATGGGGGGAAGGGAGAGAGAGAGAGAGAGGAGGACAAGCGAGAAGAAGGGGGGAAGGGAGAGAGAGAGAGAGGGAGGAAAGCGAGAAAGAATGGGGGAAGGGAGAGAGAGAGAGGAGAGAGAGGAGAGGAGAGAGAGAGGAGGGAGGACAAGCGGGAGAAAGAATGGGGGAAGGAGAGGGAAGAGGAGAGAGGGAGGACAAGCGAGAAAGAATGGGGGGAAGGGAGAGAGAGAGAGAGAGAGGAAGGAAAGCGAGAAAGAATGGGGGGAAGGGAGAGAGAGAGAGGGGAGGACAAGCGAGAAAGAATGGGGGAAGGGAGAGAAGAGGGAGAAGAGAAGAAGAGAGGAGAGGACAAGCGAGAAAGAATGGGGGGAAGAGAGAGAGAGAGAGGGAGGACAAGCGAGAAAGAATGGGGGGAAGGGAGAGAGAGAGAGAGAGGAGGACAAGCGAGAAAGAATGGGGGGAAGGGAGAGAGAGAGAGGGAGGACAAGCGAGAAAGAATGGGGGGAAGGGAGAGAGAGAGAGAGGGAGGACAAGCGAGAAAGAATGGGGGGAAGGGAGAGAGAGAGGAGGACAAGCGAGAAAGAATGGGGGGAAGGGAAGAAGAGGGGAGAGAAGAGGGGGAAGGGAGAAAAAAGCGAGAAAGAATGGGGGGAAGGGAGAGAGAGAGGGGAGGACAAGCGAGAAAGAATGGGGGAAGGAGAGAGAGAGGGAGGACAAGCGAGAAAGAATGGGGGGAAGGGAGAGAGAGAGGAGGAGGACAAGCGAGAAAGAATGGGGGAAGGAGAGAGAGAGAGGGAGGACAAGCGAGAAAGAATGGGGGAAGGGAGAGAGAGGGGAGGACAAGCGAGAAAGAATGGGGAAGGAAGGGGGGACGGAGAAGATGGGGGAAGGAGAGAGAGGAGGACAAGCGAGAAAGAATGGGGGGAAGGGAGAGAGAGAGAGAGAGAGGGAGGACAAGCGAGAAAGAATGGGGGAAGGGAGAGAGAGAGAGGGAGGACAAGCGAGAAAGAATGGGGGAAAGGGAGAGAGAGAGAGAGAGAGAGAGAGAGAGAGAGAGAGAGAGAGAGAGAGAGAGAGAGGGAGGACAAGCGAGAAAGAATGGGGGGAGGGAGAGAGAGAGGGAGGACAAGCAAGAAAGAATGGAGGGAAGGGAGAGAGGGAGGAGAAGCGAGAAAGAATGGGGGAAGGGAGAGAGAGAGTGAGGAGAAGCGAGAAAGAATAAGAAGGGGTGGGAGAGAGAGGGGGGGAGTGAGAGGGAGAGCAAAATGCTACTGATTTGTCTCTTCCGACTTCTGTAAAGGACAAAAAGACAGACAGGCAGACAGACAAACAGACAGAGACCGACACACACACAGAGGCAGACAGACAAACAGACAGAGGGGGGACCCAAATCCTACTAACTTTTTTTTTTCATCCCGACTTCTCTTTCCTACCTATTTAAGCATCAAGGGAGTAGAGAACGCGTGGCCTTTCTTCCGAAGCGGGTGACCATGCATTATTAACCAGGCAACGACACCTTTTACCACGTGCAGGGAAAGGTCACACTGTACCTGTCCGCCAAGTCACACTAATAGTGTCTATTTGTAGCTCGCCTATATCCTTTCTTTCTTTTTTCTTTTTTTTTTCTCTCTCTGCCTCACCTTTCTTGTCCTCCCCAGTGACATCGTTCCAGTGCCGATCATTCTAGCTCCTTGCATACATAGCCACATCTATATTAGTCCTGTGACAGCTTCATCACCGGCAGTTCATAGGGAGCTGTTCCTATCGGGTCTCTTTCAGGAAACTCACCAGAGGAAACACGACACTGCCCGTTGAGTCCACGGCAGTGCACGGTATGCAGAGAGCTTGTTCTCGTTCTCGTTCACTTAACGCAGGACTGAAGATGATAATAGCTTAGTCGCGGACACAGTGATAATCGAGAGCACCACCGGGGTGGGTGGGTTGGTTGGTTGGCTGGTTGGTTGGTTGATTGGTTAGTTGGTTGGTTGGTTGGTTGGTTGGTTGGTTGGTTGGCTGGTTGATTGGTTGGCTGGTTGGTTCGTTCGTTGGTTCGTTCGTTCGTTCGTTGTTTGTTTGTTTGTTTGTTTATTTGTTGTTGTTTGTTGTTTTTTTTTCCCAACGACAGACCCCATGAACTAGTTGCTACTGAAGACTTCGACATGAACTCAACATGAACGTAGAGAGGAAATTGAAACGGAGGTGATGGCAAGAATAGCTCTTGAAGGGTTTTAGAATTTAAAACATTTTTGTATTTTCCATGGTGAGAAACAGTGAGGATGACGAAGAGGAAGCTATAGAGCTCCATTTGGTGTGACACTTTCCTGAAAGGGCACCGCTCTCTGCTTTCCTGATAATATATCCCTGCGTAAACCAGGCCTGGGAAACGCAGATACCTGCGGTGTTTGTCAGGAACGTTGAGCATTCATTAGGTGGATAAAGCTCGCTTGTGTGGTACCAGTCCTTCCCTGAGCCCTCAGGACATTCACAACTCTTTGGATAGGATCCGGCCATGCTAAATCAGGTAAAACCTTCATATCCACCTCAGGCGATATCCAAACGTGGAAAAACCATCGCAGAAGACTAGAGGATGGGGGTATGTATTTCCAAGGATGGTGACACTACCAGAACGACACATATGTAAAGGGGGGCAGCACAAATGCTTGTGTGTATCTTGGGTACCGTAGATTCAACCTCCCAACCATATGATCGCGAATTTCATGCTCAAACCAACCAAGGAAATTTGTGCTTATCTGGCATAAACACATGTGCGCAAGCGCGCACGTTCTCACGCACACACACACACACACACACACACACACACGCGGCACACACACACACACACACACACACACACACACAACACACACACACACACCACACATACACAACACGCACGTGCACACACACACACACACACACACACACACACACACACACACACACACACACACACACACACACACACACACATGCATTAGATGAATCATGACACTCTCCACTACCAATATGGCAAGGTTAGCATGGTGTATTTGTGTATGCCAGCAAGCAAGCAAACACCCCCGTGCGCGCTCGCGCGCATGCGCGCGCGTGTGTGTGTGTGTGTGTGTGTGTGTGTGTGTGTGTGTGTGTGTGTGTGTGTGTGTGTGTGTGTGTGCGTGCGTGCGTGCGTGCGTGCGTGCGTGCGTGCGTGCGTCTGCGTGTGCGTGTGTGTGTGTGCGCGCGCGCGCGCGTGCGCGTATACAAGATGATTTTCTATCTCTAGTCCTCTTTCTATTGCATAAAAACGCCACCTTACATGGATCGGACCTATGTAATTGTCATTCAGAGCGACGTAATTGTCGTAAAACCAATTAAAGGAATCATGGGTTTAAAGATAAACAAAACGAACTCTGACATTAAATCAACACTTGATGACTTAACGTATAGTTTCAGTTTTGTGGGAGGAAGGAAAGAACGTGTTGACTTCGAGCATTTTAGACATTCATGCACATATCTGGACACTTAAAGCTGACTATGTTCTAATGACAGTAGAGAACTTCACAATTAGTTTGATGAAGCGTTTTACTTTCAAGGGTATTAAAGAATGCTGTTTATTGGATATGTAATTTTTTTATTTTTTTTATGATTTTTTGTTTAAAATAATTGTGTTATGTGTTTTAAAAATCAAAAGACGTTGCCACATTGAATTTCACGTTTGTGATAATAAAGTCGTTTGAATTTGAATTTGAAAGGAACTCAGAAAGCATGATCTCATTTTGTAGTATATAGAACACTGATCATGAAATGTAATTCAAGTGATGCGTGGTTTGGAGTTTTGTTTGTTTGTTGTTTTTGTTTTTGTTTGTAGTAATAGGTCTGAGGTCCAGAATTATTAGAGATGCCTTTAAAACAATACAACATTATCATGATGATGAAATAAGATAATGAATCCATTCTCAGTTCAGATTAGATAAGCTTTTTTTTCAGATATATTGCTAATTCATGCCTTTTCACCGTCATAATTTTTATGGGTCGAATACATACAAGCGATGTGCAAATTAATTTATTTTCTGTTCGATTGTGTAATTTGGAGGGTGAGATGAACGTCGAATTATCCAAAGGCAAGTCGAGGAGATGGTGTAAGGGAAGCAACTCTGTTTTACACTCGCCTCGAGGAAAAGGAAATGTTCCCTTTGCCTTCATTTTCCCTACAATCAAGCTGAGTTTCGTCTTTAATGCTCGTGTTTCGAGAAGTTTGGAATTGCTCAGTTTCAGTTCATGCGGACGTTCTAAGCTGCATCCTTTTACAACCACGAATTAACGTCACTGATCAGTCGTGAACCCACGATCTTCCAAATCGTAACACTAACGTGACTATTCCACTGTGTTGTTCCCGTGCTGTCACGTTTGTTATCTGCTGTCTGTTTGGGTGTTGAGGTCTGTTTTGTTGTTGTTGTTGTCGTTGTTGTTGTTGTTGTTGTTTTCTTTTTCTTTTTTCTTTTTTCTTTTTTTTACTGTTCTTTCTTTTTTTTATGGGGTGGTGGTGGTGGTAGTAGTCCTTCATATGTAATAAGAAGTAGGGGGGGGGAAGATTTTTTAAAATATGCATGCCCACAAATACTCACACTCACACACACACACACACACACACACACACACACACACACACACACACACACACATACACACACACACACACACACACACACACACACACACCACACAGACACACACACACACACACACACACCACACGCGCGCGCGCGCGCCCACACACACACACACACACACACACACACACACACACACACACACACACACACACATGAATATGCACACAAATATGCGTGCCAACACACACACACACACACACACACACACACACACACACACCACCGCGCGCGCGCGCACGTACGCACACACGCACGCATGCACCCACTCACGCACGAATGCACGCATGCATGCACTCAATGTCCGTCTTTAGATTAATTAATTCGTGTCCTTTACGGTCGTCTGTTTACTTTTCTGATGGCTAAGCATAAAGAAAAGATGTAAAAACGATATCAACTTTTTCTATGTACCATCAGAAACTAAATTTGACTTGACACATGCATACACGGAGGGAGAGAGAGAGAGAGAGAGAGAGAGAGAGAGAGAGAGAGAGAGAGAGAGAGAGAGAGAGAGAGAGAGAGAGAGAGAGTATCGTTTTGTTCTCATTTTTTTATCTTTCATGTCGGAAGAAAGATGAACGCGGCCATGACATTTTCACATTCATCAGAATGGCAAGATTGCCATAACGACCTCCTTTTGTTCTCCGTGTATGCGGGGAAGGGAAGATGTTTGTGTGTGCGTGCGTGCGTGCGTGTGCATCTGTGTGTGTGTCTGTCTGTGTCTGTGTCTCTGTGGCGCGCGCGCGCGCGCGTGTGTGTGTGTGTGTGTGTGTGTGTGTGTGTGTGTGTGTGTGTGTGTGTGTGTGTGTGTGCGTGCGTGCGTGCGTGCGCGCGCGCGCGCGCCTGTATGTGTGTGTGTGTGTGTGTGTGTGTGTGTGTGTGTGTGTGTGTGTGTGTGTGTGTGTGTGTGCGTGCGTGTGTGTGTCTGTGTCTGTGTCTGTGTGTCTGTGTCTGTGTCTGTGTGTCTGTGTGTGTGTAAAAGTCGAAAGTGTGTATAGCAATTGTAGCCTACAGGAATGGAGTGTAGAGTAAGCAACTCCGTTCTGCGCTAACTTTAGAACACAAAATTGTTGTTTCCTTTGCTTCCTTCCAAAGAATTGGGGGGAGGGGGGGGGGGGGGAGGGGAGATGAAAAAGAATAATATAGGCCTATATGCTGGCTTTGTGTATTAATGCTCGCATTTTGAGGAAATTTGTGTTTCCTATTTTCATTTATTTCTGTACAGAAATCTGTCGTTGTGAAAATGTTGTTGTTGTTTTTTTGCATTTTTGTTTTACATTGTCGGAGAAGGGGGAGGGGGCAGAATGCACTTAGATACCGACATAGCAACCGCGTTGTTTGTTTACAAACATAGTTTAATGTGTTAATGCGCTTCAATTTGAACACAAAATGAATGTACTGATTGATAGATATAGGTTTCCAAATACCTTATTTAACAATTCTCATATGGGACAATGTTCTGACGTACGCATTATCCCATCAAAAATATAAAATACAAGGGATTCAATATCATTCGGACGAATTTCCGGAAGCGGCCTGTCGCACATGTAAAATGGCGGAAAGTAGACATGCCGAGTGCCGTTTGATGTCTGATGTGTATTATCTCATCGCATTTTCACATTAGAAAACGGGTTACAGTAAGATACTTTTTATGCATTATAGTTCTTATAGAGTTTAGTGTGAACATCTGTTTCGTTATAGTATGCAATTGTCTGTAAAAAGTCACAGGGACATTTTCTTTTGCTCTGAATGATTCGGTGACGTCCTTTTCAATCCTGTTGAAGGTTTTTCCTTACAAACAATCAAAGCGACAGAATCCTCAGCAAGCTGATTTTTGCCACGAAGTGGACGACGATGAACTGAGAGTTTACGTGTATGTAGTACGCCGTTATTCCTTCTTTTAACGTCTTCTTTATTTAAAAGCCCAGCTTCGGGTCTATTTTTTCTTGAAGAAGTCCTTTTATATACTTCAGCACTTGCACGTTCACACACACACACACGCGCACTTTGCCTTACCGGGTCAGTCCAGACACTTGTTTGGGAGATTTTTTTGTCAGG
Organism: Conus ventricosus; assembly: GCA_018398815.1. NCBI lineage: Eukaryota > Metazoa > Mollusca > Gastropoda > Neogastropoda > Conidae > Conus > Conus ventricosus. The sequence continues at coordinate 50,824,625 of CM031600.1, read as the reverse complement.
AGTCATCCCAAGTCCGCCATTGGCTCCAACTAGGTGGATTTTTTCCCTCGGAGTTAACATTGGTTCTGACTCCCATTCCCCATACAGTCCTTCGAATGAGACTATAGGCCCTAATTATAAACCGAGGTTCCGTGTGTGAACGCACGCACATCTTGTACACACGTAAAATCCATCACCAACTTTCGGAAGAGAAGGCCAGTTTGGCCGTTGGTATGGATGACACGTTACACATTGCATGCACCTTCCCCGAAGTTGGAGTAGGGCTGCCTTAATGTCAGGATAAAAACGGTCATACACACGAAAGTGTCAGAATCTTCAACTCGATGAAGGTGGACACTCAAAGAAAGAAGAAGAAGAAGAACTAGTAAGTCAAGTCATTCACTCTGTCAGTGTCCGTATAGTATAGTATAGTCTATGCCGTCATAACCATCTACGGCCACTGTTGCAGTGCTAAGGCAAGTCTGTCTCATATGAACTGGAGGCTCTAGCACTGGTCTTTCACTAATGTTGCCTTATGTTTTAATTATCCCATTTTAAATGAAAAGAAAATGGTTTGCCTTGCTTACTGTTTTCGCATTTTGTGTTACACCCTGAGCACTCCCTAGCTTCTGAACTAACTTTAAGGTAGCAGCTCTATCATCTTTGAGCCCACATGTCATACTGCTGTAGTTGATCTGCTTGCTTACCTGGCCATCAGCGAACACTTCTCAGGCGAGGTGCACTTCTGCTGAGCTTGCCTGAATGCACAGCATCAGTGCGTCACTACAGCAGATACTAGATGTTCAATAGTCTTGTGATTTGTAAAGGGCATGTTTGATGATATAATTTTTTTTGCAGAGTGGACAATTTCAGTTTGTATGCACTGTTGCTTGAAGTTGAAAGAAACCTGGTTGTATAAAACAATAATTTCTTATCTTTGTTTCTTGTCTTTTTACTGTTTCATAGTTCATCTCCTCTTGATTGTGTCTTTGTCATCAGTCTCAAGGCACTCATTACAGCCCTTCCCTTTCCCCATACATGGGTGCACCAGCACCACCTTAGTTCAGTGCCAGCAGACCACAAAAAGCTATTACTGTTTACTTTTGTGTTTCCAAAAATAAACATGAGCATCTCTGGTGTGTTGATAGTATTAATAACCATTGAAAACACACACATACACAATAGTATTAACAACCATTGAAAACACACACATACACAATAGTATTAACAACCATTGAAAACACACGCATACACACAAATTAAAGTGACAAAAGTGTATGAGATGGGGTTGTTGTCAAGAGAAAATAACTTGATGTATTTCTTAAGTGACCATAAAATCAATAACACTGTTAATGTACATAAATGAAGCATCAATTGCAGAGAAAGGTATCAGGTTCCAAAAGAGTTCTTACCTGATGTCTGTTGGGGTTTTTTAATATTTTTGTTTTAAGCAATCCAGAATGTGTACCTATATAATGAAAAATCAAAGCCTCTGTGTACTAATCTCGGTACCTGATGTCTGTTGGTTTTTTAATATTTTTGTTTTAAGCAATCCAGAATGTGTACCTACATAATGAAAAATCAAAGCCTCTGTGTACAAATCTTCTACACCTAGTTGTTATTTACAATATTTATCAAAAATACCATAAACCAAATATCATTCTTCTTCTATCATAGTGAGTAGTAGAAATATGGTTAAATTTTGATCCACAAAAAAAAGAAAGAATTCTGACAACTTTTTGTTTTGAAAGGATTACACCATACTGGGATGTGCATGGTTCTGATCACATCAAACCCATATTATAAACATTGACAAAGGACCCAGGAAAGTGTTGACAAAGGCCCCAGGAATGGTCAAAGGGAAGGAACCACTGCAAAGCTGTCTTAATGGTTCCAGAAATTGGAGGGGTTTTGCTTTAACACATTAGCAATTTTGCACCCAGAAAAATGAATTATGCCGGATCAAAAAAAAAAAATGCCAACAGACTCAGCAGTAAGTAGATATGTCAGAAATCTGTATCTTACTTGATTTCATTGAATGGAAATGTGTCCGTTTCCGGTTACATACAGCTTCTTGCTATCAAGGTCAAAAGAAAGCTGTGAATTACAAAGTGGTGTGGATGTGATGAATCTGTTGTTGTGGTCCAAGGTTGAGTTTTTGTGAACATGTGCAAAATAGCATAATTCCCAGTGAGAAGTGTTGCTGTGGAAAATGAAAACTATTGCAATAAATGACTCTTTGGGTGTGTGTGTTTTTTCACTTTTCAGGAGCAAGATGTGAACCGACGGATGTCACAGAGAAGAGTGGCAAGATACTCTCAAGTAATCCATACAGTTTAGCTCTTATATGTAAAAGTTACCACTTGTGGCAAGTGTAATTACATCCTATGACCTAGCAAAGGGAAAGAGTGCAAGAACCAAGGTTGGGTGGCCTGTTTGGTGTCCACAATGGTTCGTCTGACTGTGGACCTGATAGCCAGGTCTAGTTCAGGCTACACCAAGAAGAAGAAGGAAGAATCTGCCCAACAGTTTGCTAAACGGCTTACTCATCTCTACCTGGAAAGCAAACACATCACAGAAGTGGTAAGTCTTTGGGTGGTTAGTATTTTTCTTTTAAGTTCATGTTTTCATTTAATCGCTGTTTTTGTCTTTTTTGATGAAAGATTGACTTTTATCATGTTTTATGCCTCTTGGATAGTGTGTGTGTGTGCGTGTGTGTGTGTGTGTGTGTGTGTGAATGCGCATGAGCGCGCACACACAGATAAAGCAAACACATTACGGAACTAACATTTTTGTAATCCCTGAGATTTCAAACTTTTATTTTATTGCTGTACCATACCAGCCTTTTATTCGTACTTCTTGCCCCCTTCCCTGTGCAGTTGAGAAAGGGTCTATGACATACTGTTTTAGCATTTTTGTCTTCTTAATCGACGAATTTTACCCTGAGGTGAAAAAGTTTTTTTACCTTTGTTTTCTCTGTACCATACCATGTAATGAAGCACCAAACTCATTTAAGCTTTTCCTCATGTCAGTTGATTCCAAGGGCACTATGTATTAACATGTGCACTGAGGGGAGAGGATCATCCAGAACAGTCATGTGGATAAAACAGATTATGCTTGTTCTGCCAAAGAAGTTCTTGGATACTGCCCCACCTTCTTCCTTTATATCTATTAATGAATGTGATGTTGCACTTTCTGCTTCTGCTGTGTGCAGTCTTGGCATCACTCGTGACTAAAAACTCTTTCCATTCAACAACATGACTCTGACGTCCCTGCCAAATTTGGTGGAGCTTCAAAGAATCAGCTCTGTTGTTTATCTTCTGACTGAAGACTCCACCAAACCCTGATCTGTTTTTTTTTTTGTTTTCTTCGCACTTCATTAGTGCTATTCACCTTTCTCTAGTTGTCCAAAATTTCATCTTGAAAGACAGCAAACGATTCAGAATCATGCTGCTCACCATGCTTTCAAACACTCTAAATCAAAACACCTGTTTCTCTCTTTTTAGCTGTCTTCACTGGTTGCCTGTTTGTAAAAGAGTGGAGTAAAAAGATGGTGGTTTTGTGTTTGAATTTCCTTGCTTTGGCTCTGCAGTGTCCATCAGGTCTACTCTCCCTTTACAGCCCCTCACAGCAGTTGCACTCTTCTGCTGGCACGTGAGTTCTCAGGATTCCCTCTGTCAGAACAAAACCTATGCAAATCTTAAATAAGTGTTAGCGAACTGCCCAGAGAAACGTGGACAAACAAGTCACAAGACAAAACGCAACACGTTTCGACCTCATAGGTCTTCTTCAGGTGAGACACAAACGAATAAAATAACGAAAATTCACTTAGCTTTGATCGCTTCAGATCGCTTAAGAGTTCAGCGCAAGGAAGAAGGCGTTGAATCAGTTAGCAAAACAGAAGGGAAGGGTGGGTGCGTAGAGCATTTAAACAAGGAGAACTAATTAGCGAAACAGAAGAGAAGGGTGGGTGCGTAGAGCATTTAAACAAGGAGAACTCTTCCTTGCGCTGAACTCTGAAGCGATCTGAAGCGATCAAAGCTAAGTGAATTTTCGTTATTTTATTCGTTTGTGTCTCACCTGAAGAAGACCTAAGAGGTCGAAACACGTTGTGTTTTGTCTTGTGACTCGTTTGTCCATGTTTCTCTGGCGGTTCGCTAACATTTATTTAAGATTTGTTTAGATTTCTGCCTGCAGTCGGCCAACGCTCTTTGTCTTTCCAAGGTCCCTCTGTCTGGAACGAACATCCCCATTCTCTCAGACATTCAAGTTCTCTGCAGTCTTTTACATGTAATCAGAAAACACATTTATTTCCATCTGAACAGCCCGACCATTCCCTTGTCTGCCTCCTACTTGCTTTAGTCAATTCTGTTAAATCATAGTATACCTCTGTACATATGCGCATGTGCACGCATGTTGTCTGCATGTGATTTTGAGTGCATTGTGGAAGTTAGGGGGATGTATGTGTGCAAGCGGGTGTGAAAGTTATATGTTTTTATGTGTGTGCAGGTATGTTTGTGTGTGTTGAGTGGGAAGTAAGGGAGGGAGTGTGTGTGTGGGTGGGGGGGGTGGGGGGGGGGGGGGGGGGGGGGGGGGGGGGGCCGGGAGTGTGGGAGATGGTGCTTTGGGAAAGGAGGAGTACAAGGGTGAGCATATGACACCTGTGACTGCTTTATATACCTTGGAATCTGTTGGTGCTGTGTCTGTGTTTTATCTTTGCTTTTTGTTGGCATGTCTTTCATTTTTATACATGTTGGGGTTTTTTATACATAACTGTGTCATCCCGACCTCCTCCCCAGCCCCAGTCCACCTCTTTTGTCCCTTCCCTGTTGAATTTGACAGTGCTAAGGGCTGTATTTAGATTTCAGGTAGATTAATGAGCATCATAATGGTGATGATGATCTGCTGTTAGTGCATTCAGAACACGTCAGATGCATGCACCTGCGCACATATACACACATGTGGAGACACTGACATTTGATACGAGGTTGACAGTGCAGAGTAAAGTGAAAGTAGGTAGATTTAATTTAACAAACCATGTACATATTGTAAAAGAAATGTGATCATTTTTTTTCTTTGATGTTACCTCCTAATTTTTACATATTCATTCTTCCATTTTTCAACTTTTTCCATTCTTTCTCTATGCATCAGAAAAAAAAACTTACAGTAATACGATTTGGTGTGTACAGGGAGAAGAACTGACATTATGCCGCAATCTTATGGTGCTCTACCTCTATGACAATCAACTGACAGAGATACCCTGCATGAACTTCAACTGCAATCTGACCCACCTCTATCTCCAGAACAACAATATCCTCAAGATCAGCAACCTTTCTGCCCTCATCAAGCTGACCAAGTTGTAAGTGTGTTTGTGTGTGTGTGTGTGCATGAGTTCAGGTTACCTTCACAGTTAATAGCAACACACACCTCAGTTGATGTGAAAAATTGGATTGACAATACCTTGAGATATTATAGATCTGTCTAGCAATACTCTGACAATGACTTTTGTTAGAATATATATTGCACTGTAACGTCAGCTATGAGAATATTGTATGAGGATTGAACTCCCAACCTCATAAAAGCAAGCTTGGTTCTCTATCATTTAAGGGAATCTGGGACCCTGTGGCCACATGCAAGTGTGTCCTGTGTGCATGTGTGTGATATACAAATATATGCATTGTACTGCTTCATGGACAAAATGTGAACGTTGACAGTTTGAGAAAGACAGAGGGAAAGAAAAGTTCTTCAGATTATCAGAAGCACAAATATGAAGGTAGTTCTGCTCTGCAGCTCTTGAATCCTTTAGAATCCACACCTTCAAACTCTGGAAGCTGAAGTGAACTGTTGGTTGTATTACACCGTCACTAAAATGAATTGCCTTGTTGAAACAAACCATCAAAGCTCAACAAACATTATCAGGAATAGAGTTTTAGAACTTACCGCCAATGACATTGACAAACAAAGCACAAGACAAGACACGATGCATTTCAACCACTTGGGTCTTCATCAGGCGAAAAAATAAATCACATTTAACATGTGGGACAGTACAAACTACGAAAAAAAAAAAAAGGGGGAATGAAAAATGACTTATCCGTAATTCTCCATGAAGGCGGAAATGACATGAGGCCAGGGGGATTATGGGAGAGGAAACAGAGGGGGGGGGGGGGGGGGGGGGGGGGGGGGGTTGCGTCAGGGGAGGTGTGTGTGTGTGATATGATAGGGTTGTGTGTCTAGTTTATTAGGATGGTATGATATCTTTGTGATGGTTGTGGTAATGGTGGATAGATAATGATAAAAAAAAAAAAAAAAAAAAAAAAGGGTGTGTGTGTGGGGGGGGATTTAAGGGGAAGGATCAAAACAAAATTAAGATTAGATAGATGGAGGGTTGCTGTAACTACTGTATGAAGTGAGTGAAGAGGATGTGGTGGTGGTGTATGTAAGTGTGTGTGTATGTGTGTGTGTATGTGTGTGTGTTGGTAGGGGATATTGCCAACTGATGTGGAAGGGGTGGGTATGTGTGTTTGGTTATTGTTGGATATTGATGCCTTGGGGGTGTAGTGTTGCCCAGTTTGGAAATGAGATGGGATTCTTGAGTTGTGCGTTCAAAGCTGTCACTCTGTGACTGCCAGAGTGCCATAACTTTGACATGGTCGATGTTGTGTTGGGTGTGGTTGAAGTGTAGGGCGCGGGTTTGGGTCGGTGGTGGCGGATATCAGCCAGATGTTCAGCGATGCGTGTTTCAAGTGTGCGTGACGTTTCCCTATGTAGATCTTGCCACACAGCTGGCAGTGGATGGCATATATAATGTTGCGGCTCTGACATGAAAATGTGGTTTGATGTGAAGGAGTTTTTGGGGCCCTGTAAGATGGTGTCTGGTTTGGTGAGGGGCAGATTTTGCAGTTGGGTTTGGAGCAGGGGTGAGTACCTGGTGGTGTAGCTGTGGTTCTGTTCAAACTGGATCGCACGAGGAGGTCTTTGAGGTTTTTGTCACGTTTGAATGTGATCATGGGTTTGGTATGGAAGGCGGTTTGTGGTTATGTATAATGTGCCAATTGGATTTGAGGATCCTACAGATGGGGAGGGTGTGCGGGTGGTAGAGGAGGTAGGCTGTGGGTCTGTCTGTCTTGGTTGGATGCTGGGTGTCCAGAGCAGATGTTCTGGATTGGTACATGTATGGTGCGGCGGAGTAATGCTGCATTGATGGATGGACATGGGGTATGCGCGGTGTTGGTGAAAAATGAATTGTGAACATTTTGGCTGCTTGTGTAGTGAAGTCTTCCTCGCTGGGAGCAGAGTCTGCGGAGACGGAGAAATTGTGAGTATGGGATGCTGTCTTTAGTGTGTGGGTTGTGGGAGGATGAGTAGTCTAGGTATGCATGTGCGTCGTGGGTTTGTAGAAAATGGAGGTTTTGAGTAGGCTTCTTCTAGGGAGATGGTGATGTCTAGGAAGTTCCTCAAGTTATGGCACTCTGGCAGTCACAGAGTGACAGCTTTGAACGCACAACTCAAGAATCCCATCTCATTTCCAAACTGGGCACACTACACCCCCAAGGCATCAATATCCAACAATAACCAAACACACATACCCACCTCTTCCACATCAGTTGGCAATATCCCCTACCAACACACACACATACACACACACATACACACACACTTACATACACCACCACCACATCCTCTTCACTCACTTCATACAGTTAGTTACAGCAACCCTCCATCTATCTAATCTTAATTTTGTTTTGATCCTTCCCCTTAAATCCCCCACACACAAACACACACACACACACCCTTTTTTTTTTTTTTTTTTTTTATCATTATCTATCCACCATTACCACAACCATCACAAAGATATCATACCATCCTAATAAACTAGACACACAACCCTATCATATCACACACACACACCTCCCCTGACGCAACCCCCCCCCCCCCCCCCCCCCCCCCCCCCCCCCCTCTGTTTCCTCTCCCATAATCCCCCTGGCCTCATGTCATTTCCGCCTTCATGGAGAATTACGGATAAGTCATTTTTCATTCCCCTTTTTTTTGTTTTTCGTAGTTTGTACTGTCCCACATGTTAAATGTGATTTATTTTTTCGCCTGATGAAGACCCAAGTGGTTGAAATGCATCGTGTCTTGTCTTGTGCTTTGTTTGTCAATGTCATTGGCGGTAAGTTCTAAAACTCTATTCCTGATCTTGCTTCGTTCGCCGCCTTCAGTCACTCCATTTTGAAAATTCAACAAACATTGTTAAGTTTACTTCTGTGGTAAATGCTGTTCCATTCATTTTCTGTTTTAGATTCTCAATCTTTTCAGACAGTTTGAGAAAGCAGCTTGAGGACAGCAAATGGCACAGTTCCTGTTTCTGAACAGCAGTAGTTTCTTGAAACCCGTATGTCCTAAAAGTTCAGTTTAGAATGGACTAATCTTCACCACTGTAGCTACACTTTCAGTAGAAGTGACAGATGAAATTTGAATTAACTGCCCTCACATACAGAGATGATGGAAAGAGTCAAACTTGATGGTGAAATGTTGTCATCTTTTCATCCTTTCTCCACTGGTGGCTGTGGATCAGGTGGGCCTTATCTTATATTATCCCATTTTAAATGAAAAGAAAATGGCTTGCCCTGCCTACTTTTTTCGCATTTTGTACACATATGCATATGCAAGCATGCATGCACACATAAACAGACACGCTCATGCACACAGGCACACGTATACACACACGTAAGCATGCAGGCGCACATATGTGCGCACCCACACACACGCACACACACACGCGCACACGCTCACACACACACACACACACACACACACACACACGTACACCACACACACACACTCTCTCTCTCTCTCTCTCTCTCTCTCTCTCTCTCCTCTCTCTCTCTCTCTCTTTCTCACGCATACAACACACACACACACACACACACACACACACACACACACACACACACACACACACACTTATGTCGATCAATATTTATGGCTGAATAATACTATCATCGATAACTACACTTAAAGCTGTGGCCTGCCTCTGTCAGTATTTCAAGCACTATTTTGTGTGGACCCCAGGAATCCGTCCAGTTTGTTCAACTCCAGTATGGAACATCTCTTAAAGGAGATTGGCCCTCTTAATCATCTCTTGCTATTTTGATTCCTTCACTCCATGAAATTTGGGTGATGAACACGCTGATAGATCTATAAACAAATTCATCGACTGAAATGTGTGCATGGCCACTCTCACATACATTTCACTGTACAAGAAAGCCATTGAATGTTAAAACAAGCAACAAAGCAACATTTCATTACTTGTCAAAATGACCTTTTTTTTATAACGACTACCGGATTTACACAGGTCACTCAGCTAGGAATAGCACTCACTTGGAGCTTTCGACAGACCTTTTTTTCAAATTCTTAAACACAGACTGGTCAACTTTTCAGATTAGATTATATCAGTAGGATATGATACCTAAAAAAAATCATGACATGTCGAACTTTTTAAGGAACTAGTTGCTTTCAGAACTAAATATAGCATTTAAAAATTGTAAGTTAAAACAAACATATCTGGACCTCAAGTTTTTTTTCACTGCACAGCCTTGTCTTCAACATACAGGTTTTTCTTTGGTCTTGGATTTTCATGCACAGTTCACTGAAGTATTGGATATTGACAGTTAAGTTTCAAGATTTATAACCTGCCTTCATACATGAATACAAAGACACATACTCTCTCATGTGTGTGTGAGTAGATTTTTTTTAATTGAAGTTTGGGCAGTCAGGACACATGGCTGATGTCTATCAGAGGCAGCCATGACACATGGCTGATGTCTATCAGAGGGCAGCCATGACACACGGCTGATATCTAAAGCTATCAGAGGCAGCCATGACACATGGCTGATGTCTATCAGAGGCAACCATGACACATGGCTGATATCTAAAGCTATCAGAGGGCAGTCATGACACACAGCTGATGTCTAAAACTATCAGAGGGCAGTCATGACACATGGCTGATGTCTATCAGAGGCAGCCATGACACACGGCTGATATCTAAAGCTATCAGAGGCAGCCATGACACATGGCTGATATCTAAAGCTATCAGAGGCAGCCATGACACACGGCTGATATCTAGAGCTATCAGAGGGCAGTCATGACACATGGCTGATAGCTATCAGAGGGCAGTCATGACACATGGCTGATAGCTATCAGAGGGCAGTCATGACACATGGCTGATATCTATCAGAGGGCAGTCATGACACATGGCTGATATCTAAAACTATCAGAGGGCAGTCATGACACATGGCTGATATCTATCAGAGGGCAGCCATGACACACGGCTGATAGCTATCAGAGGGTAATCATGACACATGGCTGATAGCTATCAGAGGGCAGCCATGACACACGGCTGATATCTAAAACTATCAGAGGGCAGTCATGACACATGGCTGATATCTAAAACTATCAGAGGGCAGCCATGACACATGGCTGATATCATGACACATGGCTGATATCTAAAACTATCAGAGGGCAGCCATGACACATGGCTGATATCTATCAGAGGGCAGTCATGACACACGGATGATATCTAAAACTATCAGAGGGCAGCCATGACACACGGCTGATGTCTATCAGAGGGCAACCATGACACACGGCTGATATCTAAAACTATCAGAGGGCAGTCATGACACATGGCTGATATCTATCTGAGGGCAGCCATGACACACGGCTGATATCTAAAACTATCAGAGGGCAGTCATGACACATGGCTGATATCTATCTGAGGGCAGCCATGACACACGGCTGATATCTAAAACTATCAGAGGGCAGTCATGACACATGACTGATATCTAAAACTATCAAGAGGGCAGACATGACACATGGCTGATATATAAAACTATCAGAGGTCTTTCATGATACCGCTGTCATCAAAAGCCGGTCAGCACTGCTTATGTCATAAGACATATCATCTTTGTTTGATTTTATGTACAGATATCGATGAGATAAATATTAGGGATGCAGAGAAAAGTGTGGAGCGGTGTACTCATAATGACACATTTACAAATGCCTGCTCACAAAATGCCTGGGAAGCCAGTTTCTAGTCATTGTGTTCACTGCCCAGCCCACCACACAGGGCACAGCAGGGCTGAAGCAGGCTTCACTGCCACAAATAGGGAAAGATGGTTTGGCGCACATGTTGATATATAACACCATTCTGTGCACAGATACCTTGGAGGGAACCACATCACTGTCATTGAAGGTCTGGAAAAGCTGGCTTGTCTGCAGGAACTGCATGTGGAGAACCAGCATCTGCCGCCAGGAGAACAGCTGCTCTTTGACCCCCGTTCCCTTCAGGCCCTGTCGGTAAGACAACACAGAGATTGTAGCTTTGTGTGTGTGTGTGTGTGTTCAGTCTTTCCTTCTGTGCAGGCCCTGACTGTAAGAAGGCACAGAGATGTTAGTGTTGTGTTTGTTTGTTCAGTCTTTCCTTCTCTAAGTGTTGATGAAAATTATTGTTTCTGACAGAGGTTGTAGCTATTATATTATAAGTGATGATGAATATTATTTCATGATTGACTAAGGTTGTAGTTATTATATTATAAGTGATGATGAATATCATTTTATGATTGACTCAGGTTGTAGTTATTATATTATAAGTGATGATGAATATCATTTTATGATTCACACAGGTTGTAGTTATTACATTATAAGTGATGATGAATATCATTTTATGATTGACTGAGGTTGTAGTTATTATATTATAAGTGATGATGAATATTATTTCATGACTGATGAGGTTGTAGTTATATTATAAGTGATGATGAATATGATTTTATAATTGACTGAAATTGCAGGTTATAGCCGGAATAGCTCAGTTGGTAGAGCGCCTGACTCGTAATCTTGGTGATCCTGGGGTTGCGGGTTCGAACCTCCGCCGGGGCGTTTCGGTACAGGGAGATTTTCCCTCGGAGTTAACATTGGTTCTGACTCCATTTCCCTTACAGTCCTTCGAATGAGACTATAAACCGAGGTTCGTGTGTGAACGCATGCATAACATCTTGCACACACGTAAAATCCATCACCAACTTTCGGAAGAAGGTAGGCAGTTTGGCCGTTGGTATGGATGACACGTTACACATAGCATGCACCCTGCGTGAGAAATGGAAAGAATGAAGGAAGTAAAGAATATGAGTGATCGATGTTGAGCGATACTGACTGGATGACACGGGAAACGACTGAATGAAGCGCCAGCTGGCAGCTCTTCAGTCAGCACTACCCAGGTAGGCAGCCCGTTGTGTAAATGAGTGTTGATTGTAAAGCGCTTAGAGCTTGGCCTCTAGCCGAGAATAGGCGCTATATAAGTATTCATTATTATTATTATTATTATTATAATTATTGGCGGAGATATGTGTCATGTGTATGCATGTTATTTTATTGCTGTCAGACATTTTTGTTCATATGTCAGAAGTGTGATGAGATCAACATGATTTATAGAGTTTTTAGTTTATATGTGTGTCATAAGTCGTGATAATTATCGTTTTATGATAGACAGACTTTTATGTTGTAAGTGGTGATCAATTTCAGTGTGACCGACGGATCAGGTTGCAGTTTATATGTCATAAGTGGTGATGAATCTTGTAATGAGTGACAGAGACTGGGCCTTGTAGTGGTAAATAGAAATGAATATCATGATTGGCAGAGATTTTACTTTATGTAAGTGGTGATGAGTACAATGATGATTGACAGAGGTTGTAGTTTATGTGTTGTATGGTCATGAATATCAGTTTATGATTGAATATGGAAACAGTGGGATATGAGGGTTCTATCTTCATGCATATTATGAATAACAAACAAAACAAACTGTGAAGTTGTGTCTGGAAGAGAATTAGATCAATCCCAGGCTTGAAAATTTTACAAAGAAAAAATAATGGAGCAGCTGTAGGTGAGTAGGTCTGGTTTGGGTTTTTGTTAATGCAAGTACACCTGTAGTTATATTTCTGTTGAGTGTACAAGTACATGCATCAATACTTGATCATGTTTTGCTGTTTGATTTAAATGTATGAATCAATTTGCATGAGTGTGTGTGAGTGTACATGATTTGTCTGGACATATGTAACAAGAGATCACTTTTTTTTTTCTTTTAACATGTTACCAGGGCCATCTAGAGGTGCTAAACATTTCGAGCAACAGCTTAGAATCCCTGAGCGACTTGAAATGCTGAACAGTCTGACCCAGTTGTTTGCGATCGATAATCACCTGAACGATATCGATGAGCTGTCCAGCAGCTGTCTTCATGGCCCCAGCTCTGGCGCCTGGAACTGTGTGGTAACCCCCTGTGCCAGCAGTCCAAATACAGAGACAGGATGATCGTCATGTGTCGGCAGTTAGGTGAGAATCAATTCTCTGAGCTTATATACAGGTGAGAATCAATTCTCTGAGCTTATATACAGGTGAGAATCAATTCTCTGAGCTTATATACAGGTGAGAATCAATTCTCTGAGCTTATATCAGGTGAGAATCAATTCTCTGAGCTTATATACAGGTGAGATCAAATTCTCTGAGCTTATATACAGGTGAGAATCAATTCTCTGAGCTTATATACAGTCAACTGCAGTGTACCACTAACGCAGTGAGAGGGCACAGAAGATGAGTGGGCAAAAAACAATTCTCTAGTCTGAACAGTTGCATGACGTTTTTTTGTGGCGAATGTTCTGTATTCTGGTCTCATTATAGACCCTAAATGGATTTGTCAAATACAGTGTGTGATTCTTCTGCCTAAGAAAAAAAGAGTTTGTAAACCATTTAAAGTATTGTAAATGCAAGAAACGAAAAATGTGTAATGTTTTTGTGCATGAAGTGGTGCTACAAGACCATTTACTTGAAATGCCATCAGAACAAGCAGCAGCTTGATGTCGGCAGGTTTCTGTCTTCACAGGTATGTTGGATGGAAGGGAGATCACTGACACCACCCGGCAGTTCTTGAGGAACTGGCATGCCACTCGTGACACCAACAAAAGGAGGAGAGAGAATTCTGTCAAACAGGCGTCCTTCATAACAGAACCCCATGAAAGGGCGGGAGGTATGTGTATCTTGTATTGTCAGCCGTCTTCAGCACTGATGTGATTGACATTGCTTGGGTCATGAAACAGTGGAGCTGACCGTACAGACTGTTGTCACATTGTGACCCCTTTCGAGTACTATTTTTGATCCAGTGGCACAGGCTGAAAGATTTCCTTTTACACTACATATTCTTTCCTTTCTCTTTTCGTGTTTGCAACTCATCTGTTGCTAGTACTTTCTTCCCATTACTCCATTCTGCCTTCCACTGGCCATCATGGGAGGTCAGTAGATTGTGATTTTTTCCTCCATGGGGATGAAAATACACAGAATTAGAGACATGTCTGTCTGGGTAGGACACACGCAATCAGGCCAGGGTGTACTGACGAATCCCATCCAGAAGACAGAAGTGGAAGTGACTCTGTTCATCATACTCTGTTGAGTATAATGGTCCCCACATGATGCCTCAGTGCGTATCTCGAACATAGCTGTTTTTTCTATCATCAGACGTTGTAGTATTTATCTTGTATGTAGCAGTGTTGTCACATAGTTTCTCAGCAACTTGAAGATGGGAGGGTTCCAACATCAACTATGTGTGACTAGGGAGACCCAGCTGCAGCGGGATGGTGGCAGCTGAATCCTCCACCTCCCTCGGCAGTCATGGCTAATCGTCGGCCAAGAGCCAGTGGCTGTGTGATCACAGGTGTACTGATGCTCAAAATGGGTGTTTCTAACTTCTTTTTTTTTGGGGGGGGGGGGGGGGGAGGGGGGGGTGTGTGGAGCCAGACATTTGACTGACATGCTCAGCACAGTTGAGGTTCTTCTATATTCTGCAGTAACGTTGGTGACAGATATACCAACTAAATATGAAGTAAGAAAAAGTAGGCAACATGCATGGTTTACCTAATGGCATATTCATGAGGGGTAGTCAAATGGCTAGACTTTTCGCTGTGGAGCTGTAGACATTCATGAGTTCAAGCCATATGTAGGTTAAGAGGTACAGCATGGAACTCTCTCTTTACCCAACAATAAATGGTCATCTGATTCAGCCCAGGGAAGGGTAAGACAACAGGAGAGGGACAGGCTCCCTCTTCCACAATGCCATGCCTCTGCAGCCTTTAGGCTATAGGACTTCAGCCTTTTGACCATACCAATTTTGGCAACAAAGTAGATGTTTCAGCATTTCTCACCTCAGTCTGGGTGGAGAGCTGTGCACTCTTGGTGTATTATGTACACCATTTTAGATAAGTAAAAAAAAACAAAATTAAAAGAAAGGGGGAAAGAGTGAGAGAGGAATGAGAGGCAAATTG
This sequence comes from Conus ventricosus, assembly GCA_018398815.1. Taxonomy (NCBI): domain Eukaryota; kingdom Metazoa; phylum Mollusca; class Gastropoda; order Neogastropoda; family Conidae; genus Conus; species Conus ventricosus. Next base: position 50,809,287 of record CM031600.1, on the reverse strand, counting down.
CCTATGCAACTCACGTGCTATATGTGTCATAGTGTTATCAGGGTAGCCACTCCAAGGTCGAAACAGAATTTGAGAAGTGTAGGCCAAATCAAACTTTAAGGAGGCGAGAGAAGGGGGTAGATTTGGTAGAAGAGTCTGGCCTTCTGTCAGAATAACAAGATGGAGTAGACCATTTTGAGATAACCACTGAATCTTTTACACTGGCAGATCAATTTAATCATGCTGAAATACAAATCGTCCTCAGCTTTCAATACAGAAACTGTCAGAAGCAAGCAACTGTCCAAAGGATGCCAGTTTTCTGTTTGAAAACCTCTGAAATGTTTGATAAGAAATACTCCAGCACCAGTTTCGGGGGGAATAGGTCTGGGTGATGTATGGATGGAGTTTTTGTTTTTCTTTCAAATTGCTTCCCTGCTAGTAATCATTTCATTTGTTATGGATTCGGCTTGCTCCTTTGCCCTATTGGCTAGGTTTTACATAACACACTCTCACACATGCACTTATTCACGCACGCGCACACACACACACACACACACACAAAACACACACACACACACACACACACACACACACACACTCACCACTCATACACATACACACGCACACATTGCATGCAAGCTTACGTGCAAGAGACTCACACATGCACGAAACAGTACAGTGAGATGTCGGCCCCCACCAACTTCCTACAGCTATTGCTGTGTGTTGACAGTGAGTGCGCAGGGTGAACGCATGGGTCAGGAGCTGCCCCCTCTCAGCGCCCACCCTCGGACAGCCACCAGCATTCCGGGATACTTAATGCCAGGTGAGCAGCAACCTTTTGGGCACAGTTTGGGTAGTTTTGGGTTGACAGGCCCCCATTCTATGCTGTACTGCCCCCTTTTCAGAGCCTCTTCAGATGACTTCTCATTCAAAGATACTTTCTGTCTGCCCATATAGTAAGGTCAGGTTAGTAAAGGTATGCCTCTGTTTGTCAAATAGTAAGGTCAAATTAGTAAAGGTATGCCTCTGTTTGTCAAATAGTAAGGTCAAGTTAGTATAGGTATGCCTCTGTCAAATAGTAAGGTGGTTAGTAAAGGTATGCCTCGTTTGTCAAATAGTAAGGTCAAATTAGTAAAGGTATGCTTCTGTCAAATAGTAAGGTCAAATTAGTAAACATATGCCTCTGTTTGTCAAATAGAAAGGTTCAAATTAGTAAAGGTATGCCTCTGTTTGTCAAATAGTAAGGGTCAAATTAGTAAAGGTATGCCTCTGTTTGTAAAATAGTAAGGGTAAAAATTAGTAAACGTATGCCTCTTTTTTGTCAAATAGTAAGGGTCAAATTAGTAAACGTATGCCTCTGTTTGTCAAATAGTAAGGTCAAATTAGTAAACGTATGCCTCTGTTTGTAAAATAGAAAGGGGTCAAATTAGTAAAGGTTTTGCTTCATTCTGTAAAAATAGTTAGGTCAAATTAGTAAAGGTATGCTTCTTTCTGTCAAATAGTTAGGTAAAATTAGTAAAGGTACGCTTCTTTCTGTCAAATAGAAATTTGGTCCAATTAGTAAATAATTTTCTATCTGTCAGACAGTAAAGTCAAATTTAAATGGTATGCCGCTTGTGATTTACTTGGCATCTGTTGAACATTTCAGATGTTTATCTAACTAAAAGTCACAGTGATCTTTAATGGAACTAAAACAAGATGGAGAAACCATTTTTTAAAGGCGACCAAGCATAGACCCTATGGGACCTCTGAACTTCGGGTTTTCCCTTTCAGTTTTGTTATACATACAGTATGTCATTTTAGAAGTGAATGAGAATATGATCATTAATCTTGTTGCCTTGTCTTTCATTTGCTTTTAGTGATACGCTTGTTATTTTCAATCATTCTCAAATCTTTATAACATGTCTAAATGCTTTTTTGCGTAGCAGGAATGGAATGGATTAAAATCAGCCTGCTGTGAAACGTGACCTCATTGAAAAAAGTCTTTTTTTTTTTGGGTTTAAAATTTTTAAAAATCATGTTACCCAGCAGTTGACCCATAGAATAACGATGATGGTGAGCTCAAGAATTCCTGCTGGCCATAGATTAGAGATCATGCTGTTTCCAGAGCAAGTCCGAGCAGAATGATGATGATCCCGCGTCAAGTAAGGATGTTTGGGACTGCCGGTAAAAAATTGTAGTTCTTTTTTTTTTTAAAGGGTTTCCAGTTAAACATGCTGAACAAATATAGAAAGCAAGAATACAATTTACCATGAACAGTGAAAGAAGGAAATGGAGGTGATGTGCTTTGAAATATCCCACATGCGTGTGTGCAAACTGTTTTAGTGTGTTGTTGAGAGCAGAAGAAAGTTGCATGGAAGTGATGGGGAATGGGGAATTTGGAGGAAAATGATTGGAGGGTGAAAAAATTGGGGGTATGAAATAGGGGAAATATTGATCATAATTTGATCCAGATTTTTTTTTTAATCCTGTTTAGTAAACACCTTGCACTCCTCAGTTTATCAGGTGCTAATGAATCATCATCATCATTATAATTATCACAATGATTATTACCGTAATTTTCAAGCTATAAACTACACCATTATGTAAACCACACCTGCTTTTTTTTTTTAATCAGAAAAAAACATAGATAGGCCTCGACCAGGGCAATTTGCTGGAAGAAAACAGCAGTGAAAAGAGAGACAAAAAAAATGTACACATTGTTACATGCGTTGTAAAGAAAGCCCGTGTGTTTTGAGGCATGCCCGTGATCAGCTGGCAAGGAAACAGGCAGAGGCAATGCATACTGTGTGGGGAAGACCATCAGCTCTTCAGTCTTTGTTCATCGCTGTTTTCAGCGGCACTGAGAAACCCCTGAAGGGGCTCGTCTTCAGTGCAGACAAACCCAAGGGTTTCAAAAACTGTTCATCAGCATCAGCCACATTCTCCGCCGACTGCCAGTCCCTCACCTCTTGGGGGTTGAGTTTTTCTGTGACTTTTTTGTCACCTGCTGTCAAGACTATGTCTGCTTTTATTTAACTGTTTGTAATTGTGGACTGCTGCAATTTTTGTAGCGGGGGAATTCACTACAATGAATACGTTACCACCGGACTATTGACTTGGGGTGCTGCTGGTTGCCCTTTCGGTGAGTCAAATGTGTAGCCTTCAATCTGAAATCCACGTAGTAGGCCCTTTGGGTTTCTGGGCTTCAGCAGTTGTGCTTGATTGTGAGCTGCTCATGAGAGACTAATCAAACAAAAATAATATTTAGTGTCATTGACAATGTTTATTTTTGAAAGTCGCTCTTGCATGAACCATTCTTTCTGTGAAACATGGCCAAATCTGTTCTGTCAACATTAGTTCTCACTTTGTCTGATCAAATGAAAATCAGGAAAAGAAAAACTCTTTGGGTTTGAGTTTATGAAAGAAAGTGGCTTACAGCTTGGAAGTTATGATCTGTCTACTCACATTGCAGATGCACACAACACTTCTTCTCAAAACACATGGAGACACACAGAAGACACTTTAACATCTGTCTGTATACAGACCCATGCTTCTTTTTGTGCAGACACACACACACACACACACACGCACGCACGCAAGCAAAGCACGCACGCACATATATCCAGAGGTAATTTTGTCCCGCTACTGTCTAGTTATGTATCTACTTATTCTTCATGTGAAGTCAGAGGCAGCTGCCCCCCTCATGGAATTCCTATCTAAAATCATATCTATTTAACCCTTCAGCTGCTATCATATTTTGTTAAGGCCCACGCTGACGAAACAGAATGAATGTTGAATCATGATGAACAGAGTTCGTCAACTAAGCATTGCAGACGACATTTCTATGACGAACGCCATTCATCAACAGCGCAATGAAAAAGGTTAATTCATGGAATACTTTATTGCTCTGGATGTTAAAATTTATTTGTTTGATTAACAAGTTGTTTTGCCACAAAAAAAAAGGGGAAAAAGGGAAAAAAGTTAAATCTAAACTTCATTTCTGCTATTCAAAATGAAAACTTTTCACATCTGATGAACTGAGCTCACACCATGCACATGGCTGAGATAAAACATATGATGTTCATAGGAGTACAAATTCCATTGCTGTCACCTACCACATCTATGTCTAGGCTACACATTGTCAATGTGTAGCAAAACCAGTCATGGCAAATCTATCCCAGGTACCTTTGTGACCATTCCTATTGTCAAATCAGACTGCGCCAATAAACATGGATGCTTTCTGCAGAGCAGGAAATCCGATGTTCAGTCCAGCGAAATCTGTTGTCAAAAAAAAGTAGCATAACACAGTGAGACATAGTCCATAATATACATTGTACACCTGCAGAGAAAGGCTTTCAAAGCTAAGGCTCAGTGAGGTTGTCATAGTTACATGTCCATCACTGGCATCATGTAAACTCTGTTCACCTGATGTTGTCAGCGACAAAGCATTGGTTGAAATGTTTTCTTTGTGGTCAGCAATACCTAAACTTGACTGCATGGGTAAGTGAAAGAAAAACCTGTTGCAACCAAAAAGAAAAGCTACACAGTGCATTACAATACAATGAAGCATAGCTTGCATCACTACAGCTGTATTAAAGTTATTTGAAATAAAATTGCACTCCAGTATACTTTTCACCAACACATCAAAGGGGTCTTTGCAAAAACTAAACTTACTTGTCAAACAAATTCTGCTGTCATTTTTATTTCTTTTTTTTTATTAATCGTTGCTGCACATTGTTGTTGCCACCAATTTAGGACTGCAAGAACAAGGCCTTGCTATAATGTGTGTGTGTGTACGTGCGTGCGCATGTGTGTTTGTGTGTGTGTTTTGGTCGTTCTCTTTCCAGGTTTACCACGCAAAGAGTTTGAGGAACTGTTATCACGCAAGAATGGTGGGGAATCTAGAGGTTCATCCAAGCCAGGAGTGGCATCCTGCGGGCAAAGTAAGATAACAATTCTCCAGTACCTCTCATGTTGTGGCAGTATGCGGTGTCTGCATGTAACTGTGAAATATGCTTGGCTGCAAGCACATAAGCGCTTCTTCAGATAGATAGTTGTGCATCACATTCATCAAAAATAAAGTCTTGATTCGTTTAAAGAGAGAAAAAAATGGTAAGGTTTAAGAACATGTATAACATGTATACAAATGACTGAATGTGTATGCTCAACAAAACATCAGTTATTGTTTTTTGTATTATTGTGAGAAGCAGGAACACTGAAGGAAGCAGGGGAGGGGAGATAACTGCATTGGCCACAGGCATGCATGGTCTGTCCTCTCTCTCTCTCTCTCTCTCTCTCTCTCTCTCTCTCTCTCTCTCTCTCTCAATGTCTTAATCAGTGGATACTGAATGGGCATTCTGAGAACATGAAGCTGATGGGATTGAATACCCGTACATCCTTTTGCAAGGGACAAAAGCCCTTCATTCAGTATATTACACATATTGCCAATCTCTCTCTTTGGTTCAAACAGAAATACCTGCAGTACATACATGCATACTGACATTCACAAACATGTGTGTGCTATTGACACATGCTTGCATACTCAAACATTTAATTTGCTTCTATAAATGAACGCTTTATCTGCTCATCTTCACAAGAAATGATTTGTATTTTCTTCAGAAACTTCCTGTTTTCTGGTTCACAATGAAAACAGGTAAAGTGCTCTTTTTTGTTAATGCAACGATGTGAATTCACTTCACCGTAAGTTTGTCTTTGCCCGTGATTCACCAGATCATGAGATTTTTAATGACACATGAATTTAACACAGTTGAATTTTTTTTCTCTTCTGTCTCTGTGTGCCAGTACATCATTTTTCAAAATGGATACTCTGGTGACATTATGTTTGTGTTTTATCAATATTAATAAAATAAAAAAAAGAAGTGTGCACATGCATACAGATGCTTATGTACACGGAAACGCACACTTGCATCACCTGTTTGCACAATTCACACGCACACACATACAAAGCAGTTTACGATATGTAGCATTTGATCAGGAACACCAACTGTTCATGTTTTGGTGGATTACTTTTTTATTGTTCAAGCAAAATTTTTAGAAACACTCACACACACACACACACACAATACACACACACACACACACACACACACACACACACACACACACACACAACACACACACACACACACACTTCTCCCAAAAAGAAAAAACAGATCTGAAAATACAAAGTTTAATGACCAGCATGGTTAAAAACTTGGGAAAGGCATATTCAGAACTGTGTCCTGAATTGTATCAATGAAGGGGTTTGGGCTGATTGTGGAAGCACTAGCAGGTTCTGTGTATGATTCAGCACACTATAGGTCATTTGGCAGGCTCCTGGAAACTCAATAAAGTAATCTTTTTTTTAAATGCTGTAGATCAGTACATAAAAATGTCCACTGACACAGGTCAGCTCACATTTAAAAACTGATTTCAGTGTCCATTTGACAACATTTTATATGTACCAAAGGTTATGCAGGCAAATATGCATGTGTATATCCTGTTTTATTTGGCGCTCCATGAGTTAGATTAAGGGTGATAGTGAACATGTGTCTTAAGAGTGCCCACCTTACATGTGTGCACTTTGGTGTGTGCATGGTAAAATACATCACAAAAATTCATTGTTACACTTTCTTTTTTCTTTTTTTTTTTCTTTTTTTTTTTTTACTCAAGTGAACAAGTACATAAGCATCTGCCAGTGAGTTACACATTGACCAGGAAAAGCAGAAACAAATTTTTTTAAAAAAACAGATAAGCAACAACAACAACAAAAACCACATCCCACACACACACACACACACAACACACACACACACACACACACACACACACACACACACACTCACTCACTCACTCACTCAATTACACACACACACACACACACACACACACACACACACACACACACACACACACACACATACACATGCTTTCCAACGTGGATGCAGGGGGGGGGGGGGGGGGGGGGGAGAATGCCATGTCATACTTGTGAAGTATGTGTTTTTGTACTTCACCCCACTAATAAAGCAAGCTTTCCATGTAGATTTTAAGAATATATCTCAATTTTTCAAAAAGATGATAGATGAAAACCATCACAAACCTAGACCTTTTTGTTAGCTACATGGTGAAAATGGAGCAAAGCCAGATTTCAGTGAAGTAAAGTAGATATGTGCAAAATTCCGTCCAGGTTTGCAAGCATTTCTACATCATTTGATTTCTTCCTTTTGTTAGTGGAATGCTAATTTTTTGTTATGTGCATGCAATGTTTATGAGCTAGTATACAATAAGGCACAAAAAATTCATTACATCTCTGTGAAATCATTGCTTTGAAGGAGGGAAATTAATTTTTAGCAAAATAAGGAAAAGAAAAAGATAACTTGTCGAACTCAATTAAAAAAAATCAACAAGTCATGTGATCTGCTTGCTGTCAGAACAGTTGGTCATTTAAAATTTTTATGCGTCAGAACAATCTGTCATTTCAATATTTTTACGAGTTGTTCATGAAATTATTGGTTAGAGAAGTCCAGTTGTTCTTTATCTTTTTACATGAGCAGGTTCAGTAAATTGTAGGGGTTTTTTTGTTTTTTTGTTGTTTTTTTTTGGGGGGGTTGTTTGTTTAAAATGTGTATTAAGCTCACCTGGAAAAGGCATGTCTTCAGGTTTAATCTAAAGTGTAGTGCTGATATTCATTCAGTCCTCTTCACTCTGAAGTCAGTGCAAATTCATGCATGGCTATCATCTGTTGTCATCTGCCCCCTGAAATTAATACCACTTAATGTATGGTTATTGTGGCCTTCTGTATGCTTCAAATGAATTGCCTAGCATAGATGACAGCACAGAGCACATAGAACAAACAAGGAGACATCCCCTAATACAGGCGCAGGGTATATGGGCAAGCTTGGGCTATCCTTTGTTAAGAGGGATGTCTCCTTGTATGTTTGGTGTGCTCTATGTGGTCATTTCAGCCAGGCGATCTTGTGTCGTAAGCAGCATTCATTTGGAGTTATGAACATCTATTCATTTCATCATGGGAGTAAGAGTTACCCTACTTGTTCGTTAATTACTGTTTACTGTTCCATGCCTCATTGAAGATTTCCATTCATACCAATGAAACTGAGGTTACCTGTATTTGTTACTGTTCATCCATATTTGACTAAAGGCAAGATCGAAAAGGCTGTGCCAGTCTTGAGTCAATGTTAATTTGCGTTTGTTCATTTCTGAAGTTGTTACTGTGTAGGTGTGTCAGGTACAGGGTATATGGACAAGCTTGGAACATCCTTTTTTGGGATGTCTCCTTGTGTGTTCTGTGTGTTCTGTGTTATTATTTCTGCTAGGTGATTCAGTGTGGTAAGGGGCATTGGTTTGGAATTATGGGCGTCTTATTTACTTCATCTTGGGAGCAAGAGCTACCCTACTTGTTCGTTAATTACTGTTTACTGTTCCCTGCCTCATTTGAGATTTCATCTCGTAATTTTTTACAAGTGAATGTATGATCATGAATTGTTATCACCTGTCTTGATTTAATGTATGATCATTAATTATTGTTTTCTTTTCTCTTAATTAGGTTATTAACTATTGTCATCTGTCCCTTTACAAAACGGAAGTTAATGTATGATCATTTATTGATTCCTTGTGTCCTTTTAATTGATGCAATGTCATTGATCATTAACTGATGCCATCCGTCTTACTTTATCATATGATCATCTGTCCTGTTAATACTAATCAATGTTTGATAGTTACCTGTGATCATCTGTCCTGTTAATACTAATCAATGTTTGACAGTTACCTGTGATCATCTGTCCTGTTGATACTTATCAATGTTTGATAGTTACCCATCATCATCTGTCCTGTTAATACTAATCAGTCTTTGATAGTTACCTGTGATCATCTGTCCTGTTAATACTAATCAATGTTTGACAGTTACCTGTGATCATCTGTCCTGTTAATACTAACCAATGTTTGACAGTTACCTGTGATCATCTGTCCTGTTAATACTAACCAATGTTTGACAGTTACCTGTGATCATCTGTCCTGTTAATACTAACCAATGTTTGACAGTTACCTGTGATCATCTGTCCTGTTAATACTAACCAATGTTTGACAGTTACCTGTGATCATCTGTCCTGTTAATACTAACCAATGTTTGACAGTTAACTGTGATCATCTGTCCTGTTAATACTAATCAATGTTTGACAGTTACCTGTGATCATCTGTCCTGCTAATACTAATCAATGTTTGATAGTTACCTGTGATCATCTGTCCTGTTAATACTGATCAATGTTTGATAGTTACCTGGGATCATCTGTATACTAATCAATGTTTGACAGTTACCTGTGATCATCTGTCCTGTTAATACTAATCAATGTTTGACAGTTACCTGGGATCATCTGTCCTGTTAATACTAATCAATGTTTGACAGTTACATGTGATTATCTGTCCTGTTAATACTAACCAATGTTTGACAGTTACCTGGGATCATCTGTCCTGTTAATACTAATCAATGTTTGACAGTTACATGTGATCATCTGTCCTGTTAATACTAACCAATGTTTGACAGTTACCTGTGATCATCTGTCCTGTTAATACTAATCAATGTTTGACAGTTACATGTGATCATCTGTCCTGTTAATACTAACCAATGTTTGACAGTTACCTGGGATCATCTGTCCTGTTAATACTGATCATTGTTTGACAGTTACCTGGGATCATCTGTATACTAATCAATGTTTGACAGTTACCTGTGATCATCTGTCCTGTTAATACTAATCAATGTTTGACAGTTACATGTGATCATCTGTCCTGTTAATACTGATCAATGTTTGACAGTTACCTGTGATCATCTGTCCTGTTAATACTGATCAATGTTTGACAGTTACCTGGGATCATCTGTCCTGTTAATACTGATCAATGTTTGACAGTTACCTGTGATCATCTGTCCTGTTAATACTGATCAATGTTTGACAGTTACCTGTGATCATCTGTCCTGTTAATACTGATCAATGTTTGACAGTTACCTGGATCATCTGTCCTGTTAATACTGATCAATGTTTGACAGTTACCTGTGATCATCTGTCCTGTTAATACTGATCAATGTTTGACAGTTACCTGGGATCATCTGTCCTGTTAATACTGATCAATGTTTGACAGTTACCTGGGATCATCTGTCCTGTTAATACTGATCAATGTTTGACAGTTACCTGGGATCATCTGTATACTAATCAATGTTTGACAGTTACATGTGATCATCTGTCCTGTTAATACTAATCAATGTTTATCACCTATCCCTTCATTAATGCAAGACAATGTGCGTTCATTAACTGTTGGCATCTGTTTCTCTATTTTCATTTGTTTGTGAACATTTTGTTTCCACAGGATAAATGTACCTAGGTGTTCTAGGCAAGTAAGATTTCATTGTCATAATCTTCTCCAATAGGTTTTTTTTTCTCGTTTGTTTAATTGTTTTAATCCCTTTGTTCATATTTTCATTATGATTGTGTGTGTGTTGGTATATGTATTGATATGGGGTCTTTTTTTTCTATTTTTTGCCCTATACAATCTCTTGGAGCATCAGTGTCCTCCATTTTTTTCTTCTATGTCCCAGCTTGCGGCCATTGACAGTAATCAATAACTGAGTGTTCTTGGCCTTCAGCCTTGCATTGACCATGGTTATCTCTGGCCTGGCATGACCTTTGATGCCTAAGAGCTGATGTTTTAGCGCATGTTAAGTTGCCTTTTCAGTTTGTATTTCTTTGAACTGAGCCAAGCTTCTCTCGAAAATGTCTGTGGCCGGGGATTTTGCCAAAAAACAAAAAGAGTACAAGTTTGGTTAATACAGATTTGTGAAGGCACATCCATTATCTGACTTCAAAAACTTTCGTCCCGTGCACTGCCCATAGCCTGTCAGAAGAAAGGAACATTCTGTGTATGTATTGAATTGTGTTGATCCACGGTTGCACTGGGCATTTCAGTTCTGTGTATTGCAGTTTCATTTTCTCATTGTAAACATTTGTTTGAAGTGTGAACTGGTATTTGAAGTTTGATCTAAATGTATGTCTACCCACTACCCTACCCCTTCCCCATTCCCGCTTGTTTGTTTGTTTTTTCTTTTTCTTTTTTTTAATCTATCCTGATGTTTGTATACTGCGTGTGATTTCCCTTTTCGTAAGGATTCAGCGTTGCAGAACTCCCTGTCTGCATAGCAATTCGATTTTTTTTTTAATTGATTTTGTGTTTATGTGATAACTGTTAGCAGTAAACTTGGAATGTATTTTTTCTTTAATATTGGCAACACTGTTAGCAGTAAACTTGGAATATATGAAAAAAAATATTGGCAACAAAGAACAAATTTCGGATGAATATACAATCAACTTGCAAGATATTCTCTGATTTGACAGCATGCAGGGGAAAAAAATGTAACTTGAACACAGGAAAAGAAGAATCAGCTCACAGTGTGATAGTAAGCATTCACTCACAGTGTGCAGACAAAGTGATCCTAACATAACACTCAGCTTCCACAGACGTATTCAGAATACGGTGTGCTGTTAGCTGCAATCTGTTTCTGCAGGTCTTCCCAGAAATTTACACTCAAATAAGAAGAAAGATCAGTCACTCAGTACAGGTAACTTCTCAGAATCGCTTGCACACACCAGTGGTTTTCAGCTTAGTGTATGCAACTACAAGCAGCGTTGTTCACATCCACACAACACACTGAACTACACAAATGATTTACCAGCAAACAGAAAATTGTCAGGAATCTTGATGGTATATTCACTCGGCTCTAGGCAAGACAGGCAGCATCCAGAGTTCTTCTTCTCTCTCTCTCTCTCTCTCTCTCTCTCTCTCTCTCTCTCTCTCTCACACACACACACACACACACACACACACACACACACACACACACACACACACACAACATATTCTCTCTCTCTTGTTGTCCGTCGAGACGACGAAGACCATCTAGTCATCCTGGGGTCGGGGATGAGTGCGTAGATGACTGGTCAGGCCGATCTGCGCCCGGAAGATCTATCACAGTACGGACAGGGGATGGTGGCAGCAGTTGGAGATCTGTTGACACTGGTCTTCCTGACCCATCCTGCGCTGTTCAGCCGCAGCAGTTCTGTTGCTTTCACAGGTCTGCACCTTTGCGGACAACTGATCGCCACCCATCTCTGTCCTGGGCAGTCTGCTCCCATGTTGAAGGCCTTCAGGGAAGATTTGAGGCTGTCTTTGAAATGCTTCTTCAGGCCTCCTTGTGAGCGCTTGCCTTGTAGTTCGCCAAACAGTAGTTTCTTTGGCAGCCGATGGTCTGGCATGCGAACTACATGACCTGCCCAGCGAAGCTGTGACTGCATCAGGATGGTGAAGATGCTAGCAGGCCAGCACAAGTGAGGACTTCAGTGTCCAGAATCTTGTCTTGCCACTTAATGCCCATGAGTCTTGTGAGGCAGGTGGAGTGGAAATGGTTCAGTTTCCTTGCGTGACGCTGGTATACCATCCATGTTTCACAGCCATAGAGCAGTGTGGTGAGAACTATGGCCCGATACACCTTGATCTTGATCTCTAGGGTGATGCCTCTCCAGTTCCATATGTTCTTGTGGAGTCTGCCAAAATTGGCACTAGCTTTGGCGAGCCTGGCATTCACCTCATCGTCAATGACAACGTTTCTGAACAGAGTGCTGCCTAGGTAGGTGAACTTGTTCACAGCATTCAGTTGCTGTCCAGTGATGGTGATGACTGGCTCAGCAGTGGGGGTATGAGTATGATGTAGGGCTTTCCTCCCTACGCATGCAAAGACTGGATGCCGGCGGACTCTGCGGAAGAAACACACACACACATGTGCACAGACCATACACATGTGCGCCACGCAACCACAACAACACACACACACACAAACACACACACACACACACACACACACACACACGCTTTTGACATCCACAGTCAAACATCACCATCCTGTCCCACACCTCTACATCATTGATACTTTGTACATGCAAGGCTCAGAAGTTCATATTGTAGTGGATCTGATAGGGAATGAGGGTGTGATGGTATAGTTTTATGATTGAAAGTGAATCTGTAATCAATGTTCTTTATTTTACAGGAAAGTAGCATGGGATTTAAACTGAGGTCTTTTCTTCTTTCATTTTTTTAACTCCTTAGTCTGAAGTTCAGTCTTATATTTTAATCTCGCGACAGAATAGTAATTTACCAGAACGTTGCTAAATCTCATGTGGTAGTTTTTAAGTTTGTGGGCTCTAATTTAATAGATTTCTTTCGTGACATCATTCGTATAAATTATTATTTTCATTTTTCTTTTAATTTTCTGTTTTATTCTTTGATAACAATCAAGCGGAAAATTTCAGTGACTAGATATGCTGATAGTGTGTGTATGTGATGAGACTAATTCAGGCTGCATTATATCGGTACTATAAATATTAGGAGAACACAGGACTTGCTGCATAATACTAACGCATTTTGAACTAACAGATGTTTTTTGATTTTATATCTGTACTAGTTTTGAATAAGGTTTTCTTATCTATGCCATTTAAATTACTTTTTTTTTCATTTAAAACATTTTGACTAATTGATTTTTTCTTTTTAGATTAAATCTTTTACTGATTTTGAATATGAATGTCATGTCTATACATCAAAAATTTGTTTTCATTGTTTGTAGTTGAGTTTTCTTCATTCTTTTGTTTTTAATATAACACTTTTGTTGCTTTTTTCCATTTTTGTTTCAACCATTTATGTGTGTGTGTGTGTGTGTGTGTGTGTGTGTGGGGGTGCTTGCATATTTGAAGATGTATGTGTCTTTTACTGTCTTTGCCTATGAGTGTGTGTGCGTGTGCATTTCCATTTCCCAAAGACCTGTTACCTGTCTCCCCCCCCCCCCCCCCCCCCCCTCCACCCCCTAACTGCGCCTCTCGCAGCACGGTATCTGACCACAAGTTGACCTCTTAGCAGACCCATTCTGTGACAGCAGCTCATGTCAGTAAAATGTGTTGACTTTCTCCTCCCCCATCCTTCACTCCTCTCCCCTTCCCCGTCCATCGCCCCTCAGTCTGTCACCTAACACTGTTTTCTGTCAGTCCAGGCTGTGGTGCATTGTTCAGTGATGTGGCGCCCCTCAGTCTGTCACCTAACACTGTTTTCTGTCAGTTCAGGCTGTGGTGCATTGTTCAGTGATGTGGCATTGGCCCCAGCTTCTAAAAGAAACATGTTTCTAACAGGATAGGATAGAGGTGAACTGCTTTCAGAATATGAATGGAGTGTTGATTGAATTGTTTTTCTTCAGCAGTGGTGATGTTGTGTGTGGGTGTTGTTGTTTTGTGTGTGTGGTGTTGTTGTGTGTGTGGTAGTTGTCACCTACACTGTTTCTGTCAGTAGGTGTGTGCATTGTCAGTGATGTGGCGCCCCTCAGTCTGTCACCTAACTCTGTTTTCTGTCAGTTCAGGCTGTGGTGCATTGTTCAGTGATGTGGCATTGGGCTGAGCTTTCTAAAAGAAAAAAGACTAACAAAGGAAATAGGATAGAGAGTGAACTGCTTTCTGAAATATGAAATGAGTGTATGATTGAATGTGTCTATTTCTCAGCGAGTGTGTGTGTGTGTGTGTGTGTGTGTGTGTGTGTGTGTGTGTGTGTGTGTGTGTGTTGTGTGTAGTGTAAATCCTGCCAGATGCCATAGTTACGGAAAGGAGAGACTGATATTGTATGTTGTGTTAGTCAGGTCATACTGTGTTGATACACAGTGTCTGACTAAGCTGTGGTGCATGTGACCTAACGCATATATACCAGTGCACATGCATGGACACAAACAGCCGCACATGTCAACAGAGGCACACAGAGACATATCTGCACGGGCGTGTGCATGCACATGTGATCTGCTGGGCACACACCGCACGCCACACACACACCACACACATTAGACACACACATGTGCCATGTGCGCACATTATACAGGTATTGTTCTCCGAGAGTGGTTTTGTTTTTAATTCTAACCAGTTTTCGGATTCAGTCAAGAGAATTACATCACACATTTGCAAATGTTCTTTGTGTGTGTTGTTTTCTTCTGGAGGATGGACAAAAAAAATTGTATTCCATATTAGTCAGTCTGTTCTGTATGTCCCTCTTCTTCTGACTTTTTCTGTATTAGTGTGTATGTGTGTGTGTGTGCGTCGTGCGTGTGTGCATGCGTGTCTGTGTTTTGCACAGGTACATTGAAGTACAGACGATCAAATAACTTTCTATCTTCTTGTAATGTTGATGGATGATAATGATTTTGTGAAATGTTACTACATCAAAAATTAAGTTGACATTGAACTTTTTTAGTCAGTCAGTCAGTGTGTGTGTGTGTGTGTGTGTGTGTGTGTGTGTGTGTGTGTGTGTGTGTGTGTGTGTGTGTTCATATAACGGATGAAATGGGTTCACAAATTGTGACAAGTCTAAATGAGTTCGGTTTTTGTTTTTTGTTTTTTTTTAATCGGCTTTTTTCATAACCCAGTTTTTGCCTTCATAGATACTGTAATATTTGTACTGTTAGAAATATGTTCACATAATTTAGGCATTCTAAATAGTGAAAATAAAATAAGAAATAAAAAATGTTTCACCGGTAGATTTCTTTAAAAAGAATGAAGTTATAACAGTTATTTTTAAATTCTAAAGGTGATCATGGAGCATTCTGGTTTAGCTTAAGTGAAGGGTTTTTTTGTGTGTGTGTGTGAGAACTGCCTTTATAAAGTTTGGATTCTTTCTGTGAACAACGCTAAAAAAAAATAAAAAATTAAAAATCTGAGGAACCCATTTTGGGGAGTTCAAATATGTATGTATGTGTGCATGTGTATTTATGTTTTAATGTGTCTGTGTGTTGTGTGTGTGTGTTTTGTGCTTTGAATGTGTGTGTGTGTGTGTTTTGTGCTTTGATGTGGTGTGTGTGTGTGTGTGTGTGTAGATGATAAAAGAAGTCTCCATCTTCTTATTTTCAGTAGTATCCTGTTTTGCATGTGTCCATTTCGTCTCCTTTTCATTCTGTTGTGTGTTGATGAGGCAGCAGTAGTTAGGTGAGCAGATGATGAAAGAAGTCTCAAGTACTCTTGTTCAATAAAATCTTTCAATATCACGATTTTGTTAATTGTTGGTACAAGCAAAGGTAATCTCACAATGAACTGGTTGCTATCAGTTTGTGTGTGTTCTTATATATATATGCAGATGTAGAAAGAAGTCTTTATCCTCCAGTTTTCAGTAGTAATCTGTTCTACAAGTGTCCTACACTTCTCCTTCCTGTTATTTTTTGGGTATGAGAGAGAGTGAGAAAGGTCCAGAGATGTGTGATTTCAGCCATTGAACTGAAGTGTGATGTGTGTGTGTGCAGTGCTCCAAGCAGTCACCCTCACCTCAGAAGGCCCACCATTTCATCAGCCCCTGTGCGTCGGCGTCCGCTCATGAGTGTCACCATTGAATTCTTTGGGAATGGAGACGGGGCAGTCGTAACGCCCCATTTTAGCTCCTGACATTCATTCCCACACACTGACAGTCTTCAGATGAAACGATGTTTGGGGTGTTGATCAGTTGGGTTGTTTGTGTTTATTTTCTAATTTCTTTTTTTTTTTTTTTTAGTTAGCTTAAAGCAAGTATTTGTTATAAAAAGAAAAGTTTGATGTAGAAGTTAGAAGTTATTGACACTTTGCTTTGATATTGGCTTTGACATAGGATTAGCTGGTGGTGTTATTGGTGTCATTTTCAATGGACGATCAACTTGATGTAGATAAGAATTTTAAGAGGGGATTTTTGTGCACGGCTTCAGCATTTTCTAGTTTTCTGCATGTCGCACATGAAATAATTAATGTATGAATGTCTGTTTGTCAGTAGAATGAGTTTGTGTGTGTGTGTGTGTGTGTGTGTGTGTGTGTGTGTGTGTGTGTGTGTGTGTGTGTGTGGTAGAGTGTGTGTGTGAGAGAGAGAGAGAACAGAACAGAACAATTATGCATTTGTTTCGGTGAGCAGAATAAGTGCCGGGAGAATTCGCATGTTTTTTACTTCACAACTTTAGCGTGTGTATTCACCGAGCATCACAAAGCAATTGATGTCTTGAACTCTGCTAACACTTCTCTTGCTTCTCAATAAATTTCATTCAGATCTCTTTTTCCCCTGAAAGCTCTTCACCACACTGAAATGGAGCAGTGATCTCTATTTATTAACTATTGTGATCTTGTTTTTAATTGCCAGAGCATTCCCAAGCTTTCCTGAAGTTGTTCTGCCTTTAGCACAGCTGTGATATTTACCACAGGTGTGATATGAACTGCCGCACAATGTTTTGTTTTTGTTCTTCTTGGACTTTTTCCACCAAAGAATGCATTTGTACATGCATGTTCTTATTTGATTCTGAAATACAATCTGCTGATTTCTTGCTGTCAGTATTTTTTTTTCTTATTTTTTTTCTTTTTGGCGGGGGAGGACACGTGATTACGTTACCCTTCCCATCAGATATCTTTTTTTTTTTCCAAATACTTTTGGCTGGGTTCTTGCTCAGAAAACTCTGAACTGTTTGGTTCTATGTGGTGCCTACCCTGCTATTGTATATATCTTTTACCTCTGAATTTTTTACATACTGTTGACTGTGAGTTTGTTAACCCTCAAATGGTCTCTGCAGTTTGCTGGGGTACCAGCACCATGACTGAACTTCCACTGTTTTGATGGCCAGACCCAACCCTCTTATCACAGGCATTTTTCATTTGGGTCGTTTGATCACAATGATCACAGTGACTTGGATGTCTTTGCAATGTCATGCTGTTTATGTACAGACATAAACATGTATTTATGGAGTCTAAAACTTGAAAGTTACCGTTTTCCAATGAACCCGAACAAAATGTTTTGTTGTGGGTGGGTATTTCTGTCACGTTTGTGGGTTCCTGTATAATCCCAGTCTCACGCTGAAAAAGTTGTCTCCTTTCAATGGCTTTTTATACTGTTATTGTTGTTTTATTACAGATCTACTGGAGGAAGGTGAACTATTGTGACCTTTATGACTAGAACGTTTTATTACAGATCTACTGGAGGAAGGTGAACTATTGTGACCTTTATGACTAGACGTTTTAATTACAGATCTACTGGAGGAAGGGGAACTGTTGTACCTTCTTTATGACTAGACCTGTGTGTCAAGATTCAGGTTTTGGCAGAGGTGGCAGTGAAGGAGAGGGAGGAAGCAGGAAAACGGCCATGGTATGTTTCAGGGTCAAACCTAGCAAGCTAGCATCCTTAAGGTAAGACTCTGGGTGTTAGCAGAAGCGCATGATATTAGTTTTTTCTGACTTATACAGGGATGGCTTCATATTACAAAGTTCATGTGGTTAGATCAGCAGTCTCCTGTGCAGGCTCTCTCTCTCTCTCCTTACGCTGCTACCTTGCTACATGTCAAAACTCCAGCTGAATCTTGACCCACTCTGCTTCCCCCTCCCTCCCTCCCACCACCTCCCCCCCTGCCACTCCTGTTGCCTCCCTTCCCCCCACCCCCCTCCTGTCTCCCATCCCCAAGTCGTTGAGTAAATATTTTCTCTAATAAGAATCATTGTGTGGCACTGTAAATAATGTAAAGTGTTTGTTTTGGGTGGTGTGTGTGTGTGTGTGTGCATGTGTGTGTGTGTGTGTGGTGTGTGTGTGTGTGTGTGTGTGTGTGTGGTGTGTGTGTGTGTGTGCACTTGCATTTGAACTTGCACTTGAATATTTTGTGAATATTGTCTGTGGATTGTGGGTATGATGTAAATATGGTTTTGGACAAGAGCTTGCAGTGTGCATATAAAGAAAAGAAAAAGTGTGCATTATAGTTGAACTGAAAGTGTGCTAAGAAGCATGGCTAGTCAGGGGCTGTGTCCGATGCAATGGGGTAAAAATCATTGGTTGTGCTTTAGCCAGTCTTTGACTTCTTTACATTTTGTCATTCTGGTTTTCTATGGTTCACCCTGAAAAGTTTAATATTTTTTCTGTGGTTATGGAAATCTGATAGTGATTCATCCTGTGGTGTTTTTTTTTTTCTCCTATGATTATGGAAATCTGATAGTGATTCATCCTGTGTTGTTGTTTTTCTCCTATGATTATGGAAATCTGATTGTGATTTATCCTGTTCTTTTCGGTTTTTTTCTGATTGAGACTTGGATCATGTTAGATTTTTGTTTAAGAGACTGGTTCTTTTTTGCAGGAATAGACATGTTTTGGATTTTTACCTGAGATTTTAACTCTTCCCTACTGCCCAGCACTGGGTGCCACACAGACTGAGCACACAGCAACGCATAAAACCCTTTTTTTTTTTTAACTAAAACTCAATTCCTAGTACTAGAATTAAATTCATTTGTTTGATAAAAATAATATCAAGAATGAAACTAGATTGTAGATCTAATAGAGACAAAAAAGAATTAGTGACCTGCTTAACATGGTATGCAAGCAATCGTTGTGCAACCATACACATTGCACTTACGCCGGTATAGGTAAAGAAGGAGTTAATTTGCTCTATGGTCAACAGGGCTGAAGACAACATGACTCGACTTCATCATGGGAAACACTGTAGCTGTCTTTGTTACCTGCAAGAAGCTATGTCAGACTACTGAACAAGGCTTAATGCTGCTTGGTAGATGAGTAAAAGCACTGTTCCAGTACCTGAGCATTGGTTGAAAATCATTCACTTTAACTGTGGCTTGACCTGGTCGGAATTTTTTTTCCGATCTGTGCTTTTTTCCCAAAACTTTTTTTTTTGGACTGAGAAATGGGATTTTGAGATGAGGTGACAAGAGTTTTACGAATTCAGTGCTTCACAAATGGCTGATGTTAAGCATCCAGGGGATGGTTGTGTCTGTTTGGTTTGTGTCCCATGCACAAATTAGAACCCAAATGATCTGGCTTAAATTATGTGTGTAGATGTTGGGAGAAGTATTAAATTTGACTGGTAATTTTTTTTTTTGTATGTGAGTAGTTGTCGGAGAGTAAAGCTTGGTTTCAATTTGGGTGTAGACTGTGGTTTCAAGGTCACAAGCTGCAGATTGCACTTTATTGCTTTTGTGTTACATCTCTCTGGATAAAATGTTCAACTCTGTACTACATTTGACATACAAAAAGATTAACTGTACCGTGGCCAGCTTGATTAAAGTCTTAACATTTTTTTGTTGTTGTCACTACCTTCAAGTAACAAATGTAAAGGGCTAAAATGTACTGAATATTAGGAAAGTTCCATTTACCTTGTATTATCTAGAAAGAAATAATGTTTGTATTGGAACTTTTATGAGAGTGGTCCTGACAAAAGATCAGTGGATTTTCCATGAACTGATGTGTGGGGTTTATCATAAGACCTAACTTTGACATAGAGTGAAAGGTCAAGGTCAGAAAATAGGTGTTTGGGGTATAGGCAGTATCACAAAAATGGCAGAAAATTTTTGACTAGCCTACTTTTAGTCAGACACCATACACACATACAGAGAGAGAGACAAACAGAAGGACAAAGAGAGAGAGATTCAATATCAGTAAGATTCTTTCACTTCATGTATTCCCTGCCTATTTTGCATGTTGCCTCACTTGCATTTGGAAGGAATTGAAAACATTTTCAGGTGTTGATTTATTGCCCCTCTCCCTCCCCATCCCTCCGTCTCCCTTCCCCCTTTTCAAAACTGTTTCAACTTTTAGGCATTTGGCTGACCATACAATAATCCATTGTCAGCTCTGTTTTTATATGATACAGGGCTACAGATAATAAAGACACTGTCCATATAAAGAATATGAAGACTTGTATTGAGGAAACATCTTTTGTCTTCATATTTTTGACCAGTAAGCTTAAATTCTTGATTGTACAAATTCATGGTGAGAAAAACACACTTCTGAATAATACATAGATCTTAGTGAGAAAGCACACTGGTAAACGATACTCATTTCCTACATTTATAAAGTGTGATCCTTATGTTTACAGCTTCTATACTGACTTCCATAAAAAACGCGAAAATTTGAAAGGCTATTTTTCGGGTGAAAAGGGGTGAATATACAATATTGAACCATTGTGGCAAGTTGTTTGGGTCCAAGACTCACGTGCAGTGAAAAAATTGTGTGAGCAACACATCATTCCCGGCATTGGAGGGTCAACAAAAATGGCAAACTGGTTGCTGCATGTGAGGCACGTGCACACCATGCAGAGCAAAGTTAACCAGCGACAAGTACGCAGGCATGCAGCCTTTATAAAGCCGCGCTACAAGGTTCAGGTAACAACTTGCCGTCTGAGCGCTACAGAGATGCCAAGACTACGAGCAGAGGAACGCAATCGTGCCCTAGGCCATCTGGAGGCTGGTGTGGATGCCAGGCAGGTCGCCAACATCTTTAACGTCCACATCTCAACCATCTATCGTCTGCAGCACAGCATGCGAGTCACTGGTACCACTGATGATCGTCCCCGGCCAGGCCGTCCTTTGGTCACCACACAAAGAGAGGATCGCCATCTTGTTTGAACCCATCTGCGGGACAGGCGGCAAACAGCCACTAACACTGCTCGACAGGTGCCTGGGAATCTCCAGCAACGAATCAGCTTCAACACTATGCGGCAGCATCTTCAGGAGAACGGGCTGGCATGTAGGCGTCCTCACAGAGGTCCGGTACTGGCACCAAGACACCGGCAGGACAGGCTGCAGTGGGCACAAGCCCAAATCAACTGGCGCAGGCAGCAGTGGGGACGCATACTGTTCTCAGATGAGAGCCGTTTTTGTATTGACATGGCTGACGGTCGTGTCAGAATATGGCGTCGACCTGGTGAACGCTATGCTGACTCCTGTGTGGTAGCGCGGAACCCCTGGGGAGGCCCGAACGTTATGATACGGGGTGCAATTGGCATTAACCACGCCATAGGACCAGTCATCTTTCAAAACATTGGTCCTGGTCGCGGACAGGGTGTCAATGCACAGCGCTACATCAACCAGGTGCTCAGACCCCATGTCGATCCTTTTTTTGCGCAACACCCAAACTGGACATTCCAACAGGACAATGCAAGACCACACACCGCCAGGGCCACCCAGCAATTTCTTCAGCATAACAACGTCAATGTGCTGCCCTGGCCAGCCCTCAGTCCCGATTTAAACCCAATAGAACATTTTTGGGATGAACTTGGCAGACGGTTGGACCTCCTGCGTCCACGACCAGCAACAGCGGCTCAATTTCACCAGGCCATCGTCCATGTGTGGGCTGGTGTGCCAAGGGACGCATCAACCACCTGGTCCACTCAATGAGCCGCAGGTGTCAAGCAGTTGTCCATGCAAATGGTGGCCACACACGGTTTTAGGACTTCAAGCTGGTTTGTCACGTGATCTTGGATTTTCCACACAAAGACATATTGCTGATGACATTTTCACACATTACCGGTGTAATGAATCAAATCGCGTTGAATTCTCGCTTCCACTCTGTACAATTGTGACCAATAAAATTCACCCCAACCTTCAGCTTGTTTTGTTTTCCCGTTTTTTATGGAAGTCAGTATAGAATGTGCTCTGGCTTTGTATTCAGTTCCCAGTTATGCAAAAGTCAAGGTTCGAAATCTACTTTCAGACACAGCCTTGTTTTAAAAGCATTTGTTATCCCTTTTCTGGTAGTTTGTTGGACAGTGTCACTATTCGAGCCATTTTTACTTTTTTCAAACCTGTTTGTGTATGATGTATGGAGAATCCAATACACATGCATGTGTGCACCCTATCAGTATTAATCGGCAAACACATCGCTTTTTCTTCTTTTCTTTTTTTTTTGCTGACATTTTATTGCTTGCATATTGTTCATGTATTCTTTTTGTATTTGGTGCAACAAGACATAAACCACTGGTATTTACTTTTTTTTTTCCACCGTATGTTTTGATCCACGAACGGTTTTAGGAAATGTGTCTTTATCTGCATTCTACAGAAAGGCTTGCATGTGTGTTAGAAGTTGCTTGGGTGAATGACAGAGAAGATGTTTTGGAGGGAGGTGGGGTTTGTTTGTTTGTTTATTTGGGGTTTGTTTTTTTTTTGGGGGGGGGGGTCTCTTGGGGGGGGGGGGGAGGCGGTTGTTTTTGTTTATTGTTGTTGTTGTGTTTTTTTTTGGGGGGGGGTATTTTTTAGTTAATTAGGGAGGTCATTTACTTTTCTTGTCCTATCTTCTGTTTGGAAGATGTCGGGGAGACAGCTGAAGTGTAGTGAGAAATTGATGCAATTTAAGAAGGGAAGATTTGCTGTCCTAATGTCTGAGATGTTATGGCTAGACACTCAACATCAGATACACTGCTCATGTCTGCAGAAGACAAATGCACCCAAACCATGGAACAACACACTGGTGCATGGGAAGATCTGCCCACTTCAGGTAAGAACAGGAAAGGTCTGTGTGGCCACATTACACGGACAATGGCATCTCTGTAAAACAGTACGCCAGGGAATTGATGAGGGAGGGCCATTGAGAGGTCGACAGAAAAGAAAAAAAAAAACTAGATGGACTGTGAGAGCCTTACAGAATGGATGGAAACTCCATTTTCAAAGGCTTGAACCTTGACACATTACTGACAGAGCAGAAGGAACTTGGTGAACAGTTCTTCAGTGTGGTGTCCCACTAGCACTATTTGAGTCATGGGAGAAGAAGGTCTCAGACTAAAATGATTTTGTCAAAAACATCCCGACATGTGAGACTATATCCGTCAGCATTGAAAAGAGCATTTTATTTGAACATGTGTGTGGCTATAGATCTTTTTGTTAATGTCTCTATTCCAGGTAGAGTAGGAGTGAGCGTGTGTGTGATATCTTTCCTTTAAATGATTGCCTTCAGATCAGCTGGACTTGATGAAGTCGGTTTTTAAACCACTGGCTGGATCGTTGTATATCTGGTTTTCTTTTATATTGGATTTGTCTGGGGTTTTTTTTTCGTTTGTTGATTTTTTTTTTAATTTACAATAAAGCACACTTCTTTCATTCAAAATCCTGCTTATTTGTTCACATGCAGTGTGTTTTGATAGAGCTTTCTGGCAGGCTTTTGTGCATTTGCAGGAGTGAGTGCTTTCATGGACACAGGGGATGGGGGTGGAGGTGGAGATGAAGCAACTGTGCATAATGTGCTTACACTGTGTCTGAATTAATTGATATCTGCAATCAAACAGCCTAACCAGGTTATTCTTCCTATTTCAAAATAGCCAAGAGAAGAAAAAAATTTAATCTTGTGCTTTTTTTTTTTTTTTGCATTTAAGAAACGCTCCAGATACATGACAACAGAATGAAAAGTTAATTCAAAGGATATGCATTGTACGTTTGTATTGGAATATTCACTCCATCTTGGCATGTTACAGACACCCACATTCATTCATATGCGCACACGCACACGCACGCACACTCACTCTCTCTCTCTCTCTCTCTCTCTCTCTCTCTCCTCTCTCTCTCTCTCTCTCTCTCTCTCATCTCCTCCTCTCACACACACACACACACACACACACACACACACACACACACACACACACACACACCCCACACACGCGCACATACAACACAACACATGCATTTATACATAGCACACCCAAAGACACGTGTGCACACACTCTCGGACAGAGAAGAGAAAGGAGGATAGGCTGCGAGGAAAGAGACCAAAAGGAGGGGGGGGGGGGCAGGAAAAGAAAAAGGAAGACTACAAAGAAAGGGATAAAAAGGAAGTGGGGGGGGGGGGGGGACAGACAGGAGAGAAAGGCGGGGGGAGGGTGTTCTTCAAAAGTTGAAAACGGCCCGCTATCGGTTTCAATCGTCGCAGCTGAAAGCTCCAACGAACTTTCGGGCAACGTTAGCAGTCACTGTGTGTGTGTGGTGTGTGTGTGTGTGTGTGATTCCCGCACGTATTGTGGCGGTGTCATGTCGGGCAAACCCTCTGGAATGTGTGTATGGGGTTATTTCCTGATATGCTCTGAATCCTGATATGCTCTGAATCCCGTGGCATGAACTGAATGCCAGTGACAATATAGAAGCTAGTCGCTGAACAGTGCCGAATTCACCTTTTCAGAAACCGGTGTGAAAGAAAGGCGTGGAATGATAAGTGCAGGCCGAATTCCAAGCCAGCGTCACTTAAGATGTGAGCGGGTTGATGTGTGTGGAGAAACTAGGAACTCGTTTTGACCAGTAATGTACAGAGTGCTGGAGCATCACTTTGTCTTTGTCTGACTCTATAGCTTTGTCTCTCTGTCTCTCTCTCTCTCTCTCTCTCTCTCTCTCTCTCTCTCTCTCTCTCTCTCTCTCTCTCTCCACACACACACGCGCGCACACTTATTACATGTGCGCACCTGCGTGCGCGTGCACGCACACACAACACACACACACACACACACACACACACACACACAACCACACACTCGCATTCATAGAGAGAAAGAGAAAGAAAAAAATTTAAAGGCAATAGTGAAATCTTCCATCTATGCAGAAAGGGTAATGCGAACGTCAAAAACCAATTGCCACAGGGATAACGTATCACTTTGATAGATGGGCCCGCATTTAAAAGAGGGGGCATAGAAAAGAACTCTTCTCCATTGGGTGCTCTGCCTGCTACATAGTCCGTTCAAAGTGGAAGTCAGTTGGACATGCAGGTGACAGCTATGAAGAACTTGCGTGCCTGCTGCTACTGGAACCTGTTGACCAGCTGATGAGAAGTACTTCCGTGTAGACAGAGAAGACAAAATGAGATAGATCGTCCTGCCCACAAGAAAGGTGCCTCTCCAAATCAAAGCTTAGCACTCGGTGAAGGAGAAACGAAGGATTTTGATAGAAATTATACTCCTATAGAAGCCAGTGACATCAGGTCTTCCCAAACCTCCTGTGTCCTTGGCTTCTCAGTTTCTGAGGCAGCCTTCATATGTGTCTGTAGATGCCTCTTTCTTTCCCAGTTATAGTCCATTTCTTGCAGGCGTCTGGATTTTTTAGTAGGTGTCCTCAGCTTTGGCTGGTTTATTTCATAGGCTGCTTCAACACTGTCCTCAGATGTGGTCAGTTTATGTTCCAGTGTGTACTTTTCTATCAACTTTCTCACTTTGTGAACTTTTGTTTTTGTTTTGTTTTTTTGCCTTCGACGTTTCATTTGCACTTTAAGGCAGCAAGTTGAGTTTTCGGAGTTTGCCATCAAGAGTCTGTACAAGCTCCTGGACAATGTAAATAGTCAGCGGTGATGGGTGCATATCCAGGTGCTGCAAGCTGACTCCTGGCCATGATTTTCAAACGTTTAACCTGCTGTGTCACACTGCACTGTTGCTCATTCGTCAGTCTTCATGTCCCGTTCGGTGGGGAATGCTCTTGCACAGATACATGGGGCTTCCACTTGTTCATTACTCATAGTCCTCTGTGGATTTCCAGTCGTGAGCGGGTTGGCGCCAATAGATTGATTCCCTCCCCCTTTCGGAAAATCCTGTGGGCTTCTTTTGTTTCGAGGTTTACCCGGAAGCCCTCCAGATGATTGCCGGCAGTCAAGGACAAGACGTGTCTTTAGGAAGAAACTGGAGAATGAGCTGAACAGCAGGTCTTCAGAGAAGAAGAGCGCATACAGAGCACACATCCACGCACGAAACTCACCAAGAAAGTCGCAGACGAAAACGCTGCAAGACAGACAGACTGGAAAATAATGCGTCGTGCAAACATAAATGTTGAGAATCGAAAATGTACCGGGGATCAGATCTAATGATGGGGGCACTGTTTGTTTGTTGCAGTGGGACGGTTAAGTAGGCCATCACACAACATGTTAGCTGCCGTGTGCACGCGTGTGTGACGGACGGCTAGGGCTGACGGTCTCCGGTTGCGTCAATATTGGGAACAAAGTGTGCTGTAGAATCGACTGGAATACGGTGACTTTTTCGTCCGTCAAGTTTGTGTCGACATGAAGTGTCTTTGGAATTTGTTCATTTGAAAGGTCAGCAGCATACATGGAAACCAAATTCAGAGAGCAGTGAAAGCGCCTAACAAGGAAACCACATTCAAAGGGCAGTGAGAGCGCCTAACAAGGAAACCACATTCAAAGGGCAGTGAGAGCGCCTAACAAGGAAACCAAAGTCAGAGGGCAGTTGTTGTTGTTGTTGTTGTTGTTGTCGTACCCTGGCTAAAAGACTCCAGGGATCAGTGAGAGCGCCTAACAAAACGTCAGCCGTCGCCGTCACTACACTTGGTAAAAAGAGCTGAACTTGGAAAAAAAAAAAGAAGAAAAAAACTGTGTAGCGACTACCTCCCTTACGAAATTTGCTACTGAGCGTGAGAAACTAAGGTATGTCAGTATATTTGTCGACAGATGATTTCTTTTTCTAATCTTTCCGTATACTTTCGTGTAATGTGCACGATAGCAAATTATTCTACACAGAAAAAAATGAACTTAAGCCCGATTTAAAAGTCTTATTGTAGCCTGCTGGTTTTGCAAGATCAGTTGAATTTGTACCTCTAAAGCACAAAAAGTCATATGGTTTCTCTCTCTCTCTCTCTCTCTCCTCTCTCTCCTTCTCTCTCTCCATCTCCTCTCTCTCTCTCTCTCTCTCTCTCTCTCTCTCTCCGTGTGGTGGTGTGTGTGTATTTGTGTTTGTGAGAGAGAGGAGAGAGAGAGAGAAGAGAGAGAGCGTGCGTAACATATTCATTAATTTTTTGTGAAGTTGCTTCAGGTAAGTGACAGCTAGGCCTGTAGTAGCCCATTGCGGTCGACTGACTAAAACCGATATGAATTGAATTGAATTGAATTGCAATAGTAAATCTGCTATAAATAAATAATTTAAAAAACGTTGAAGTGTCTCCCGGCGTTTTCCCCCCATACAGATACTTTATGTAAGCTGATTTTCAAGATTTGTTTTCTTTACACGTACTCTCAGAGCATCCGCAACCAATCCCTTGACCCCTCCTCTCCCCCGGCCTCCCTTCTCTCTCTCTCTCTCTCTCTCTCTCTCTCTCTCTCTCTCTCTCTCTCTCTCTCTCTCTACTTTCACTCTCTCGTCTCTCTACTCCATCTCCTCACTCCTCCTCTCTCTCTCCTCTCTCTCACTCTCCCTCTCTCTCCCCTCCTCACATGCACGCGTGTGCGCTACACACACGCACACACACACACCACGCACATACACCACGCGCACGCCCCTCCCCCCCCCCCCCCCCCCACACACACTCACTCCACACACACACAACTCACACACACACCACACACACACACACACACCACACACATTATAAGGACGTCCGCGCAGTAGATATGAACAATTCACAGATCAGTAGATTAAACCAATTAAAAGTGTTCG
This sequence comes from Conus ventricosus, assembly GCA_018398815.1. Classification (NCBI taxonomy): domain Eukaryota; kingdom Metazoa; phylum Mollusca; class Gastropoda; order Neogastropoda; family Conidae; genus Conus; species Conus ventricosus. Next base: position 50,781,083 of record CM031600.1, on the reverse strand, counting down.
AAAGTATTGATACTGATTAAGCTTATATTAGAAAGATCGTCTGAAAGAAAGACCATTTGACTAATCACAGATCCATGGACGTAATAAAGTGTTTGATCGCTTTGATTCATAATGGTTGCTTACTCCATAGGGCTGTTTGCTAGAGTGTGTTAGCACTGATTTACTGAAACCTCGTAACAGTTGGGAAAAGAATTTGGGTACACTGAATTGAATTTAAGTATGTAACACAAATGAAACCAGCGCAGAAGTCCGGGGACACTTATCGACCATTTGACCTGTTGTTGAAATTTCTGTACTGTGTATGGTTTTTCGATTGTTTGTTCTGTTGAATATTTTATGTCTGACTGATTTTTTTCGCTGTGAGCACTTTTCGGCGGAAGTTGGTCAGCCTTAACGATCCGGTCATCCCGCAGCATGGTATTTTTTGCAGTTTTCTCTGTCCTTGACAAACTGTGCTGCCTGGACCTACGTGTCAGGCAAGTGGTAACCTAAACCACAGTGGTTAACCAAAAAAGAAATGAATGACACTAGTATGGTATCCATGCTAAAGAGACAATCAGAAGCTCTAGAACAGAAACAAGAAGAGCAACCAAAATGATTCATAATAAAAAAAGATTATTTCCATATCAGGAAAGATTAAAATATTTGCAACTTCCAACACTTAAGGCAAGAAGAATAAGAGGTGACTTGATTCAGGCATACAAGATATTTAATGAAATTGATGATGTGATAAAAGCACGCTTTTTTTGTACTCCGCAGAAGAATGTTACAAGGAACAGTGAAGATAAGATATTTAAACAATATTCTAGAACGAATTTAAGAAATTTACTTTTACAAATAGAGTAACCAACTTTTGGAAATAAACTAACACTTACATCAAACGTGCACCCAGTATTAATGTGTTCAAGACCTCATAGTAAACATGAATTATTAACAAAAATTAGATATGAATTTGATGGTAATAAGTCTGAGCTAGCTATGACTGGACCAAGGGTTTTATGAAAAAAAAAAGGATTTTATACATACAGAAGGGGCTAAAAAAGCCTAAATAGGCAAAGTTGTATTGTTACAACCCCCCTGATCCTGATCCTGACCCTGTGATATTTTACAATTGCATGGGGGAACAGTGCTTGTGGGGGAAACAACGCAGCGAAGTAACTGCCATGAAAAGATACGTTCCAGAAAGATTATCACAGAGAACGTAATGTTATACCCCCCCCCACACACACAAAACACAACACACACACACAAAACCACACGTACGCAGCACCCCACACGGAACCACACACACACACACACACCACACACACCCCACCACACACACACACACACACAACACACAACACAACATAGTATTATATAGATAGGTGAATCTTCAACTTAGAACCAAATCTATTCGTATCAACAAAAGTGCCATTTATCCGTCCGGTCGTAGTAAGGAAAAGGGACTTCTCCCCCCCTAAATCCGGAGGATCTTGCGGAGGAGCACATGACGACAGCGCCTAAGGACGAATACATGCCCGAGGATGCTCGGTGATAAAAATGTGACTCCATGTGACGTCCCTATTCATAAACCCTAGGGCGATGCATCACGGGGTGCAATCAGCTGTAAAAAAAATGTAAACAAACCAACAAATGACAGACTTGTTTTTAAGCGACCCGTGTTTGGGTTTTGGGCGTCTTCAAGGGTGACATCACATGATGAAAAAGACAGTCAGTTCCCTTGAAAGGGCCGAACTGTACCTATTGAACCCATACTAGTTGAGATGATTTACTTTTAAACGAAAAAATGTAAACAAATGACAGACTTGTTTTAAGCGACTCGTGTTGGGTTAGGCGTCTCGCAAAGGTGAATCACATGATGAAAAGACAGTCAGTTCCCCTTTAAAGGGCCGAACTGTACCTATTGAAACCATACTAGTTGAGCATGATTGGACTCTTTAAACCGGTTCATTACCCGTTAAAGAATGAGATTTGGGGGGTTTAAAAGGTGTCTTTGTTTTTTTTATTTATTTATTTACACCGTTTCCAAGGGTGACAACACAAAAACAAAAACCAACAGCGGGCTCACTTGAACTGTACTGGCTAAACCATAATAGCTGATCATCATGATTTTTCACAGTGCTATTTAAACCCTCAGGGGGCAAATCACATGACAGAGCATGGCCCTTGTGACATCGAACGATCGATGTGAGGTCCCTATGAAAAGACCCCTTTGGGCGATGACGAGGTTACATCTTAATGGTGCAATCAGTTTAAAAACGTAAAGAAAAAAATGACAGACTAATTTTTTTTTTTTAGGCTATCTCCCCAAGGCGACAACACCTGATGAAAAAAAAAAAGGCAGTCAGCTCCCTTTAAAGGTCCGAAGTGTACTGCTACACCTTTACCAGCTCATCATGATGACTCTTTAGACTGGTTCATTAATAGTTAAAGAATGAGATTTGGGGGTTAGTAGGTGTCTTTGTTTGTTTGTTTGTTTAGCCCTCTCCCCAAGGGACACAAACACATGCTGAAAAAAAAGCAGTCAGCTCCTTGAAAGGTTTCCCAAGTTTACCCGCTACCAGATGATCATGACTGACTCTCGACATTGCTATTAATGCACCTTAGTGGCGAATGATATGACAGGGGATGCTCGGTGATTGCATCGCGAGATCGATGTGACGTCACTATTAAAGACCCTAAGGGTGATGAAAACGCATGCACTGTAATTTACATGCCCATTGTCAACTTATGAAAAAGCTGAATGTTTTTTAACCATCGAACTGTATAATCGAATCAGGAAGGCTATATCTACGTGTCAAAAAAGAAAAAATTTATGTTGCATCAGAGCATCGTGATATTAGTGTAAATTTACATGTTTCCCCCGTCCCTGATCGTTCAAGCAATAAAACGGACTACAGTCAAAGCAAGAAGTAATTTTAACTTTAGTCAGTCTAACAGAACGAAGGACCACCCCGGAAACAACCCCGAGGAGGTGGGGAACTGTTTCTCAAAAAATAAAGGGTTAAACAACACACTCTGATACAAGGAGAAAAAAAAAACGACTATAGAACAGTCATCAACACCACAATCACGTTGGAACGCTATCACACAGAAAAAAGAAGTACAGTGACTCGGAAACAACCCAATTTTAGTTAACGAAAAATGCTGTCGCATGAAAGGGCGTACGATTGGTCAACCTGAATGTGGTCACGTACGCGAATCCGTATCCAAAGTAAATCTGATCTGTGCAATTTGTCAAAATCGTAATAAATAAACTTTGGAACAAAATTTCGGGGGAATTTTTTTTTTTTTTTGG
>CM031600.1:50759269-50777682 GCA_018398815.1 Conus ventricosus | reverse complement strand
TTGATGACTGACATATTATCCTGTTGAATTTTCAAAGACAAGTAAGATACATGTATCTTTTCTGTGTGTCTTTTTACAGAGCTGTATGCCGTTACTACCACAGTAATGGGCAAATTATGAGGTCATCCTGATCTTAGTACATGAGTCCTGAGAGTAAGAAGGAAAGAAAGATGTGAAAGTGTTAAAAGACAGAATACAAGGATGCCTTTTTTTTTCTTTTAACCTTGTATCAAACAGAAAAAAAAACAACAACAAAAGAGAGCTATACATGGTTGTTAGAAAACTCAACTGATGAAAAATGATAATGATGTTTGGAATGTTTCTTTTTTTCTTTTTGTTTTACAATAGCTTACTACTTTTTAATTTATTTGAGTTCATGTGTTTAGAGCTAATCGTTTCATCTGCACAGATTTTTGTTTTGTTGTCTGAAAAGTCTGATCTGCTATGTAATGTTGGGGCATTGCTATTGAGATTGCCAGAGATCTTGACTGATACTCCTTTTAACAAGAACAGTGTGTAACCATGCGTCGGTGTTCATATGTCTGCGTACTGGTGATCAGCAAAGCCAGCAGAATTGAGGAGGAATGATTGACATGCTGAAGGGGTTGTGTATGTTTTTGAAAAGCAGTGTGTTCAGAAATGTTCTTTGCGACAACGCAGTGTCATATTTCACATCATTTCCAACCAGAGATAAGTTGTCACATCAGTGACGTAGGATCTCTCCATTTTGGGTGTGTGATTGTAAAACAACTTTGAGAGTGGGATGATTTTAGTGATGAATACACAAGTTGTTCCATACTTACTTGTGGTACTTGCATTTTAAATACCTTTTTTTTTTCACTGCAAGAAGAGTATTTCTATGCTGTAATTTATTAATTGTATTAATCTTACATTTCCGGCAGAAAATATTCATTTTCTCAACTTGAAAAAAAATCCCAGTCACAAAATTATATCAGATGAAGCGGAATAAAGCAATAGAAATTCACAAAACAAGCTGCATAAACCTGGGAGTAGACTGAAAATGTTTTGAAATGAATTTTTAGGATTTAGACATGAATCATTTAGTTGATGTATTTTTTTTCTTTAAGAATTTTCTCTCGAGTTGTGTCTGGTTGATGCCAGACCATGTGCACATTTAGTTGTTGTTGCTTTTGTCTGGAACAGACTGGTCACAAACATAGGGAAAGACTGTACCTCAAAATAGAGAGAACAGTCTTCTTTCACTTTAGCAAAGGAAATAATCAAATATTTGAAAAATTGTGGGTTATGTTTCTTAATTATTTGCTTTTTGTTTCTCATTTACATTTTTGGGACAAGAAATCTTCTGTCACATCAGGAAGATGGCAAGGGTGTTTTTTTCCCTCTTAATTTCATTTGGATATGATCATAGTTTTGTGTGAACTGTTTATGATTTGCTCACACTGCCAAACTTGCCGAAAGTTTCAACTGTGAGCATGCATTTTTGTACCTATGTGTGTGTGTGTGTGTGTGTGTGTGTGTGTGTGTGTGTTTAAGCACATGTATATTCATGTGTGTGTGACATTGAGGTTTCCTAAATGATTAGATCTTAAAATATAAGTGAATTCTATCATGAGGTGGGATGTTTTCAGTTTTGTCGTATGAGGTTTTTTTGTTTTTTTTAAAACCGATGTGAATACGAGATGGGCTGAGAGCAGTTCTTTCAATTGCAGACTAGGTTCCTCATCTCTTGCATGTGTTTGTAATGTCAATTGTTTAACATTCCTAATTGATTTTAGATGAGGGGAGTTTTTATCCGACTTAAAGAGATCCATACTACAGCTAGGTCAAATAAATGGATTTATACTGTTAGTTCAGGGAATACGTTTAGTTGTATTATCAGACACAATACTGTAATGAAAAAGCAAAGGGTATGAAAAAAAAACCTTGCTTATTGTAATGTTCATTATCTACCTCCATACATTCCAAGGTTAGCGACATCTCTTGAAAAGTTTATTTCTTTTCAACTTCACGGATAGTGTTTAGCAGTCACTGCAGCTTTTTTTAGCCCATTCTTTCAGTTTCGTCAACAGAACTACGCTATGTATTCAACATGACAAGAACAGCTAAGTTTGTGCCTGACAAGACACATGCACTTTCGTCACAAAACTACAGCGATGTATTCAACATGACAAGAACAGCTAAGTTTGTGCCCTGACAAAGGACACATTGCTGCATAACGGCCATCGTTTTTTTTTCTTTTTCTTTGCAATCTTTTCCAGTTCCCTACCCCAAATTACAAAATGATTAACATTTTTTTGGTAGTTTTGAAAAGGAAGGAAATTAAAGGGATGAAAATGGGGTGGGGGGTGGGGGTGGGGGCTGAAACTGAAAGAAAAAGAAAAAGAAATCATGTGTGAATTGTCTGCGATCCAAGTCTGCTGTGTGTGGTCTAAGTGCAGTGTTCAATGCCATGCTCTCAGTGCAGTTTTTGTGCCACATAAAAGCCTCCAGTACAGGTCTCTCTGGCCTTCTAACCGTCGTCTCCATCTGAGAAGGGAGATACCATTTTTTGTCAGTAACCTTCCATCGCCAAATGGCCACCACCATGTTTTCACTAGCTGTAAGGTGGTGTTTGGATTAGAGTTTTTTCACAATCAGTTATTATGTGACAATGAGCAGATTTTTGCATAATTCAATATTGCAGTCAGTCAGACATTGCTTTTGAGAGATGCTGCCCAGCTGTGTTGGTACTTCCACATGACAGCTTAGTTCAGTGTTCTCCCAGCTGTGTTGGTACTCCACATGTGACAGCTTAGTTCAGTGTTCTCAGAATTGTTTGATAGTCATAGGTTATTATTAAACTGGGCATGTTTCAGGTTCTGTAATTTTAGAACAGTTTTCAACCATTTTAATGTACATGTGGCAAAGTGTGAAGACTGAAAATGATCCATTTGAAAGCAGTTGTCACTGTTCAAGAGAGCATTTAATAATGTACACTGGAGACAGTCCAGTCAGACAACAGTTTTCTCTGATGCAAATAGCATTGAAATAGATGTGAAAATTAGAAATAATCAAACCCGTTTGAAAGTTTTAATGTTGATAAAGTGGCATGGAGTGAACCTTTGCGAAAGTGTGAAAACTGAAAATGAGCCTGAGTTGCCGCTGACTGACTGTAGGTTAAAAGGTCATAAGTTAGCTTCCAAACGGTTGACCTCAAATTGCTGATTCTGTCATCTAGATTTTGGACCTCAAATCCAGGCTGGAGTGCCCAGAAATCAGGCCAAAAATAGTGTGTTGGGGGGGGGGGGGGGGGGGGGGGTGAAACTGGTGGTGAAGGGGGATGCAGTTCTTGTTGAGAACAAGCAAGGGAAAAAATTGCAAAGGACAATTGTGCATGCACTGGAATTTGTGTATTATTTATAAAAGTAGGATGTAGACGTTGGCACACACGAGTCAGGCATTCTTTATCGGCACAGATGTATCAGTTGTAAATGTGTGTGTCTGTATGTGTGTAAAGATGCATTGGCATTTGAAAGAAAAAATGTAAGAATGCAGGGATCTGTCTACATATTTTTGTGTTAGTGGGTGTACATGAGTGCATGTATCGGTGCATTTGTATCCTCACGCATTTGGATTTAATCATTGATTTAAAAGGAGGCAACAGATATGAATGCATTTGTGTGTGTGTGTGTGTGTGTGTGTGTGTGTGTTGGAAAGAGTGCATGACAGTTAAAGAGGGAGAGAGAGAGAAAATGTGTGAGTGTTTGAAAGAGAGGGAGAGCAAGTTGATGCAAATGCATGTGGTTGTGAGGAAATCTTTTCTGGGTGAATGACGAAACGTGTTTGCACAAATTGCAGCTGAACATTTTCACTGAAGAGATTTTCAAAGTAGATGTTCCCCAAGCTCTGCACTGTTGTAATTGATTGAAAAGTCTTCATTTGTGGCTGTGGCACTGTTGGCTGCCTTGCATTTGGTGTTTGTGGCCATGGCACTGTTAATGCCTTGCTTGTACTCTTTGCACGGCTCAGCATGGTGCTCATGTTAGAAACATAGAAAGGTAGGTCTGAAGTGTGTTCAAAATCCTAAAATATCTACTTTTGGAAACCATTTGTTCAGGGTCAGAGGGAAAAACAAACAAACAAACAAAACAAACGGTAGACGTTATTGTCCACTGATATATAGATATATATATATATTTCTTTAGAGTATTACGATTAGCATTTGTTTTTGGTTTCTGTTTGGCATTGGGGAAAAGGATTGATTGGCAAGTATGGATTTGATGTGGAAGGTAGGGAGGACTGAGGTGAGGTGGGGCGAAGTTAACAGAAAAAAATGGCGTAGAGCAAATTTCAGAGAGAAACAGTACCTTGAATTGGTAAGGTAGAAGTGACAGAACATAGCGTGGTGGCGTGTTTAGCCGATTCTTTATGGCAGAGTGCAGCAGAGTAAACAATCAAACTGTCAGTCAACGGCAAAGAACACGGTAAACAGATTCTGTGAATACATTTAATGTCTCTTTTAGTGATTATTTATTGTGAGATCATTTACTACATTTTACTGATCTGAGAACGTTCACTGTGAATGTCATGTTTATTTTATTTTCTTGTATACATAGCTATTATTTTGAAACTGTTGACAATTTTTCACATTTTAACTGCCTTTGATTTATATCTGTTTTGTTCATTACTTCCGTTTCTTTTCTTTCTTTTTTGACAGATCTTTGTCAGAGTACATTGTTGATTTTTTTTTTTTTGGAAGTACAGTACTTGTTAAATCAAAAAGTGGCATCTGTCACACAATTAAAGTCACACATACATGAGGAACAAAATTACTTCATGATGGTTGATATCATTTATGTCTTTGTGTTATATAAAAAAAAGAGGAGTAAATGAATAATTTCTTGAGGATATATCACTGTGATTGTTTATTCCCACATTTTGGATGCTGCATCATATTACCAAGGGAAGGAATGTGGTTATGTTCATGTGGTTTACATGTGCTTGTATACCAAGTGCAACTGTTGGCAAGCAATTGAGGGACGAAAGGTTTGGTAATCAAAACTGTGGCAATATAAACTTGTATATGATCGTCACATATTTGTGAGATTGTTTTTCTTTTATGATTAGTATGTCTTTGTATCTGACAGTTTGTGTGAAATATATGTTATGGATATTTTTTTAACATGTTTGAGAGTTTTGCATGATGTGGTGACGAGTCAGATTCTGTTAATATGACTTTTTATCCAGTTTCTATGGAGGTTTGTTACCTCTTTACATGTCAATACATGTAGTCTTGGCAGTCTTGGAGTGTACATAAATTTTGAAAATGTCATGTATTTGCTTTTGTGCGGTGAAAGATTTGTCCAGTGTGGGAAATTTGTGTATTACATGATCATTTTGTTGTTGGTTTGTTCTTGTAAATTTGTGTATCAGATCATTTTGTGTGGTTTGTTCTTTTGAGTTTTTTTTGTTGGCTTGTATGAATAATTATGATGGTGGTTCACTCTCCAAAGTTTGGGGAGATTTTTTTCCCTATGCTATTGCGTTTTTGTGGCCAATGTGAGCACTGTAAGTTATTGTGGTGTGATATTGTATTATACCATGGTGATTGTACTGCCAACGAGGTTGAGCCTGCACATTCGACATGTTATTCCTCTCACCAGTTCAAATCAGCATCCATGATGCATTGACATGTCTCACTCATGCTGTAGCCGATATAGAACTCTCCACTATTGTCTGTTGGTTACATCGCCCATCATGCATCCACTCTGCGCATTCATCTTGCTACTTTTTTTTTCTTCGGGCACTTTTGTTTGTTTGAATTCATTCAGTTCATTGTCTCGTAACGCATTTGTCAACATCAACATGTTCATCACTCATGCAAGGCCAATGTGGCAGGACCCCCGTGGTCGTGTATTCCCTTCACTGCCATGCCTGCCCTTAACCACTCTGGTCCCTTGTTCATCAATCACTTGCTCACTTTGTTATGTTCAATCACATTTGTTACTATAATGTCATTCTTAAGATCACATGCAGCTCACATGTGCATGTACACACACACACACACACACACCACAACACACACACCATGCAGCACATCATACAGTTTGTATGTCTGCTAGTAATGAAGAATGCTAAAAGAAAAAAACACATGACAATAAATGTTTATGTTGAAATAGGATGTCATAACATGATGAAGAATAAATAAATGGTAAATAATCATTGGTAATGTGTTCTAAAAACAGTTTGAAACATTATTAAGAAAAACTGATGAGCTTTTGACATCTGGTGCAATGTTTCGATGCCAAGCCAGTAAGATATCACTTTGTCTTCTTGAGTGGACTTATTTTGCCATAGCTACAAACCCTCCCAAATTTTTCTGGAATTTCCCTAATTTAGAAACATTCCTGAAAATCCCAAGGTTAGTCAAAGAAAATTATGAAATTCAAAATTTTGTTTATAAAAAATATGGGTTTGGGGTCAGTTTTGAATATGGATGATAAGGTTTTGCAGAATAAAGATCAAGTGATGAAGTGGATGTTGGGAATTGTATTTATGGAAGTGCGTTTTCTTTGTTAACCCCCCGTTTGTCTAGTGAAATAAAACAGGGAGAGAACTGCTGGCAGTCAAAAGCCAAACTGCCCCCTCTTCACTCCACCCACCCCTTTCATGGCCTGGTTCTGGAAGCTTTCCTTCAGAAGGTCGGCAGCAATGTTTTGGTCAACACTGTGAGCCGCTCCCATTTCCTTTGGCTGTTTAACCAGGCGACAGCACGGCTGTCTTTCAGAAAAGAGAAGCCAGCATTTGGCTGTTTAACCAGGTGACAGCACGGCTGTCTTTCAGAAAAGAAGCCACATGAAAAACAACCCAAGCAAATACAGACCTGCCTGTCACAATGCTTGCCGTTGCATGCCATTTGACACAAAATATGACAAAACACCTTTCATGATCCATTTGACACAAAATATGGACAAACACCTCCAATGAATCCATTTGACACAAAAAGAAAAAGCACCTTCCAAGACCCATTGACACAAAATATACAAACACCTTCCAATGAATGCCATTGACACAAAATATGACAAACCTGTCCAATGATCCATTGACACAAAATATGACAACCTTTCCAATGAATGCCATTTGACACAAAATATGACAAAACACCTTTCCAATGAAAAATATGCTTATATGCTTATAAAGTAAAACTTCTAGCAAAGTTTCATTTTGTACACTATATCAGACATTGCTTGATAATGATATGATCAGACATTGCTTGATAATGATATGACTAGAACACATAACATTACCAAAATGTGATGAAACTGATAAAATGTTAGATGTGAGTATTTATTGAAACAGCTTCAAAAGGAAAAGAAATACACCAGTTTTTATTTTATTTTATTATCCAAAATACACCTGTTTATGCGAGGAAGTAAATTCAGACAGATTTATGTGTGGAAGATTATCATATTTCAGGGTTTATGGCCGGTCACAGACAAACACTTTGTGGTATTCCAAGGTTTGATCAATAATCTAACAAAATGGCTGGGTTTTTTTTTCTCATAAATGTGGACTGCACAGTGTGTGTGTGTAGGGTTGCCACTTCTAGAGTCCATGGTGGATTAGGTACAGCCATAGCACAAATGGGAAACACACCGACATTCAGTGATCTGCTCCTACTGTTTGTGAGCATGTACTTCGTCTCTTTCTCACACCACACACACACACACACACATTCAGTTTCTTTTTGTTGTGAGAGTCGGGGGGGGGGAGGGAGGAGGGTGTGTGTGTGAAAGGGCCATATTGGCATGATACACTCATACTTTCTCTCAGTTTTTGCCATGTTTTTGTTTTCAACATTTTCATGGAAGAATTTGGATCTTTTTTTTGTTGTGTTCTCATTGTACAGACAACTGTTTTGATATTCACCAAGATGTACCATTGTGTGTGGTGGAGAAATCATGGGCTGCCAATCACTTGTCATCGACATCATCACAGTTCCACCTGTCCTTCATCCCATCATTTGTTGATGTATACTTGTAGATTTTCAGAGGGCTCAAAAATTAAGAAACAGAACAGTTTGTAATGTTGTTTGAGTCATTTATTATGTATGCTTGTGAGAATGCTCAGCATTCTGTTTTCAATCAGCCATGTGTAGACACAGTCCACACCATACTACTCTCCCTTGCACAGCACGTACACACAAGCCCATTCACACACACCTACATGGTGATTGTAGTGATGGATGACACACATGAGTAGATTACTGCTGCTTCACAGCCCCTTTCCTGTTTCATCAGTCCTGTTTGGCTCTCAAGAAAACACATCGTTCACAGTTGACTTTCTTCCCCCTCTGAAAATGAACCTGTGGAAGTGTTGTCAAGAAGAAAAAAAAATCAAAAGCAATATTGTCTGAAATGGATACAACGACAACATACAGAATATTGAAAGTACATGTATGTATGGAAAATCTGACATGAACATAATGTCATGACACATGAGGCAACAATGTTTGAAAACAATAGTAGTAATAATGAGCTTATGCAGCTCACAGATGGCTCAAAACACTTATTAACAGAAACAACTTGACATACATACAGTCATACAGACAGCAATTAAATAAAGCTGGTGTGACTTGTCATGCACTCGCTCCTGCCCAGCCATGAACATCCATCACTACAATCACCATTCGGCGGTCTTCTCTCTTTGAGTGTGTGTGTGTGTGTTTCAAAAGCCAGTTCACAACTTCACAAGTCTTACAAATTCTACACTTGCAGCAGTTTAAACATGAAGCATCATTAGCCATGTTTCATCTTGGGACACTCCATCACAGGGTTCAAGTCTGTGAATGCGAATGCTGTAAACTCCATCTTGTCGTGTAACTATGGTGATCAACTGTCATTTTTTCAGAGAAAAGCAAAAAATAGCAAATTACAGCAAGAGCATGCTTAGAACAGCCTCTGAGGTGGAAACAACCTTCTAGCTGCAATAAACATGACGCAGCTATATAGTGTGATCACTTTAAGCAAATAACAACAAAACGGAATGAAAAAAAATAACAAAACAAAACAAAGAAAAAAAAGAAGAAGAAAAATCTGTATAAGAACAGGTTTCTGACAGAATACTTGTTTCAGACAGCTTACTTGCACCGAGCATCGACTCAGTAAGTACAGGCTTTATGACAGACGACACGAATCCTGTCCAGTAGTGTCGGTGAAACAACGACAGCACCAGCACCTAAGTCTTAACTGGCTGGAGTAGGTCTACACTGCCAAGAGTAATGGACAGGCAACACGACAGGCACTCGAGGCCATAACCTGCCAGTTTACACACACACACTCTCTCACTCTCACACACACACACACACACACACACACACACATACACACCACTCTGACTGACTGACTGACTGAAACCATTTACTGTCAGATTAACATAGTGTTGTACTGACATTTTAAAAAAACCTTCATAAATTAATGAGAAACGAAAATAATACAAATAACATCTGAATGACTAAAAATCATAAAGGAAAATTAACAGGGAAACATTAACATTTATAAGTAAAATAACATCAATAAATCAGAAATTGTAACAATAAAACAAATTACATCTTAACTGTACTGAAAATCAAATCTTTCCTCTCCCTCTCTCCTCCTCATCTCTCTCTCTCTCTCTCAGAACACCATAAAAAAGAACCTTTCCCCCAAACACACACCACAAAACCACACCCAAACACCCACACACACACTCACAAAACCCCCTGTCCCTACTACGTGCATGCCTGCACGCCACACAAAAAAACCAAATCTCTCTCTCGCACAGCGCACACACACACACACCACAAACCCCTGACACACTCTCTCTCACACACTCTCTCATACACACACACTATCTCTCACACACACACACACTCATACACAACACACGCTCTCACACACACGCACACACACAAAAGGACCAAAACTGCCGCCAGCCACCCCAGCATGAAGACTAGGGCTAGGCCTACTCAGACGCCGGGGTCGTCGACCCAGACACCATCCTCAATGCCCAACCCCTCTCCCGCCGACAGTGTCTTGAGAAACAACTCCGGGCACCAACCCGAGACTGAAAGAAGAAGAACTGGACATCTGCACCATTGATCTATCTTCCTGCAACAAGAGCCAGAAATATGCAGCAAGGCTACACTGTACTAGCTGGCTGCCAACAACCCTTTATACGCTAGCCAACAACTCCTTATACGCTGCTAACCGCAATAGCCAAAAATGCCCATGCTGACAGTAGCTGAATCTTACTTTCCCATCCAGGCCACACCAAAGGTAACATCATATGCATAACTGGCGGTATGATCTTCTTTAACCATACGTTTGGCCACAAATGAAAATGCATCATTTCGTTCACGAAGTTTTACAACAGTGGCAATTATGTATGCTCTTTGTTCACTGGTTGTACAGCGGCAAACTGTCCTCTCCTTGCTTCAAGAAGCATAACACTGCCAAGCATCGTTGAACCTATTTATCTATTAAAGATTTTGAACCACTAAATTACCATCCATCAACTCTTGCACGCACCTCCCACCCCCACCCCTTCCTTTCCCCAACTCATTTAAAACAAATTACACTTGCATGCAGGTATGCATAAAGCAGGACTCTAAGAAAACAATGAGAACAGCACCACCAATGTCAAAGTTGGTAATCAAACCAGAGAAAGGGGAAAGCCTTTCCCCTCTCTGACAAACACCGAAGTTATGAAGTTAACTCCAACACAGTAAACCTTTTTTTTGTTTTTCTTTGTTTGTTTATTTTTGGTTCGTTGGCTTCTTTTTAACAAACGCAAAAAAAACACAATAAAGGTTGCATAGCCCAAAAGGGTACACAACAGTCACACGTACATCTTTCTAAAATGTCGCCCCCCCCCCCCCCCCCCCCTGTTTTATTTCTTTTTTAATCCTCCGAACCACTTCAGTGGCGTGACGTGCCCGCCATTCATTCCAACCCCCCGCCACACCCACACCCTGACTTGCCCTGCCGCTGTTCCCCACCACCGGCAATCCAAAAGGAGCAGTCAGGTCGGCAGAGCCAACCCACCACAGGAGACGCTGCACTGCAGCCACGTCACTTCGGTGATGTCAGGACAGCACCTGCTGATCCCTATACTGACCACAATAATTACTAGTCACGTACCCACATGCGTGGGCGGCCTCCTGTGAAAGTGCGACCACGTCCATCCCACGACGACGTTTCCCAAGACTTGCCGTTGCCGGTGACCTCGACAGAACTCGTCAAAAAAATTGATGTGCAGGGAAAATCGAAACTGAAGTCTCCATGACAGTAGACCCTGAAGGGGCTAAGGTCGCCATGGGAGCAGAGCATAAAGGAAACCACAGAACTCAAGACTTTTTCTTTCTTTCTTTTTCTTCTTCTTTTTTCTTCCCCCTTTATGGATAAGAATGATGACGACTCGATTTTCCATTCTGAAACGACAGGCCATGTTCTCCACGCTCACTTTCAGCGGGTGTCCCGGTGTCAAGCAGGCTGCAGAGCCAGGTCAGTCTACCCGCGGTGTGCTCAGGAAACTTGAGCAACCATCATGTTGTAGAGACGCATCCACCATGGGGAATAAAACTCCACTGCGTGCTTCCAGTCTTCCCTAGGGGTAGTCCACTGCAAACTAAACCCATGGGGAGGAGCCCAGGCGGGGCCGAAAACTTCCACAAATGAAAACGGTTCTGATGGGAATCAAACCAGCCACCTGCCACCTGGAATACGTGGCACAAATCCACTGCGCCATCATGGCTGAATTTTTTTTTTTAATGATGATTTCATTTCTTTTTTTTTTTCAACCTTTTTTCTTCCTTTTTTTTCTTTTTCTAATTATTTTTTTTTTCTTTTTTGTGGAGCCCCAGTCAAAAGTATTCCCACAAGAGTACGGTCTTAAAACCCTTTCCCGTACGTCGCCTAAAATTTTGCGCGCTGTACTTCGTGGTGTGCAGAAACCCATGCTTTCTAAGAAGGAATAACCCCCGCCGTACGCCGTGGGTGAAACAGTAACCCATGGTTTTTTGTATAGGAGCTAACCCCTCGCCGTACGCCGTGGGTGTACAGTAACCCATGGTTTTTGTGTAGGAACTAACCCCTCGCCGTACGCCGGGGTGTACAGTAAACCCATGGTTTTTGTGTAGGAACTAACCCCTCGCCGTACCCGGTGGATGTACAGTAACCCATGTTTTTTTCGAGGGAGCAAGACCTTGCCGTACGTCATGCAAATTTGACTTCTATGAGATGAGAGTCTGCTACTTGCGTCAAGCGGTTTTTCTTTGTTGTTTCTCAGTGAAAAGGGTAGCATGGGGCAAAACGCCTAGGTGGGATAAAAACGCCCATCCCCCGTATTTCGGAGAACTTTGTGATGTAGCAAACCATGTGATCTTGACCTGAATCCTGAACAAAGAAACGCTTCTGACAGGAGAAGAAAACCCTCCCAACTAAACGGTCAGTTTTACAGACTTATTTGTTTCTTTTGGGCTTGTATTCAGTAATTTCTTATATTATTCATTTTAAGTATATTCATACATGTAACAAATGAAATGGAAAAGCTTTGTATTCATACTGATTAAGAATATTTCAACTCCATGCTAGTGATTCTGGCGCCAGTTTGTTTCCCCCCCTTCCGCTGTCTGACCGTTCTGTTCACAGTAGGTCAGTCTGGGGTCAAACGCCCACACCTTCACCGGGGCAAGACGCCAGGGTGGGCTTTTTGCCCCGTTCATTGGGCCTTTTGGCCCATACTTGCTTTTAAATCGTAAATTAGGTAAATTAGGTAGGTAGGTAAGTGATGACTGGTGAGTGTGTGGTATGTGTGTGTGGTGTGTGTTGTGTGGTGTGTGTGTTGACCTAGCAGGAAAAACGTTCTTCTACAGTAGATGAAATAGATACATCAGCAGCATCCCCATAGCATTTGGCAACAGTTTGTAGGGTCAAATTTTGGGGGGTGTAGGGAAAATAGTACCCCACAAATTGTCGCTACCGCACAACCCCGGCAAAAGCTATGACACACTACCTCAAAACCCCAGGTAACCGAACACACACACACAACCACACACACACACGCAGATCAGCTTGCTCTCGTTCTCTGCCAGGCAGGGGATAATGAGATGACGTCATTTATGCGCACGCTTTCTTGTGAACAGAAGTAAATTATGGCGTCGGGGCGTCATTGTTGAAACAATGTCAACGATGATTCAAAAGAAAAGTTTGTGTCTTTTTTTTATTTTGTTACTTGTAGGGCATATAAATTTATTTTCATCATTGTTGTCAGGAACAAAACACTGAAAAGAGAAGGGAAACATTTTGGAATGTAGGCATGTGCTGTTCAATATTCAAGCAGGCTGGGAAAAATAAATCCATTGTCTACTCTTCTTGAGTTTTTCGTCTTATTTGCTTGCCGCGTGCACCTCTTTCTCTTTTGGATGATCTTAGTAGCTAGGCAACGTGCTCCTCTGAGAATCACGGTTACTTACATAATTAAATGCTTTTTTAGCCACTTTACCAGCATTCAAAAGGTCAGACTATGAACCTAATCTACACCGCCCGTTTCCCCCCAACTCTATAGTAGATTTGTATTTTTACGTGTGTTTTACACTATCACACAAGTAGTTTTGTGTTCGTATTTGGTTGGGGTTGTTTGGGATGTTACTGAGAAGTATTTGGGGATGTTTTGGATTTATTTGATTATTGTGGGGTTTACTAAATACACTCGGTAGCTTAGATTTATATGTACCGTGTAAAATCTAATTCAGCCAACACAGCGACATATACATTCTGAGGTGATAGCCCAGATAGGCAAGTAACTGCTGAAGAAGAAGAAGAAGAAGAAGAGAAGAAGACGAACGAGAAGAAATAATTAAGTTAGTGATGTTGCTTACCCGCCCAGCCAGCCGGAAAGGGCCATTGTAGCCATATCAGGGCTGTTTACCACACTGAAGTCATCCAAAAACAAATCGACAGCAGCAGCAGCAGAAGAAAAAAAGAAGAAGAGACAGGGGCAGAGAGAGCATATCGTTCACTCGAACAGAGAGTTGAGGCTGAAAAAAGAACCAGTGTGAAGGTAATATGATAGTGTGAAAACGTTAGAGAAAGTTTTTCATACACGTTCACAAATATACAGACAAAAGCGTAGAGCTGGGCAGAATAAAGCTGCAACATTCTGTCAGTGAACAGGCATTAGAATTCACAAATGTATTTATTTGACTACAAATTTAAAAGATGTTCCAAAAATTATGATTTTTAACTAAGACCTTGCCCTATCTACACTAATGAAAACAAAAACCAAAAAAGAAGCCGCGTTTTCCTAGAATCACTATGGCCAGGCCCAAATGCTGAGAGCCCTAGCAACACCCTCCCCGAATCAGAAGATGCCAGGGATTTGAAGAGCTGAATGTCCCACTTATAAGAATAATATAGCTTGTTTCCCTGAAGACGGAGTATGGCTGCTTAATGGCGGGAAAAAAACGGTCATACAACAAAAAACTCCACGCCTCTTTGAGCAATGGATAATACTCCTCTATACAGGGAATGTCCCACAGATATCAGCCTGCGTAACAGAAGAAGAAGATATAGCATTGTGACTTTGGGTTTTATGTTGAATAACCCTACTGATCGATGGAATAACATGTTTTGATGCTTCTGACATTTTGGGGCTGGAGGAGGAGAAATGCTGGACCTATCCACCCTGGGACAGTTATGGTGTTTATTGTTATGGTAGAACTGTTGGCTGAACCTGTGTTTACCTGGGTTGGGGTGGAGGTGGGGGGAGGAAGAGATTATGGAAGGGTTTGGGGGTGTTTCCACCCCCTTGAACTGTGGGACATGCTGTCTCGCCGATTGTGGGACAGTTAGAAGTGATCGCAGGCCTTAAATTAATCGGGACGCTTTTAAACTCCAACGTTTGTCCCTGGGCAGCAGCAATGACCGTTATTTTTCATTTACAGTCCTGTGGTTCAGAAATCGGGGGGTAGTGTGTGTGTGTGTGTGTGGTGTGTGGTGTTGTGTGTGTGAAACATATCCCTGTTAATATCATTCTGTGATACTGGCAAAACGCTTGCAAAACTTGTGAGTGTTGCGCATGAGCCGTACATCCTTTTAAAAAGGGGCCGCCTCCTCCACGTGCTTCTGATCGAGTGGACCTTCCGCCATTTGGCTGATCTCGCTATTCAAAATTGTGAGGTAGGTGTTTTATAATTCATTTTGCATCCTGCTCATTGAAACGTACATTGTAAATCTCTATGGTCATAAACTTAAAATTCCTGTCATAAAGAGAACTATGTAACTGTCACGCGACGAAACTGACACAGGTCGCCCCCAGTGACAATTGTGGAGTGTGGGCCCGTCCAGTGCCAGGTGCAGTGGACCGTGAAGTGCGTGAATCCGGCGGGAATGTGCTTACCTGTTAACTCTTGGAGGGGGGAGGGAGGAGAGTGTCAAGCTCGTCGGAATAGTGAGGTTTACGGGGTGTAAACAAACGCTCGTGAAACTGGAGTTCTTCGATGTGTATGGGGAATTCCGTGAATGTGAGTGCTGTCTTGTGAGTTTCCGAGGTGAACTCGGAGTGTCGTGGTGTATCTGCAAGTTAGTACGAACTGAGGCGTTATCCGCGAAGGTTGGGTTGGCCTCGTGCTCATGTTTGTTTCTGCCGTTGGGGGCAGGAGTCTTGGTATGCCCTCGACCGACTTTTGAAGGTTTGGCTACCAGAGAAGACGGTCGGTGTTTCGGTGTTCAGCGACGGTTCTGCACGTACCAGGGCGTTGGCTGTCTGGCAGTGTCCCGGCGACTGAGGGTGTCGTCCAGTGTGTCGTCCGCGTCTTGACTGTCGGTGTTTGGTGTTCAGCGACGGGTTCTGCACGTACCAGGGCGTTGGCTGTCTGGCAGTGTCCCGGCGACTGAGGGTGTCGTCCAGTGTGTCGTCCGCGTCTTGACTGTCGGTGTTTGGTGTTCAGCGACGGGTTCTGCACGTACCAGGGCATTGGCTGTCTGGCAGTGTCCCGGCGACTGAGGGTGTCGTCCATTGTGTGTCGTTCCTGTTGTTGTCTAAGGTGAGCGGGTAAAGTAGCGGAAAGTCTGGAGGGCTGTGTAGTTGTTTGTTTGTAGATATCATGGTTTCATCAACTTTTGTGTTTCAGTTCCCGGAACGGGAGGATTTCCTTTTAATTTGATTTTTATTCGCAAAGATTCTTTTTATGTGAATTTGGCTAAGAGGAGGAGATTTAAATGTGCGGAAGTTTGAAGAGAAGAAAAGAGATATGACTTGAACTTAAGGTCGAGGAAAAACCGTACATATGGGAATGAAGTAATGTGCATTCCGGTTCTACTCTGATAGATAGGTGGATGTGTTACAGCGGTATTGATGCGCTAAGACATAATATGTTGTACTTGGTAGTGGTCGCTGGTGTACAAGAATATCGGTTTTAAGTTTGATAAAGATTGGTTATTTTCTGAGAGTGTACGTTGGTATCGGAGGACGGGAACTTTTAATATTAAGAGGAGACTGTCACGCGGTGCGTGCCAGGTACGGAGGGCAGACTGCTTGTGATGTGTCTGGGCGTGTGTGAGGTTTATCGATAGGTGACGGGTGGTGGTACCTTGGATAGACACGTCTTGTGGAAGTTCACTTTTGGCGTTTGCACTTGGAACTAAACTGGGTTGGATGGGCGGAAAGGAGAATTAGGGATAGTTATATACTCAGAGGCATAAAAAACGCGAAAAAATTGAGACAGTGCACGATTGTTCACATTGTGAACAGGACGTAAGCAATGTCGTTGGCACGTGCAACATTAGCAGTGCGTGGTGTCTTGGCCGGTTGTAACCTCGTAACAGTGGGTGAATGTTGCCGGGTCAGCGTTTTTGGCACGAGGAGTGCATTTGCCATGTGGACTACCTACGCCACGTGCATCAATGTGAATTGCAACTCAATGTGGCCCCATTGTGGGGCTATAAATTTCCAAACCCCAAAAAGTTCAAATCATCCCTTCCAGAGGCGCCAACATAATGCCGAGACTTTCTCGTCAAGATCGTTGCATAGCAATGGGGCAACTGCAGGCCGGGGTTCCAATGAGGCAGGTCGCTATCGCATTCGGAGTCCACACTTCCACCGTCTATCGCCTTCTGGACCGCTTTCAAGCAAGAAACACCACTGATGACAGACCGAGGAGCGGCAGACCGAGGGTCACCACAGCAGCCCAAGACCGCCATCTTCTTCGTCAGAATCGACGGGAGCCTTACCAAACCGCTGCCAACACAGCCGGAACACCGTAGGCAACCATGGCAGGCCAATCAGCAACAGGACCGTGCGTCGCCGACTGAACACAGTTGGTCTCCAATGCAGGCGTCCAGCCCGGCGACCTATCCTGACACTCCAGCATCGCCAGAACCGTCTGCAGTGGGCACAGATCCACGTGCATTGGCGCCATCGGGACTGGGGCCGAGTCCTCTTCAGTGATGAAAGCCGGTTCTGCGTCGACCCAGGCGATGGCCGCATCCGGATCTGGAGAAGAGCGGGGGAACGCTTCACGGATGCCAACATCACCGAAAGGGACCCATGGGGTGGTGAAAGCACCATGATCTGGGGGGCTATCGGCATAAATCGCCGTATTGGGCCAGTCATCTTCCAGAATGTGGGTCCAGGACGTGGTAACGGGGTCACTGCTGTTCATTACATCGACCAAGTTCTGAGGCCCCACATCCTGCCGCATTTCCAGCGGCATCCACAGAACCTGTTTCAGCAGGACAACGCAAGGCCGCACACTGCCCGTGCTACGCAGAACTTCCTGAGGCACAACAACATCAATCTGCTGCCTCACCCAGCCCGTTCTCCCGACCTTAACCCAATAGAGCATTTCTGGGATGCCCTTCAGAGGCAGATAAACCAGCTCAACCCCAGACCCCAGACAGCAGCTCAGCTTGCTGTCGCTGTGGGCCAGGTGTGGTGGCAAGTCCCCCAGAGGCAGACCAACACTCTGGTGCGCTCGATGTACCGCAGGTGCACAGCTGTGATCAATGCTCGAGGTGGTCACACCAGATACTGACATTCTGCTGTTAACACAGGGTCAAGGTCAAGTTCATGTGACCTTATTTTCTACCAGAATGAACTTTGAAAGGACACTTTTGCGGTGTTCGATTGCTTTTTCTCACTTTCTATTACCAGTTCAAAGGAATCGGTAGCCAAATTACATCAAAATTTCTATACAGTTTGTTTTCGCGTTTTTTATGCCTCTGAGTATATTAATAAAGAGTTGTTGTTTTTTTTTCAATTATTATTAAAGATTTGCAGGTGAACTCATGATTGTGTTAAATACAATAGTAGTATTAGTTAGATTACTTGGTATAGGTTATTACGATTAGAATAGAAGAGAAAAAATAGCATGTAAAATGAAATTTAATATAAGGTTTTTTAAGATAGTTTCA
>CM031600.1:50739188-50750074 GCA_018398815.1 Conus ventricosus | reverse complement strand
GATCACATTCTACCACATGTTATTGAGACAATACAGGCGCTGTGGTCAATGGGAGTGCTTTCATCCAGTGTACTTGTTTGTCTTTTTTCAGCGGCAAAAACGAACAAGGAGAAGAAACAAACAAATACTTCTGCAAACAATACAGGCAAGTGCTATACTCACTATACATGCAGAACAAGTGCTATACTCACTATACATGCAGAACAAGTGCTATACTCACTATACATGCAGAACAAGTGCTATACTCACTATACATGCAGAACAAGTGCTATAGACCTCACCGGAGAAAGGATTTTCAGCCAATCAGAAAATAGGTCACATTCGGTGCGCGCCTAGCCGCAGGCAGTATAGAAGGGGGGGCCACAAGCTACAACCGTAGCACGCGCACGCACACACAGAATAAGAGAGGAATGTGTGTGTGTGCATACAGTGTGTATTGTAAATCGGGCAGTGTATGCTGTATGTGTGTGTGTGTGTGTGTGTGTGTGCGCGCGCGTACGTGCGTACGTGCGTTCGTGTGTGTGTGTGTGTGTGTGTGTGTGTGTGTGTGTGTGTGTGTGTGTGTACAGAGCCTATTGTTAATCAGGCAATGTGTGTGTGTGTGTGTGTGTGTGTGGTGTGTGTGGTGTGTGTGTGTGTGTGTGTGTGTGTGTGTGTGTGTGCGTGTTTATGTGTGAGTAAGTGTTCCAGACAGCAAGGGTCCTAGGACCCCACCTAGGGCCTACCTAGGTTCTGGCTAGATTCAGCTTGTCCAAGAACCTAGATGGACCCTAGTACCCTTGCGTTAGGGGTGTGTGCAGAACCTAAGACGTGCACATCCATTTCCGTGTATGCACATATCTGTAGTCGTGTCACACACGCACAAACACGCGAGCACACACACACACACACACACACACACACACACACACACACGCACGCACGCACGCACGCACACGCACACACACACGTACACGGCGCGCGCGCGCTCAAACATATAGATGCTCGAACACACACACACGCGCGCGCGCGCGCATGTTCACACACACACACACACCACACACACGCACGCACGCACACAAACACACCCACCCATGCTCAAACAACAACACACACACACACACACACACACACACACACACACACACACACACACACACAGAGTCTCTTTCCTCAATGATGTGCACAATGCATGCTCACGTTGCGTTTAAATACATAGTTAATAGGTACACTTACACATACCAGCATAGAACCCCACACATAGGAGATAGATATTTGACTATTCCACAGTCTGTATTGACCTGTACTGTCCACAGTCTCTATTGACCTGTACTGTACTGTCCACAGTCTGTATTGACCTGTACTGTACTGTCCACAGTCTGTATGACTGTACTGTCCACAGTCTGTATTGACCTGTACTGTCCACAGTCTGTATTGACTGTACTGTACTGTCCACAGTCTGTATTGACCTGTACTGTACTGTCCACAGTCTGTAATGACCTGTACTGTACTGTCCACAGTCTGTATTGACCTGTACTGTCCACAGTCTGTATTGACTGTACTGTACTGTCCACAGTCTGTATTGACCTGTACTGTACTGTCCACAGTCTGTATTGACCTGTACTGTACTGTCCACAGTCTGTATTGACTGTACTGTCCACAGTCTGTATTGACCTGTACTGTCCACAGTCTGTATTGACTGTACTGTACTGTCCACAGTCTGTATTGACCTGTACTGTACTGTCCACAGTCTGTATTGACTGTACTGTACTGTCCACAGTCTGTATTGACTGTACTGTCCACAGTCTGTATTGACCTGTACTGTACTGTCCACAGTCTGTATTGACTGTACTGTCCACAGTCTGTATTGACCTGTACTGTCCACAGTCTGTATTGACTGTACTGTAGACTGTACTTGTTAGAAAACAAGACACTTACCCAGCTTTGCATTCACATTTAGCTTCCACGACAAGCTGCCTCTTGTTGTCGATTTCAAGGACCATTTTGTGGGGTGCTGCTTTCTTGTGGTAGGAGCGGTAACACGTGGCACACACCTCCACCTTCTCGCTTCCATTTGTATGGAAAATCTTGATGTTATCAATAAAACAGGATGCAAACTTGTTTTTTCCTCGATCAAGTACAGTTTTTGAGAGTGTGCTGTACTTTGGAAGGTAATGAGGCCGACGGAATCATGGATGCCTTCGAGCGAGTCTGTCGCGCTGTTCGTATCAGCCGCCATTGTTTCAGCCTCCCGCGAGAGCTTGTGGCCCCCTAGCAACTCTATGATAATGAGGCCCGCGCGAGCCGCGAGCCGGTGAGGTCTATACTCAGTACATGCAGAACAAGTGCTATACTCACTATACATGCAGAACAAGTGCTGTACTCACAGTACATGCACAACAAGTGCTATACTCACAGTATATGCAGAACAAGTGCTACACTCACAGTACATGCACAACAAGTGCTACACTCACAGTACATGCTGAAGAGAACATAGAAGAGGCCGACAGTGCCGGCACTCCAGAGGACAAAGCTGTGCGCCCTGCTGTTCATGACTGTCTGTCTTCTGTATCACCTGCAAGGAGAGACAAGAGTGGTGAGGTCTCAATAACTTGACGTTCTCGGATTCGGTAAGTGCTTGTATTTGATCTGGCAGAAGTGTGTGTGTGTGTGTTGTGTGTGGTGTGTGCGTGCGTGCGTGCGTGCGTACGTGCGTGCGTGCGTGCGTGCGTGCGCGGTGTGTGTGTGTGTGTGGTGTTAGCTTTATCTTCAAGACTCAAGTTATATTCAGGAAACCCAAGGTAAGAAGCAGAGATAAGAAGGCTCGTCCCAAGATGGGAAAAAAGAGGCAGCAGAGAGACATCCGGAGTCATGAACCGGGTGTGGCCCGACCCCCCTAGAGTGTCAGGAGATAAGGGCCGAAACACTTGCTTGAAGGGGCTTCTCTTCTGAGGACTCTCTGCTGCCACGCTCTCCACGAGTTTCTTTCTACTGATGCATGGTAAACCATTGACTTCTGGAATAGGCCGGAGGACGTCCGGGAATGACCGGAGGACACTGGGACGTCCGGGAAAGACCGGAGGACACTGGGAAAGACCAGAACCAAGAGCTCTGTGGTCTGGCTCCCCACCTTGCCTTCAATATGTGGCTACTAAGTACAAAAAGAAAAGATGCTCCCAGGATTCACCGAAAGGGGAGAGAATGATGAATCCATCGGTGCTCAACCAATCACGACTGCAAATCCCAAACTGACTATGAACATGGACCAAATGGAATATCCATGTGTCTGTGGAAAGCGTTTCGCTACCACCCGTGGCATGAAGATCCACAGAACAAAGATGGGATGTGTGAAGACTCATCTGAATGAGCAGCAGCGCACTGCATCAGCAGATAAGACGTCGGAAGACCAAGGCCAGGATTTAAACCACAGTGCCAAGGACATCCACGCTGTTGGTTCGGATGAGGAATTTGCACAGGCCCTCGATGCCAGGCGCCTGAAACTCAACCTGCCACGAGCAAACGAAGCTGAAGATTGGGAGAAACTGGATGCAAAAATCGTCCAAAGACTCGATGCACTGATAGGGAAAAGCACCCTGGAACACAAACTAGCCACATATGGGGAAATTGTGTATGCCACATGTAGAGACGCCTATGGAGCAAAACTACCCAAAGAAAAAAACACCCCCAAAGAAATCCAGACGCCAAGAAGAGATGGACAAGATCAGGGTCCAAAAGAAAAACCTCAAGAAGCAAATGAAGACCGCACTGCCAGCTGAAAAACAAGGCTTGGAAAAACTCTGGAAAGACCTGAAAGCAAAACACAGCGCCCTCAGCAAAGCGGAATCTGCGAGGAAGAGGAAGAGCAAAAAGAAGAAGACACAAGAGAGCTTCTTCAGAGACCCCTTCCAGTTTGCCAGAACACTGTTTGAGCAGCCAAAATCTGGGACCCTAAGTGTGGACAAAGGAGTTCTTGAGCAGCATCTGAGGAAAACATACTCTGACTCACAGAGCAAAGCACCACTCGACATTCAAGGTCTGGTGTGGCCAACCAACCCTGAGGAACAGTTCAATGACAAGCCTCCAACGTTGGCGGAAATCAAGAAGGTGGTCGACAAAGCCAGAGCCAAATCATCACCAGGGCCAAACGGAATACCTTACCAGCTGTACAAGAAATGTCCAAGGTGCTGGAGTGGCTCCACAGGTTGCTGCGATCAGCTTGGAGAAACCAGATCAGCGGCCAGTGGATGACGGCATATGGTGTGTACATCCCCAAAGAGCAAAACTCAAGTGACATCAGCCAGTTCAGGCCAATATCACTGCTGAACGTCGAAGGGAAAATCTTCTTCTCTGTCATGGCAGCAGGCTGACCAAGTACCTCATGGAAAACAAGTACTTGGATGTGTCAGTCCAGAAAGGTGGCATCTCAGTCGTAGCTGGCTGTGTAGAACACGCCACTATGATCTGGGACGCAATCCAAAGAGCCAAAACAGAAAAGAGAGACCTGTACGTAGTGTGGCTTGATCTGGCAAACGCATATGGATCTGTACCCATGAGATGATACAGTTGGCTCTTGAGATGTACCATGTGCCAAAGAACATCTGCGACATGCTCAAGAAGTACTTCAATGCTTCTCAATGCGGTTCTCTACCAAGGAGTACACAACAGATTGGACCAACTTGGAAGTGGGCATTGCAATGGGCTGTGCAATTTCCCTAATACTGTTCGTGTTGGCAATGGAAGTCATCTTGAAAGCAGCAACAAGCAACGCAAGACAAGCAGACCTTGGCGATGGATACAAGATGCCCCCTCTCAAGGCCTTCATGGATGACACTACAGTGATTTCATCCAGAGAAGACGAGACACGTCATGTGCTGGAAAGGCTGGACGACATAGCTGCCTCATCCAGAATGAAGTTCAAGCCAAAGAAATCACGGAGTCTCTCACTGAGGAATGGAAAAGTGGCCGAATCTGTGGTCTTCAGTGTTGCCAACCAGGCCATTCCAACAGTCACAGAAGAGCCAGTCAAGAGCCTTGGAAGATGGTATGATGATACGCTGAAAGACACACAAAGAGCAAAAGAAACCAAACAGATGTTGGAAGAAGGCTTGGAGACCATTGACCAGTGTGGGCTCCCTGGCAAATACAAGGTCTGGTGTCTGCAGCTCATGCTGATACCAAAGCTCCTATGGCCTCTGATGATATAAGACATCTGCACCAGCATAGTGGAGGCAATGGAAGCCAAAATCAACAAGTTCACAAGGAAATGGCTTGGTCCCACCCTGTCTGACTGACATAGCGCTGTACTGTCGCCAAGCAAAGCTGAAACTACCACTGAAATCCATCCTGGAGGAATACAAAGCAGGGAAGATCAGACTTCAAAGCATGCTGGAGGACTCAGGAGACAAGGTGGTAGAAGCAATCAAGCCCCAGCTGAAGACAGGCAGAAAATGGAAAGTTCAAGAGGCGATGGATTCTGCAAAAGAAAGTCTCAAGATCAGAGAAATAACAGAACACACACAGACCAACAGATAAGGACTGGGGGTGACCAAAACTGAATGGTGTCAAAGGCCAAAGAAAAGCCAAAAGAGACATGATGATTCAGGAGATGAGAAAAGAAGAAGACCAAAAAAAAAAAAAGACTCCAAAAAGCAGTCCAGCAGAGCCAGCAAGGGCAATGGACAACGTGGGAAGTGCACTCCAAAGAAGTCTCGCTTAGAATGACATTTGGCACATGGCCACTCTCAGGATCAGCTTCATTCTCAGATCTGCATATGACCTTCTGCCCTCAAATGCAAACCTGGTGAAGTGGGGAAAAACAGACGATCCTGCATGCCCCCTCTGCCATGAAAAACAAACAGTGGAGCATGTCCTAAGCTCATGTAAAGTAGCCCTGGCTCAAGGAAGGTACACATGGAGGCACAACCAAGTGCTCAAAGAGATTGTACAAGTAGTCTGGGCTAGTACCAACACCACAAAAGGGAAAATCAGGACTCCAAAGCACCCGCAACATTCTTCACGGCAGGAGGCGGCAATCATGGCCAAGAACAACAGTGCCACTCGGAACATGCAGGCAGAGTCTGCTGGACGGGGCAGATGACTGGGAGTGCACTGTAGACCTCCCAGTATAGAATGGAAGAGTCACCCAGAGATCATCAGCAAGAGTGGCATGAGACCAGACATAGTAGTCCACTCTCAGTCAACCAAGCAGCTGATCATGATCGAGCTCACGGTGCCATGTAAGAACAGAATGGAGGCAGCTCAAATCTACAAGACTGAAAAGTATGCTGATCTGGCAAACAGCCTGAGGAGAGAAGGCTATTAGGTCAAAGTCCTCACTGCAGAAATTGGAGCTAGGGGGTTTGTAGGAACGTCTGCATACAGCCTCATGAAATAGCTCTCAGTTGCAGGGAGGGAAAAACCAGAGCCCTGAAAGCAATAGCAGAAGCGGCAGAGAGGTGTTCAAGCTCTGGTCAAGGAGGAACAAAAGTGAACTTCATAAGGCTTAAATTTCCTACAAATGTCAGGTGTCCCTGTGGCTCGGTGGTTAGAGTGCGAGTCATTAAGTGGAAAATGAGCATGTCCAGGGTCATGGGTTCGAATCCCAGCCATGGCTCGTCCCAAGATGGGGAAAAAAAGGGGCAGCAGAGGGACATCCAAAGTCTTGAACCGGGTGTGCCCAACGCCCCTAGAGTGTCAGGAGATAAGGGCCGAAACACTTGCCTGAAGGGGGTCTCTCTTCTGAGGACTCTCTGCTGCCACGCTCTCCACGAGTTTTTTTTCTACCAGAGTGATTTCCTGAACAATTCACACAGCGCCTGGCGTTGGAACATTTGTTACTGCCATGGCCAGACAGACCACATCTGTTTGGAGCGACATGCGGGTTTTGTATTTCCCAGTCTGTTGCAGCGAGTGCAACGAAAGACTTGCGGAACAAATGGTTTAATATCGAAAGACTGAAACCCCAGAAAATTTTTTTGGGGAAGACCTGGGACAGTGAAGGTAATTTTCACAGCACTCGAGTCACTACCATCTTTATTTTTCAATCTTCTGACCGCTTTTGCTCCTGGTATTTCTCTTCTAATTTCACCAAGAGAAATATCAACAGGAATGGGTTTAATCACCCCTTCGGTATACACTTCAGGATGGAGCAGTTGATAGTGCTGCCAGCCAGATTTTTTGTATCTAAGAGAACTTTTAGCTGATCAGCGGAAGTACAGCAATCAACCATTTTCCGGACGACAGTTGTTTCTGTTCAGTAATGGGTCCGATGGTATTGGTCCACAGCTTTCTGCTGAGAACCCTAATACCAGCCAAAGTTGCAGAACCCTTTTTAGTGTCTTCCAAAATGACTGGAAAATGGAAAGACGATACTTTTTTTTTTTATTCTGAAAGATTTTTGTGTCGTAGACGTGGTCTCTCTGACACACGGCGATGTAAGTGATGTTTTAACAGTGGATGAGGATGACGGACACAAGGTGGAGACCTCGACAGCCTCTACTGTCTGGTCAGCATTGGCTGTTTCATTCTTTTTTTTAATCATTTAATGAAGATGCATACCGATTAACGAGATGTTCTTTCTTCCCATTCTTAGGAAGATCATTTTAATTAAATTCAATAAAAACACAAAACACCGTCTTTTTTTTTTAGCGCAAGCTTTCGACTCTCGAGCCACTGCTCTTCTTCAGGCCGCATGACAACAAGTGACGCAACAGAAAAAAAATGACGTCCATTGGTGAGATTATCTGTGACATCATTTTCTGA
Source organism: Conus ventricosus (assembly GCA_018398815.1). Lineage (NCBI taxonomy): Eukaryota > Metazoa > Mollusca > Gastropoda > Neogastropoda > Conidae > Conus > Conus ventricosus. The sequence goes on along the minus strand of CM031600.1, from coordinate 50,742,334 downwards.
TAATAGTCTTTTTTAATGAGAGACTTAAAGGTCATTCAGCAGATCTGGATTTGTTTTAAATTTTGACAGATTAGTTGAGACTGCCATTGCCAATCTGGCAGAAAAATGGGGAAAAAAGAGGGAGGGAGGGAGGGAAGAAGGGAGAAATTGAAGAAAGCCTCGCAGGAGAAAAAGTGGGGAGACTGAGAAAGGATGTGAGGGTAGGGAAAAAAAAGAAAATAAAGGTGGGCGCGCACACACACACACACACACACACACACACACACCGCGCGCGCGCACGGATGGACGCACGCAAGCACACACACACCAACAACAACGACAGCAAACAAATGGTCAAACAACAAACACTACAGTAACTGTACACGAGAACCCATCACTAATTATGACTAGCATTACATGGTATGAGTTTGATAGAAACGATAAACAGCTTACTTGCTATGAGTTTGAATAGAAATTATAATACTACTTTAAAACACACATACACACACACGCACGACACATGCGCGCGCGCGCGCACACACACACACACACACAGCCGTTAGTTTAGGGTTTTTGGAAAAAGACAGGACTTTTCAAATCATCCAGTCCCAGACTGTCGACTAGAAAGTAAACACTGCTCAGATTAAAAAAAAAATCAATTAGGCCTAGGCAAATTGAATAGCGCAGCAATGTCCTGTATCACGACTATATGAAAATACTCAAGCCAATTTAACAGGCCTGAGAGCCGTGGATGAATCTCATTCTAGTGACAGAAGGAAACACCAATTTGGATTTTAAGAAGTAAAAGAGGTGGGAGAAGTTAGACGGCACCGCACACTGACTTGACTGTGGACTGGAGAATCCGGAAGCTGATCCACCGTGTCAAGAAAAACGAAAGCAAACACGACAGCACACGCAAATTTGCTGTGTTAATGACGTCAAGATCGGTGAGACGCAGAGAAAACACAAAAGACGTCACAAACAAGCAGCAGGATTGGAACTTCAGGCAGTGTCAGCAGGTCCCACGCGGCCACAAGACCCACCCGCAGCGCAGCAGTCAGCGGAGGACACGGAACGGCGCCGCCACCCCAACGGCAGAAGGGGATGAGGTCGATCCCCCTTCTATCAGCCGGACGGACCTTTCTGCCCAAACTCTAATTACTGGTTCTCTTAAGCTCAATTTAAATCATAATATAAAATCAATAACTCTCACGGAAGACAAAGACATCACAGAGAGATGGACAGAGTATTGTTCCGAGTTGCACAACCACCCAATTACAGGAGATCAAAAGCTTCTGGACGTTCAAAAACCCATAGTTGACGATGATCACCCAGTAATGCGCGAGAAGTGAGGGCCGCAATACAAACACTAAAGAGTGGAAAATCAGCAGGAGTAGACAACATACCCGCTGAATTAATAAAACATGGAGGAGAGGCAACAGTAGACATCTTGACCACCATCTGCAACAAAATCTGGCAGACAGGTGAATGGCCTACAACATGGACACAATCGCTGATCATAGATCTTCCCAAAAAAGGCAATCTCCAACTATGCCAGAACTATAGAACCATCAGCTTAATCAGCCACGCAAGCAAGATCATGCTCAGAGTTATCCTAAACCGTTTAAGACCTCAGGTAGAAGAACTCATCGCCGAAGAACAAGCCGGCTTTCGCAAAGGCAGCAGCACTACGGAGCAAATTTTCAACCTACGAGTCCTCTGTGACAAACACCTCCAGCACCAAAAAGAACTATACCACGTGTTCATTGACTTTAAAAGAGCCTTTGACAGAGTCTGGCACAGTGCACTGTGGGCCACCATGAGGAAGTTCAACATGGGAGAGAAACTGACCCACATCATCCAGCATCTATACGCCAATGCCACAAGTGCAGTACTCGCCAACAACATGATGGGAGACTGGTTCCACACAACTGTTGGAGTTCGCCAGCGGAGACTGGTTTCCCACACACTGTTGGAGTTCGCCAGCGAGACGGTTTCCACACAACTGTTGGAGTTCGCCAGCGGAGACGGGTTTCCACACAACTTTTTGGAGTTCGCCAAGGTTGTCTCCTATCTCCTTTCCTTTTCATCGTGTTCCTAGAAAGGCTAATGATCGATGCCCTTGAAGATCATGAAGGCACGGTCAGCGTTGGAGGCAAAACCCACACGAACCTCAGATTTGCAGACGACATCGATGGGGTTGCCGGAAATGAAGAAGAATTGGCCAGACTAGTCAGCCACCTTGACAACACCTCAACAAGATATGGGATGGAAATCAGCGCAGAGAAACCAAACTGGGTGACTAACAAATATGGCACCATAACAACTGAAATCGCTGTCAAAGGCCATAAAATTGAAACTGTCAACCAATTCAAGTACTTAGGGGCAACCCTTTCTGACGATGGATCACGACCGGAAGTCCTAAACAAGAACTGCACAATCATGTCTGCACTCGCCAAGTTAAAACCAATATGGAGGGACAAAAACATCACCATGAAGCACAAAATTCGACTCGTGCGTACGCTGGTACTGTGGATCTTCCTGTACGCTTGTGAGACATGGACCCTCACAGCAGAGCTGCAAAAGAAGATAGAAACAATGGGGAAGAGATGCATCGAAACCTCCTGGGGATCTCCTACTTGGACCACAAACCAACGAACAAATCCGACAGACCATCCAGAAACACTTAGCCCCTATAAGATCTGCTCCACTACAGTGAAAAAACGGGAAACTGAGATGGTATTTGGGCACACAACAAAATCCAGTGGCCTATCGGAAATAATCCTTCAGGGAACCGTGGAGGGGAGCAGAAGGAGAGGCAGACAGAAGAAAAAATGGGGGGGACAATATTGCAGAGTGGACAGGCAAACCTTTTGCTGAAACCCAGGCTCTCGCTCATGACCGGACAGATGGAGGAAAGTTTGGGGTACAGCGCATCAAGGCGGCGCCCCTACGACTCCATAAGGAGTTTAAGGCGCAAGCAAGGAAGGCATAAAATCAAAAGAAGACTTGAAAACAATTTGTAGAATTACAAACTCATACAAGAGCAGCAGACTGTGCCATTCCAAGATTAAGCTTAAGACCATCCAAAGAAACTCAAACCCTTGGGGAACTCCTCATGTGAGTTAGCCGAAAAATGGAAAGAGCATTTCAAACTGAATGAAACA
>CM031600.1:50737096-50739088 GCA_018398815.1 Conus ventricosus | reverse complement strand
AATTATTCTCCTGGTCTGGATCTTGGGCCAGTGTTATGTGAAGGCCATGACTTTACAGAAACTTGTATTGATGTAAATGGGAAAATTGGTTACAAGGATGCATGTATAAAATCTGTTTATAAATTGTTTGATGTGATTTAGTAAGTGTTTTTCCCTGAAGGAGAGGGGAAGAGAAAAAAACATTCGGTAGTGCGCCTTTTGGTTGATTGGAAGATTGCGTGTGCGTATGGAGTAAATGCTGTCATGAATGCATGTGGGCAAGAGTGACAGTGTGACATTTATATATTTATATTATATATATTATATATATATATATATTATATATATATATATATATATATATAACCCAAAGTAATTCAATTATAAACAAAGCTTGCTCTTATGTCTTAGATTGACGAAATAGGGGGATATATATTATATCCAAAAGCTTCTTCAGGAACTGATGCTACTCTACCTGCAAGCGTGTATCTATCTATCTATCTATTTATGTATATATATATATATATATATATATATTATATATATATATATATATATATATAGAGATCAGTATATTTAAAATGCCTAAAACAATTTTTTAAGTGCTCAACCCCTTGGGGAGCAACATTAGTTAAACAAGTTAAAAGAGGAATCTTAAAACTATCTACAAATTTGTTTCAAGCGTGTTGCGCTGTCATCAGGATGGTTTTTGGTTTTGCCCACCGCCGATGTTATATAGCGTGTGGGCTCCGTTTGCGGTTGTTTGCACGTACGGGTTGGCTGCACGTGTTTTTTTTGGGCTTTCAGGTTTTTGTTTTGGGTGTGTTCACTAACAACGATTTCCATTTATGCTGCAGTTGTTTACTATTCTTTTTTGGTGTTTAAAGTTGCTAAGTGTGGTTTGAATAGTATTAACCATTTTTCAGTTAAACAATAGGTTGCACCTTTTGAAACATTGCTGTATGGTGATGCTCTTTTATGATTTTCCAGGATATATTGTAGCTTGTTTTTGCGTCTTTACGTTTCTGATATATTTGCTCAGTTCTGTTTGGTTTTTATATTTTTCTTTATTAAATGACTGTTTGTGGTTTGCTATCTGGTTTTGAAGTGGTTTTCAGTGATCCCTATGTATGTTTCTTTTCATTTTCTGATGTCACAGTAGCCTGGTATACAATGTTGTTGTGAAGACATTTGTTTAGTGGGCACTGCTCCTTTCTGGTGCAATTGCAAGATTTCCTTTCTTCACCCTTCTTTGCTGTGTTGAATTTCATTTTGTTGGATGCGTCAATTAGGTTTTTGAGGTTGGGCTACATGAGTACGATAGTTTGACAGTGTTTTTGTTAAATATTTTGGACAGTTTGGGTTCTTTTGGAAATGAAGTTGTTAGGATTTTGAAGAATTCTTTCCCTGTGTTTGTTTTGAGTTTCCCGTCGTATGGGGGGGTTATACCATATGATTTTTCTTTTCCTATTTTTCTTGCTTTTATTTGTGTTGTTGTCTGGGTTGTATTGTAATTTGTAATTGTATCCTTGTTTGTAGTGCCTCCTGGTATTCTACTGCTGCATTGTTGAACACTCTCTCACTGCATGACAGGTTTGATAGTCTCTTGTTTATGCCATGGGGTATGGTCTTTAATATAGATGGTGGATGGTTACTTTTGGTGTGTACATAAAGAGGTGTATCGTTGGGTTTCTTGTATGGTTTATATATGTGATTGTTGAGATCCAGTGTTATGTCTAAGTAGTTCACTACCTTTTTGTTTGCTTCAATGGTAATCTTTAAGTTGTGGTTTTGGAAGATTTTGCATAGTTCTTTCTTTGTTTTCGATGGTTCTTGGATTGTTGGTTAGTGCAGCAAGGCCATCGTCTCTGTATAGTCCGACTTGTTTTCGAGTTTTTCTTGATGTTGGACAGCATGAATAGTCGACCAGTTCACATGTTTCTGCTCCATAATATGATCCATGGTTACGTCGAATGTTGAGTTTCTGTTGGTTTTCCTGATCCAGGTTTCATT
>CM031600.1:50722096-50732096 GCA_018398815.1 Conus ventricosus | reverse complement strand
AAACCCAAAACGTAAAAGTGTCGGCCAAAATCTACAGAACAGTAAAAAAAAAATTTTTTTCTTAATTTAAATTTGGGGAACATGGGTTGTTTTTTAAAAAATCTACTCGGGGCCGTCCCAAAGAATCCCACGCATTAAACCGTGGCATTGGGGCGGGTGGTGATCAATTTTAAATTTTAACACACGTTGAAATTTAAAAGCAGCTAATTGCTGATTTGGTCACGTAAAGGGAAAACGGGTACAACATCAATATATAAATGGAAAATTTCCCGCCCTGGGGTGAAAAGCTATAGATAAAAAAAGGCTAAAACCGTTTGAAATGAAATTTGGCGGGTTTTTTGGTGTTGTGACCCGAGGATGGTTTTAGTTTAATCTCTAAAAAAAAAAAAAACCGTTTAAAAACCTTAAAAAAAAACTTTTTTAAAACGGGTTAAAAAGACTTCTATTTCCTCTGCTTTTCTAAAAAGGGCCTTTGTGCCCATTGCACCTACGGCTACTCTCAAAAATTTAAAACCCGTTTTTTGGGCTTTAAAAAACTTTTATTTATAACGAAAAAACCCCCCGTTAAAAACCCCAAACCCTATAAAAGAAACTGTTTAAAAACCCACTTCTTGAAATTTAGCAGGTAGTTGTTGTGCCCCAAAGGGAGGGTTTTGGACTAATCTCTAAAAAAAAAAAAAAAACCTTTTAAAAAACCTTTTAAAAAAACTGTTAAAACCCCGGTTTCAAAACATCTTTTCCTCTTTTTTTTCTTCAAAGGCCGTGTGTTTTTGGGCACGGGTTAAAATCAAACCTAGAGGGACACCCCCGAGTAACATAGGGTTTTGGGGCCAGTTTCAAACGACAGTTATTTTTGCCCTTTTTAAAAAACCGTTAAAAAACCCGTCCCCCCCCAAAAAAAACGATCAAAAATAAAAATCTTTTTGATGTTGGGGGGGAAAAAGGGGAGTGGGTGGAATCCCCCCCAAACTTGGCAGGGTTTCCGGTAATATACTGGGGAAAACCACTGGGTTTTTCGTTTTTTTTTTATGCCCGTTATTTATCACCTTTAAAAAAGCGTTTTTTTCAAAATTTAGACCTTTCTTGATAAATTTTTGGTTTATACGGTGAATTTTAAATGAGAAAAATTGATACACAACTTAAAACAAACCCAAAAACTTAAAATTGAGCGTTAAAAACCTTTTATTATATAAATTTAGACCTTTTCTTGATTAAATTGGGGATACAGTTTGCATTTTAAAACACGCTGAAAAATTTGTTTAACAATTTAAACGAACCAAAAATTTAAAAATTGCCCCTTTAAAAACCTTTTTTTATAAAATTTGGGGCCGTTCCTGACCCAAATTGGGTATACGAGGGCAGTTTTACACGAGGGAACAATCTTATACAATTTCACGAACAAAAAATTAAAAATTTGAGCTTTTAAAAACCCGGGTTAAGATCCGTTTTTTCTAAATTTGATTTTTTCTTGATGTTTTTTGGTTTATACAGGTGAATTTTTAAAAAATGCTAAATAATGTTTAACAATTTTCACGAACCCAAAAACTTAAAATTAAACCTTTTAAAAAACCTTTAAAGTTTCCGTTTTTTTCAAAATTTTAGACCTTTCTTGAGGAAATTTGGTAACGGTAAATTTTTAAATGCTGAAAAATGTTATAAAAACTTAAAACAAACCCCGAAATTTAAAAAGGGGGCCCTTTTTAAAAAACCTTTTATTATTTTAAATTTAGCCCCGTTCCTGATAAATTGGGGGAAACCCAGATGCAGTTTTACACGCTAACCAATGATATAAAATTTACACGAAAAAAATTTTAAAAATTTGGGGCTTTTTAAAAACCTTTTTAAGTTTCCGTTTTTTTCTAAAATTTAGCCCTTTCTTGATAAAAATTTGGTATACAGGTGAAGTTTTAAAATCTGAATAATATATAAATTTACACGAACCGAAATTTAAAAAATTTGAGCTTTAAAAAAAAACCATTATTTATAAATTTAACCATTCTTGAAAAAATTTTGGGAAACAAAATCCGTTTTACTTGCTGAAAATAAATAACAATTAACGAAGGGAAAACTTAAAAAATTTGACCTTTAAAAAAAACCGTTATTATTTAAATTTGGGACCTTTTCCCTGAGAAATTCGGATACAATGCAGTTTTCCCACGCTGAAAAATATATAAATTTACCCGAACAAAAACTTAAAATTGAGCTTTTAAAAACCCGTTAAGATCCTTTATTTTCTAAATTTAGACCTTTTTTGGGAAAAATTTTGGTAAAGGTGAATTTTTAAATGATGAATAATGATACAAAACTTACCGAACCGAAATTAAAATTGAGCGTTAAAAACCTTATTATAAAAAATTTGACCATTCTGATTAAAGGGGGATACAGATGCAGTTTTACCGTAAACCCAATGATATACAATTTACACGAACCGAAATTTAAAAAATTTTGACCTTTAAAAAAACCCGTTTTTAAAAAAATTTTAGACCTTTTCCGATAAAATTCCCGGGTTTTACAAAAGCTTTTACACGATAAACAATCATATCTTTTTCCCCGCCCCCTAAAATAAAACCCTTTAAAAAACCCTTTAAAGATCCGTTATTTTCTAAATTTGGGAACCTTTTTTTATGAAATTTGATATACGGGTGAATTTTTAAAATGTTTGATAATATAAAACAACTTACACGAAACCGAAATTTAAAAATTAAAACCTTTAAAAAACCCTTTAAAGATCCCTTTATTTTCTAAATTTAGACCTTTCTTGATAAAATTTTGGAAATACAGGTGAATTTTTAAAGGTTTAAATTAATGATATACAATTTACACAACCGAAATTTTAAAATTTGACCGTTAAAACCTTTAAATTTATAAAAATTTAGCCCGTTCCTTTTTGAAAAGGTATACAGATCCCGTTTTACCCCGCTAAACCCAATATATACAATTTAAAACGAACAGAAATTTAAAATTGAGCGAAAAAAACCCGTTAAGCCCGTTTTTTTTCAAAAATTTAGCCCTTTTCTTATAAAATTTGGTAAAACAGGTGAATTTTTAAATGCAAAATAATGATTAAAAACTTACACAAAACCGAAATTTAAAAAATGAGCTTTAAAAAACCATTATTATAAAATTTTTAAGACCTTCTTGATAAAATTTTCGGTATACAGTTTCCTTTTTAAACTGCTGAAAAATTGATTTACAACTTACACGAAGGGAAAATTTAAAAAATTGTCCTTTTTAAAAAAACCGTTTTTTAATAAATTTAGCCCGTTCCCTGATGAAATTGGGTTATACGTTTGCATTTTTAAAAACCCGCTGAACAATGATATAAAAATTTTACCGAACAGAAATTTAAAAATTTTGAGCTTTTAAAAAAAGTTAAGACCCGTTTTTTCCCTAAATTTTAGGGCCTTTCTTGATAAAATTTTGGTACAAGTGAAGTTTTAAAGGGGGGGAATAATGATATAAAAAATTTTCACGAACCGAAAACTTAAAATTGACTGTTAAAAAACCGTTATTATATAAATTAGAGTTCCTGATGAATTTGGGTTAAAATACCGATGCAGTTTTACACGCGGAAAAAATGATATCCCAATTTACACAACAGAAATTTAAAAATTGGGGTTTAAAAAACCCTTTAAAAATCCGTTTTTTTCCCAAAATTTAAACCTTTCTTGATAAAATTTTGGGGTTTACAGGTAAGTTTTTAAATGCTGAATAATGTATACAATTTACCCCAAACCCGAAATTAAAAATTTGACCGTTTAAAAAACCGTTAAAAACCCGTTTTTTTCCAAAATTTTAACCTTTTTTTTGATAAAAATTTGGGTTTAAAGGTGAAGTTTTAAATGCGAAAAATTGAATACAATTTACACAAACCAAAATTAAAAATTGGGACCTTTAAAAAAACGTTATTATAAAAATTTTAAGCCCTTTTCCGAAAAAATTGGGTAAAACAGATGCATTTTTACACGATGAACAATCATATACAATTTAAAACGAACAGAATTTTAAAAAATTGAGCTTTAAAAAAACCTTTAAAAAGATCCGTTTTTTTTCTAAATTTCCCCCCTTTCTTGATGAAATTTGGTATAAAAGGTGAATTTTTAAAATGCTGAAAAAGGGGGATATAAAACTTACACGAAACCGAAACTTAAAATTGCCCTTTAAAAACCGTTTTTAAATAAAAATTTTTAAAACCATTTTTGTGAAATTCGGTTACAATCCATTTTTTACACTAAAACAATGAAATACAATTTACAGGGAAGGGGGAAAACTTAAAAATTGCCCCGGGGTTTAAAAACCGTTTTAAAATAAATTTAGACCGTTCCTGATAAATTGGTATACGATGCATTTTACACGCTGAAAAAGGGTATAAAATTTACACAAAAAACAAAAAAACTTAAATTGAGCTTTTTAAAAACCGTTAAGATCCGTTATTTTTTAAATTTTTGACCTTTTTTTGTAAAATTTGGGTTTTAACAGGTGAATTTTTAAATGCGGGAATTTAATGATATACAATTACAGGGAACCGAAACTTAAAATTGCTTTTAAAAAGCCTTTAAATTATAAAAATTTAAGCCCGGTTCCCCTTGTGAAATTCGGTTTTTACCGATGCATTTTTACACGCTGAAAAATTGTATCCCAAAATTTCACAAACCGGGAAATTTTAAAAAAGGAGCGTTAAAAACCTTTTAAGATCCGTTATTTTTTTAAATTTTAAAACCTTTCTTGTGAAATTTGGTATACAGGTGTAGTTTTTAATGCTGAAAAAATGATATGCTACTTACACAACCGAAAACTGGAAGATGACCCCTTTCTACAATTTGCCCTGGGGGAAGCCTCCATCTCCCCAGAGACCCTGACTGCTGCTTTACGCCCTGTTTTAAATTGGGGTTTGCAACCCAGTAACCCGGGCCCAACCTGGGGAACCTCTTCAGAGACCATCTTGCTGAAAAATTTCCTTTTTCCAAGTCCGAAGAGATGTCTGTTATGAAGCGCAGTAAAGATCCATCTAAAAACCCAAACCCCTTTTTCTTTATTCAGGGAAAACTCTTCCTTCTTGGAGGGAAGTCTACCGAGGGGTATGGGGTGCCAAAAATCACCAACACAAATGGCCTTTGTGAAAATACCGCGAAAACCAATTACGACACTACTGCCCCCCGGGCAGCAGTATGATCGAGAAGAAGGGTGAAGCGAACCCCGGAGAGTTACGACAGCTTTTTTGGGGCCTTTGGTTTTAGCAGGCAGGATCCCCCAGGGAAGCAGCAACCCAAAAGTTCCCTTTATGCTCCATGAGGGATAGGAAAGACCACCCGGGAAACTTATTGAACAGGATCTGCTCCACACAAAAAAAGTGGAGCACTGTTCCAGTGGCATTGCCCCTACCTTTTGCGGGTGGGGGGGGCAGTAAATTTTTACCCTTTTTTTTTAAGGGCCCTCTGGGTGCCGACAAGAAGAAAAAGCCAAAACCCTTTCCCCTTTAAGCGTTGGGGGGCAACGTTTTTGGGCCCAAAATCATCCAAAAAGGCTGCAAAAAAGGCATAAAAGGGGAAGCTCCCCTGACCCACAAAGCTGTCTACGAGGGCCTTTGGGCTTTGCGGTGCAGGAAACCCCCCAATGCCCGGCCAATTGGGGGGGCCCTCCCAACGCTGTTTCCCTTGGGGGGTTTTGGCGATCCTCCCTGTCCCCCCTCAATGGCACCAAAGCCAAAATTGTTAAACGCCTGTCTGAAGAAATGGGGGGGCAAAGATTGTTAAATATGAGAGCCCCCTTCCCGGGAAAACCCCAGACACCACTTCCCAAAATTCTGCTTTACATTGGCAATGGGGCCATTGAGGGCATGTTCCCAAAACTATATTGGTCCCACCAGCACTTTTGCCAGTTTTATGATAGCCCGGAGGATCTGATAGAAACATCTACCCGGGTCTTCCCTGCTCACTGTGCGGGGCTCAGATGGTCAGCGGGAAAGGGGTTTAAAACCCCCCGGGAAAGGCGGGCAAAAGGCCCAAACAGAAAAATCGTACTGATTTCCCCGGAGAGGAAACCCTTTCAATCGTTTACAGAATATGAAAGAGGGAGTCCTTTTTTTCCCCAAGAAAATCCCGAACCATTGAGATTTCTGGGCTTTCCCCCGCAGAACTGTTCTGAAATCTGGATCCCCCTTTTCATTCTCCCTCCCTGGAAACCCCCCAAAGGTGATTTAAGGCCCCCCCGATCCCGTCTTAAACCCGGATGCAAGGAACGTTGTAAAGGGGAAAAAATCATGTGGCCCCCCAAAAAAAGTAAAGGGGCCCGCTCCCCCAAAGGCCTGGGCCCCTGGACTCACCCCTGCCTTCCAGTTTGAAAGGCTTCAGTTTTTCCCGGAACCAGCTTTCGTCTGACCACATCAAGAGCCAGGGCAGACATTTTTAACCCTTTGGGGGAGGGCCCCGACCCTTCCCCTGTTTTAAAACATGGGAAAGTTCTACGGGTTCAGCACACGAATGGAAAAGCAGAATCACTGGCTATTTCTTTTCGCCCAAAAAGGGAAACCAGAAAGTTGTCCCACCCGAAAGGCCCCCCAATTTGACATGGTACAACGTTGGCCAAAATCATCAAAGAGGGTCCAACCGTATAAATTTATGAAAACCCCCCATGACCCCCAAAACTGGGCTACGTGGCCATGGACCTACGCTCAGGGGCATTTAAACCGGGCCCCGGGCCCGTGGGGGGGGCATCCCAACGCTGTTTTGGGGACTTTAGGAGAAATCCCTTTTGTCCCTTTTGGGCCCCAGCAAACATGGGGCAACGCCTGTCTGAAGAAATGGCGGGCATGATTGTTTAAAAATGAGAGCCCATGTTTTGGAAATCCCCAACACCAGCTTCGCCAAAAATTCTGTTGACATTGGCAAGGTGCCCTTGAGTTTAAAGTTTCCCCGAAAATATTTTGGTCCCACCCGCACAATGCCCCCTTTTTTGAAGCCAGGAGGATCTGATAGAAGCAGTTTACCCGGGTCTTCATGCCACTGTGCAGACTCAGACTGGGTCAGCCCGGGAAAAAACCATAATCCCCCTCCCAAAAGAGGGCTGGCAAAGGCAAACAGAAAAATCGTACTGACTTCCCTGGAGGAAAATTGTACAGAAACTTGGGTTTACAGAATGATGATGAGGGGCCTTTTCCCCAAAACTTAACCCCCCTGAGATTTTGGGCTTCCACCCCTTTAAACTTTTTGCTGAAATTTTGGATCCCCAAAGACATTCTCCCCCTCACTGGGCCCCCAAAGGTGATCAATGGGCCCAACCCGGATGGGGTCCCTTTACCTACTGCACAGGAAGTTGTAAAGCGGGAAAATTTTGTGGCCCCCCCCCAAAGGGGGGAACCCGGGGCTGCTCCCCCAAAAATTTCCCCCTTGGAAACCCCTTGGGCTCCCCCCTGCCATTCCAGTTCTATGGCTTCATTTCCCAGGGGAAAACCCGCTTTTTGCTCCCCACCATCATCAAGAGCCAGGGTCAGACTTTTTTATCCCTTGGGAGGGCCCGCCGTTTCCCTGTTTTCCCCATGGAATTTCTACGTTGGGAGGGATCACGAACTGGAAAAAAGCAAAAAACACGACTAACCCCTTTCGCCCCAAACAGGGGGACCCCCGAAATGTTGTCCCCAAACCCAAGGGCCCCCCAATAGAAAATGATACATCCCTGAAAAAGCAATCTTTTCACAAAAGTTTTCATGTTTGAATTGGATTTAACGTCCGTGCCCAAAACAAGGGTAAAGCAGATGGCTGGGCCGTCACCTTAGCCGACACCTGCGGGGGCCCAGGGTGGGTTTGGGGGGGGAACCCCGGTTCATTTTAGCTGGCACGTTAAAAATTTTCCCAAAACCAAGCCCGGGGGTCGAAACCCCGACCTTTGGATCCCTGAGTCCAGCGCCTATCCACTAGGTTATGGGGGCCCCCTACAGAATTGTCCCCTTTGGGCACTTTTTAACCGGAAATTTAGAAAGCTCGGTTTTTGTTCACAAATTTCAGGCATCCCCAAAGGACTGTGATCGTATTTGGAAAAAAAAAAACGTGAGGGAAAACAGATTAGAGGCAAGAAGGGAAATGGGGCGCCGAAGAAATTTTGTTTTTGGGAAATAGTTAGGGGGAGGCTGGAGCAATTTTTGGGTTTAGCATGGGGGAAAAAAAACAAACCCAGCTGAATTTTTTGTATTTCTTTTAAATTGGGGAAAAGAGGAAAAGGGGGGGGCCGAAAAAACATTGGGACAGAATTTCCCGAGGGGGAAACCGGGGTACACCGGCTAGTAATTTAACTAAAGCAAATGAAGGGCCCGCAGGGGAAAAAAAAGACAATACCGTTTAAAACAAAAATTTTTAGCAAGGTCCAAAACACAATTTAAACCCAAAAAACTCCCAAATTTAAAAAACAAATCAATTGAACGGGATCGTTTTAGAGAAGGCCTTTTAATTAAATTTCTTATTTAAGCAATTATATAATAAGGCCCATTCCCAAATGAAAAGGGAAAAAAACCCCCAAAACATAGTTTTTTATTAACCCTCTTGTATTCCGCTTTTTTCTGAGGGCCCAAATTTTTCCCCCAGTTTTCAGATTTGTTGGGTGCATTTAGCCTTAAAAAGGGGTATGTATGGTTCGGGTTTACCCAACCAAGAATAAACCTTGAGCCCAAAAGAAAACCCGCCCTTTTATGGTCAAAAAGGGTTTGGTTTTTTATAAAGTGAGCAAAACTTTTGTGTGTTGATGTGAAAAGGGGCGTTTTCACTGTCTCCAAAATGTCCCGAATTTTTTGTAAAATGCGTGGGACAAATTTTAATTTTCAGCCCCACCAATAGCAGTTTATCCCTGCTCTTCACGTTGTGTTTTTAAAATTTAAAAACTGCGGCCTAAGTGGATGATTTTGTCTTTTTGTCCCCCGCTTTTTTCAGTCCCCACGGTTTTCCACCCGAAATGGCACACACAACCCGTTTTCAATTTTCACAAGAAGAGTTACTGTAAATGGAAATTCCCAAGGGACAGTTTCCTTTATTGTTTTTCCCTCAAATTTCTAAACACTTTAAAGTCCGAATGTATTTTCGCAAAAGTAAAAGCTGTAAACTTTAAATTTTGGGTACCCGGTCCCCCTGCCAGTATCATCGAAGCCGTCCCCCCAATTTAAACTAAGGTAAGCACATATTCACGTTCACCCCAAACAAGGAGACTAGGGGGAACGCCCCTACGTTGAGCGACCCTTCTGCGCATGGGATTTTACGAAAAAAAGTCATTCTTAAAGAAAGCATAAAAAGGCACCTTTCGAAAGGGGACACCCCTGGTTGACGTTTTTTTAAGCGTCGTCCCTTAGTTTTTCATACGGCCCCTCTTTGATGCCTGGGTGATAGAGCTCCCCCTGCCTTTGATTTTTTCTAATTTTGATGGTTGATGGGCCTTGGAAAAGGGGGGATCAGGACTGTTTTTTTCTTTATTGGGTGTGAACCGGGAAAAAGCAGACAAGTTTCGTCAAAAAGGGGGCCCAAAAAATTCTTGTTTGTCAAAGCCAGAGGATCAAATTTAAAACGCCTGTTTTGTTTAAAAATTTTCAAAAAAAAACATTATGTCATTTATTTCAGTAAGCCTGAACACTTTCAACAAATTTCTTTTCCCCAACATTTTCATGCAAATGGGGATGCCACATACATGCTGAGTTCGGCAAAGGGGGGGTGAAGCACGAAATTTTAAAGTTCATTGCTTAAAAAAGTTTAGAACACTCAAAAACCCGAATGTAAACATGATTTTACCCCTTTAAAGTTTTTGCGGGGATTAAGCAAATTTTAGATGTCATCTTTTTTAGTAAGGGAAAGGGTATGGGGTTTTTAAAATCATTTTTTAGGGTTTCAAACCCCCTTTTTGCATTCCTTAGGATTTGATTTGGGGGTTTAAAAACAAGAAATCATTGGGGTTTTCGTTTGGGGAAAAATTGGGGGAAATTTGGAAACCCCCTTTTCCAAGGGGGGGGGGAAACTGATGTCTTTTTTTG
>CM031600.1:50697685-50700185 GCA_018398815.1 Conus ventricosus | reverse complement strand
TTCCGGGAAAAGTAGTTTAAGGGTTAACCCGCGCTTAATAGGAAATTCTTTCCAAACACCGGAGTGAAACACGGCAAGAATGTGTGCACCACGAGTTTAATTAACTGGTTTGGAATGAACTCCGCGATCAAAAAACCCACTGGCAGACACGTGGCACGTGCAAGCGTGGTACCCCTAAAGAACGCAATATGCGGGTTCCGTCCCATGGGGCAAAACCAACGGTCAGTGATTCAACGCCAATTCAAACGATACTCTGATATCTGTGTGCAGAAAAACGGTCAAAAATGGGAGCCAGTCCTTCGTCCCGTGTGTTTTTTGATAATGAGGTCCCACGCGACAGCATGTTCCTGAAACTACATTATGAAAGGGAAAGTCGGAGAACGGAGCCCCAGGTCGAGGTAGAATCAGAGTAGGTCGCACAGCTAAAGAACGGATCGCCGGCAAAATGTGAGCTGGCAACAGCAGATTTGCACTCTGCAAGGAAATGTAGCAGATGCTCTGTGACCAAGTCCTAGCCGGAAAACAAACTGCAGGAATCCAGCCTACTGTTACCTCCAAAAATGCAGGGAACAAAGTTTTACTGTTTCCTCGTAGCCAGAAACAAAAGTGCAGGGAACAAGTTCTACTGTTTCTCTTAGCAGAAAACAAAGTGCAGGGAACAAAGTTCTACTGTTTCCTCCTAGCCAGAAAACAAAGTGCAGGGAACAAAATTCTACTGTTGCTTCCTAGCAAAAAAAAAAAGTTTCTGTTTGCAAGGGCAAGGTCTGTTTTTCGTTAGAGCCATGCCGGGGACTGGGACTACCACAACAGCACCTGGTGATAATCGAACTTATCACGCTAACCTTCTGGGGAGACAACTCCCTGGGGAAAAAACCTTAGGGAGGATCCACACCTAGGTGATGTAAATATCAGACTGAGGAAACCAGTTCAGTTTGCAGGACGTCCCCTACCCTTACAAAACGCTCAAGCAAACACATTTGGGGTCATTTTCTAAATGGTCCCAGCTACTCACTTCCACACACAAGGGAAAAAACGCAAAACATCTGTGTAAAGTTCCAGCACATCTCCAAAGACAAAGCGCAGCGACATCTTGAGGGGTGTGTACTTTGTCCTCACTGAGGACAATCCTGTCAGGGTGAACAGCACGTCCTCCCTCACGCCGGTGGGAAACTTCAAAGTAAAAGATCAAGGCCACGCTGTTGTTCGGGGGGTGGGGTGGGGTGGTGGGGGGGGGGGGGTGATTTAAAAAATGGGGGTGGACTCTACTCGTCTCGAGTTCTGTTTGCAGGAACAAATAGGCTATAACAAATTTTCTGTCCCCTGGAACAGACGAATCGTATTGACTAACATGTTTACGCTTAACCCATGCCTGATGTAAACCAAATCTGAGTTAGGTTACACAACAACTTTTCCAAAGGAAAAACCACTGGAATATCTCTGTGGGAAAAAAGCCCGACAACTTTTACCATGCCTTCCTCTCAAAGGGAGGAAAACAGCGCAGCTTCATCTTTGCCTAAACCAAATGATACAGTTGTCTCCCCAACCCAGAAAAAAAAAAAAAACCCCTTCAGTGGCTGGGTGTTGTGTGAGTGTGCCGCTTCTCCCTTGCCGCTTCTCCCTTCCTTCTTCTCCCTTGCCTCTCCCTCCGATCTTGCTGTCTTTTCCCTGCCCTGCCGCCCAAATTTGGTGATCCCAAAAGCCACGGGATGGCGCTACATTCAGTCATTTCCCGCGTCATCAGGTCGTCAGCTTCGGTGAAGGCTATACATATATCTATGTCTCATCCATTTCTACGTCCAAATTGGCCTAGTCTTCCGAAATTTGGTGAAAGGATTTTACTGTATGTAAGTGTTATGCGAGCGTTCGCAACGGAATATAGTCATTCGAAGGTCTTTACGGAGTGGAATCATGATGCTACATTGAAGGGAAAAGGGGGTGAAAGCAAACCTCACACACTCTCCCCATACTCTCTCTCTCTCTCTCTTCTCTTCTCTCTTCTCTTCTCTCTCTCTCTCTCTCTCTCTCACACACACACCCACACCACCACACACACCACACCCCCACAACCCCCGCGCGCGCGCGCGCATACTATTTCACACACACATACACACACGCGCATACACGCACACACACAAAACACACACTGACTGACTGAAACCATTTACTGTCAGATTAAATAGTGTTGTACGCACCACACACACACACACACCCCACACACACACACACAACACACACACACACACACACAACACAGGCAAGCACGGAGTACGAAGGGCACGAACTGGACACTGAGATCGAGAGAATGAAAGACTGCGTGACCATGAAGGATAGCTGAGGGGGCTGAGGGAGGAGGTTGTCACACTCCTACAGACGAAACCCGCAGGAGGAACACGGTTTAGCAAGCAGGAGGCGGACCTTGGGTGTAGACTGCTGATTTGTCGCCCAAACTTTTCCAAGAATAAAAGGGGTGGAAACGGCGATTGCGAAAAATTGTCCGGAA
>CM031600.1:50693082-50696685 GCA_018398815.1 Conus ventricosus | reverse complement strand
AAACCCCAAACCCAAACTCAAATACCCCCGGTAGAACAACCAACCAACTCCCCTAATGGCATATCACCCTACAGGATGAGAACAACCAACCAACTCCCCTAATGGCATATGACCCTACAGATGAGAACAACCAACCAACTCCCCTAATGGCATATCACCCTACAGGATGAGAACAACCAACCAACTCCCCTAATGGCATATGACCCTACAGGATGAGAACAACCAACCAACTCCCCTAATGGCATATGACCCTACAGGATGAGAACAACCAACCAACTCCCCTAATGGCATATGACCTACAGGATGAGAACAACCAACCAACTCCCTAATCGCATATGACCTACAGGATTAGAAAAACCCAACCAACTCCCCTAATGGCATATGACCCTACAGGATGAGAACAACCAACCAACTCTCCTAATAGCATATCACCCTACAAGATGAGAACAACCAACCAACCAACTCCCCCAATGACATATCACCCTACAGGATGAGCAGCCAATGACTCCTTCGCTACTTCACGTCAGGATGGCACTGCCATATTGTTAGAGCAAAGCAGTCTAGACGTCAGGGTGGCACTGCCATATTGTCAGAGCAAAGCAGTCTAGACGTCAGGGTGGCACTGTCATATTGTTAGAGCAAAGCAGTCTAGACGCCCAGGGTGGCACTGCCATATTGTTAGAGCAAAGCAGTCTAGACGTCAGGGTGGCACTGCCATATTGTCAGAGCAAAGCAGTCTAGACGTCAGGGTGGCACTGCCATATTGTCAGAGCAAAGCAGTCTAGACGTCAGGGTGGCACTGTCATATTGTTAGAGCAAAGCAGTCTAGACGTCAGGGTGGCACTGCCATATTGTTAGAGCAAAGCAGTCTAGACGTCAGGGTGGCACTGTCCATATTGTCAGAGCAAAGCAGTCTAGACGTCAGGGTGGCACTGCCACATTGTTAGAGCAAAGCAGTCTAGACGTCAGGGTGGCACTGTCATATTGTCAGAGCAAAGCAGTCTAGACGTCAGGGTGGCACTGTCATATTGTCAGAGCAAAGCAGTCTAGACGTCAGGGTGGCACTGTCATATTGTCAGAGCAAAGCAGTCTAGACGTCAGGGTGGCACTGTCATATTGTCAGAGCAAAGCAGTCTAGACGTCAGGGTGGCACGCCATATTGTTAGAGCAAAGCAGTCTAGACGTCAGGGTGGCACGGCCATATTGTCAGAGCAAAGCAGTATAGACGTCAGGGTGGCACTGTCATATTGTCAGAGCAAAGCAGTCTAGACGTCAGGGTGGCACGGCCATATTGTCAGAGCAAAGCAGTATAGACGTCAGGGTGGCACTGCCTCATTGTTAGAGCAAAGCAGTCTAGACGTCAGGATGGCATGTTAGAGAAAAGCAGTCTAGACAGATCTCCCACACTGGAAATGGACTCTGTTGAAGCCATACGGCTGTTATGGCCGTTAAGGCAAAACAAACAAACAAACAAACAAACAAACAAACAAACAAACAAGCTAGCAAACACAGGAGAGAGGAAGGGGGAGTAAACAATGGGCAATTTTGGCGCAGATCCTCCGGAAAGTAGCATATAAATTGAAAGATTGCACTGCATTTCAAAGAAGGAGAGCGAAAGGATGAGGAAGGGAGGATGAGGAGAAAAAGGTGTGTGTGTGTGTGTGTGTGTGTGTGTGTGTGTGTGTGTGCGTGCGTGCGTGCGTGCGTGCGTGCGTGCGTGCGTGCGTGGTGCGTGCGTGCGTGCGTGCGTGCGTGCTGTGCGTGCGTCGTGTGTGTGTGTGTGTGTGTGTGTGTGTGTGTGTGTGTGTGTGTGTGTGTGTGTGTGTGTGTGTGTTTATGTATATCAAACAGTAGAGCTCACGAACCTCCCTTGTCTCTACATTTGATAATATTACATAATGATTTTAGTTTTTCACCAACTTATTTCCTTACCGCATTTTATTTTTTATTCTACTTTTTAACATTCACTGGCTACTTTAGGGTGCTGTTGAATTCTGTTGTTGAACCCTAGATGATGAGAATACCACAAATTATAGACCGTGGTATATCTCCATTTGATGCCAAAGGAGCACACACACACACACACACACACACACACTCGGCGAGTCTTCCCGACGCATGTGAATGAGCGAATGAAAGAAGCAGGCGATATAATAGTGATGTCTTCAGAAGGTGCCTACATGCTTCTAGTGAAAATTAAGAAGTCAAATCTACTTTCTGACTTGTTGTTATCATATACTGTGTTCCATATAACCTCCTCTTCCCCTTTCTCTTATAATCATAAATCATGAATGTACTGATGGACGAATTATCAGCCTGCACCAACTCTCCCTGACCGATAGATGTAAGTATGTGTGTGCTGTGTCTATCTTCCTGTTCGGCAAGCGTGTGACTCTGTGTGCGATTGCCTGTGTCTGAGAGACAGGGGTGGGGTGGGGGATAAAATGGAGAGCGTAGTTGTAAATCTAAGGTCAATAAAAACAAGTGTGTACCATTAAACTCGTATTGAATGTATCCAGGATCTTCGATAAGTCACGAATACCCACAAGATCAACTTTATCATTGCTTATATCAACATTTAAACCACAAAGAAAAGCAATGTCATGACATGCCTGCCCTTCCTCCCTAACTCTTCCCCTCTCCCCACCTCTACCCCCCCCCCCCCCCCCCCCCCCACTCCCTTTCCCCTTCCATTATTTCCCTTTCCTTTCGCAACCCACTAACAAAAGAAGAAAAAAAGAAGAACTGTGACGTCATTCCAACTTCCTACACGTCTCTTAGCCTGAACCCCGACCAATACATGCAGACGTGTCAGATGATGTCGGTAGGGAGAGGGGGATATCGCTTCAAATCAAAAATAATCTTAACTAAATGAAAGAAAAGGCTATATCTTAAACGGAGACTGCGAGAATGCTACACAGAATGTCCACCAATGAGACAACTACTTTTCGTGTTACAAACAGGCAATATCACGTCTTACTGAGAATGTCTGCAAATGAGAAGACATCACGTCTTACTGAGAATGTCTGCAAATGAGAAGACATTACCAATCATTTGAAGATGTGAGACAGACGCTGAATCAATGACCAGGTCAATTAACTTTGTCTCTTTCATCGTTGTCTGTTTATCAGTTTGTTCATACATTAATTTTGTTCATATGTCGAGTTGCGATGTCTTGAGTGCTACGATGTCTGTCTATTGGTCGGACTGCATTAATCTACGGTAAATGCTGTATTCCGCATCAGTTAAAACAGCAGTGCGTTACACACACACACACACACACACACACACACACACACACACACACACCACACAGAAAGTATATATATAACCACACATGGGCGCTCATATATTGCACGCGCACACAGGCACAGAACAAATAAACAATGTGTGGTGTGTGTGTGCGCGCGTGCGTGCGTGCGTGCGAGCGTGCGTGCGTGCGTGCGTGCGTGCGTGTGTGGTGTGTGTGTGTGTGTGTGTGTGTGTGTGTGTGTGTGTGTGTGTGTGTGTGTGTGTGTGTGTGTGTATGGTGTTAGAGAGAGAGAGAGAGAGACAGAGAGAGAGAGAGAGAGAGAGAGAGGAGAGAGAGAGAGAGAGAGAGAG
>CM031600.1:50683082-50688082 GCA_018398815.1 Conus ventricosus | reverse complement strand
ATCGATGTCTATGTAAAAGCTGTTCCATCAAATAATTCTGATTTCGGCATCCGCAGAGGGGTTCCGGGCTCATCGCATCAGCGACTAATTAGGGGAAAAAAGTATTTAAAGGGGTTAACCCGCGTTTTGGGCATTTTTCTGCCAAACACCCGGGGAGTAAAAACCGCCAAGAATGTGTGCACCACGATTTTTAATTAATGGTCTGGAAAACTCCGCGATCAAAAAACACTGGCAACACGTGGACGTGAAAGCGGGGTCCCCCTAAAGGAGAAAATATGCGGGTTCCGTCCCATGCGCAAACAACGGTCAGTGTTTCAACGCCAATTCAAACAATATTTGATTCTGTGTGCAGAAAAAACAT
This sequence comes from Conus ventricosus, assembly GCA_018398815.1. Lineage (NCBI taxonomy): Eukaryota > Metazoa > Mollusca > Gastropoda > Neogastropoda > Conidae > Conus > Conus ventricosus. The sequence goes on along the minus strand of CM031600.1, from coordinate 50,687,721 downwards.
CAACAAGGGGGCCCAGTCCTTCGTGCCGTGTGTTTTTTGAATGAGGTCCGCGCGACAGCAGTTCCTGAAAAAAATTTGCAGGAAAGTGGGAAACGGACCACGTCGGGGTAGAATCAGAGTGGTCGCACAGCTAAAAAAACAGGATCCCCGGCACATTGGAGCGGGCACAGCAGCATTTGCACCGAAAGGGAAATGTGCAGATGCTCGGACCAAGCCCCTACCCGGGAAACAAACGCAGGGAATCCACCCCTACTGTTACCTAAAAAGTGCAGGGAACAAGTTTACTGTTTCCTGTAGCCGAAAAAAAGTGCAGGGAACAAAGTTTTCTGTTTCCTCGTCCCAGAAAACAAAGTGCGGGGAACAAAGTTCTACGTTTCCCGTAGCCAGAAAAAAAAGGCAGGAACAAAGTTTACTGTTTCCTCGGCAGAAAAAAAAAGGGGGAACAAAGTTTACTGTTTCCTGTAGCCAGAAAAAAAAGGGCGGGAAAAAATTTTACTGTTTCTCTTAGCCAGAAAAAAAAAATGGGGTAAAAAAAGTTCTCTGTTGCTTCCTAGCCAGAAAAAAAATGCGGGGAACAAGTTCTACTTTTTCCCCTGCCGAAAAAAAAAGTAGGGAAAAAATTTACTTTTGTTCCTAGCAAAAAAAATGTCTGTTTGCAGGAAAGGGTTTGTTTGTCTTTTAGAGCCATCCCGGGGGACTGGGCTCCCACAACAGCCCCGGTGAAATCGAACTATACACGCAAACCTTTTCGGAGAGACAACCCGGGGGAAAAAAAACCTTTGGGAGGATCACCCAGGGTTTAGTTGACTGGGGGAAATTTCGTTTGCGGACTCTCACCCTTAAAAAACCCTCAAGCAAACAAGGGTTTCTATCAAATTTCCGGTACTCACTTCCACACACAAGGAACAAACGCAAAAATCTGGTAAGTTCCAGCACATCTAAAGACAAAGGCAGCGACATCCGTTGAGGGAGTGTGACTTTGTCCCTCATGAGGACAACCTGTCAGGGTGAAAAAGCAAGTCCTCCTCACGCGGGGAGAAACTATCAAAATAAAAGATCAAGGCCACGCTGTTTTTGGGGGGGGGGGGGGGGGGGGGGGGTGAAAAAGTGCGAGTGACTTACCTCTCGGTTTGTTGCCAGGAAAAAAATGGCTTAACAAATTTTCTGTCCACTGGAAAGACTGAAACGTATTGATAAAATGTTTTCGTTAACCCCCTGCCCGATGTAAAGCAAAACTGGTTGGTTACACAACCCAAATTTTCCCGAGGGAAAACCACTGGAAAATTCTGTGGGACAAGCCCGACAACTTTTACCATGGTTTTTTTCCAAAGGGAGAAACGCGCAGCTTAATCTTTTCCCCAAAACCCAAAGATAAATTTTCTCCCCCAAACCCCTAAATAAAAACCTTCGGTGCTGCTGTTGTGGGTGTGCCCTTTTTTCTTTCCCTTTCCCTTTTCTCCCTTCCTTCTTTCCCTTCCTTTTTCCCCTTCCTTTTCTCCCTTGCCCTTTCCCCTCGACTTGCTTCTTTTCTCCCTGCCCTGCCGCCCAAATTTGGGGACAAGGCTACGGGTGGCGCTATTCTCATTTCCCCGCCTTTTTGTCGTCGCTTCGGGGGAGGCTATACATAATCTATTCTCATCCATTTTACGTCCAATTGGGCCCAGTCTGAAAATTTGGGGAAAGGGTTTTTCATGTATGTAAAGATGTTAGCGAGCGTTTTGCCAAAGGAAAAAGTCATTTGACGGACCTTTCGGGGGAAAAATGATGCTACTCTGAAGGAAAGGGGTGAAAGCCTACACACTCTCACTCTCTTCTTCTCTCTCTCCTCTCTCTCTTTTCTCTTCTCTCTCTCTTCTTTTCTTCCCCCTTTCTCCTCTCTCTCTTCTCTCTCTCTCTCACACACACACACACACCCAAAACCATACTAACCACACAACATAACACCACGCATAACGCGCATAACCCCGGCGAGCAAAACACACACACCACACACACACACACACACACACACACCACACACACACCACAACACTTACAGCAGCCAGAGTCGAAGGGGAGAAACTGGGCATGGTCGAGAGAAATGAAAGAAGAGATTCAATCTCCATGAAAACTGCGTGACCATGAAGGACTAGCTGAGGGGCTGAGGGAGAACGAAGACCTGCAGAGGAGAACGACGGTCTCTAGCAAGACAGGAAGACGGACGACTTGGAGAGCTGTGGACTGCTGATTTTGTCGCAACCTGCCGATATGGCATTTGCGACAAAGTCCGCAGATATTAAATGGGATTGAGATAAAACGGCGGTTTATTGTCCGCCGATATAGCATTGTGCGACAATGTCCACGGACATCAAGAGGGATTGTGATGAAATGGCGGTTTATTGTCCGCGCCGATATAGCATTTGCGACAATCCCGGACATCAAGTGGGATTGTGATGAATGGTGGTTTACTGTCCGCCGATTTGTCGCACGTGCGACATATCGGCGGGTTGTGACAAATCAGCGGTCAATGTGCATTTAGGATTGGGCCCGCTGAATGTCGCAATTGGGCATACGTCAAGCATAATCACTGTCGCCTTTGGACATATTCATTATGCTGCGACCTAATTGGCCGTTTGCTGCTGCTGTTTTTCCCGCCGTCTGTTACTTCTGATGACGACGATGGTGATGATAACGACGATCACTACAACAAGATGATCATTATATAGCCCACGCCAATAATAAGTTTTAAATGACCTCTCTCTCTCTCTCTCTCTCTCTCTCTGGTATAAAGTTCTTTTTGTATTCTATTTTACTACATTGCCTACCCGCTCATTTGTCTAAATATTTACCTATGCATTGCCTACATTCATGAAATAGTTAATTTTGATGAGATGTTCGTATTACAACTCTCTCTCTCTCTCTCTCTCTCTCTCCTCTTCTCTCTCTCTCTTCTCTCTCTCTCTTCTCTCTCTCTCCCCCCCCTCTCTCTCTCTCTCTCTCTCTCTCTCTCTCTCTCTCTCTCCTCTCTCTCTCTCCTCTCTCTCTCTCTCTCTCTCTCTCTTTGTGTCTATGCCATGTTATTGATATATTCGTTTTTCGTTCCATTGCTTTACTGCGACTATAACTATTAATGCATATGCTATAAGCCTACTATCAATGTCCACATCTCGTGTTTTCTTCTATTTCTCATTGTTATTGTGGTTCGACACTCCCTAAATCTCTCTCTCTCTCTCTCTCTCCCCTCCTCCTCTCTCTCTCTCTCTCTCTCTCTCCTCTCTCTCTCTCTCTCTCTCCCCTTCTCTCTCATCTGAGACATTTCTTTCTCTTTGAGAGATTCATGGCACATCTGAGACAAAGAGACTGGGGGTATGTGGAAGGAGGAAGGGCGACATGCGAAAGAGAGGAGGTGCGGGGAGGGGGGGGGGGGGGAGCAGGGTTGGGAGAGTGGATGATACCATGTGACAATTGCCAGCCACACCATCCTCTACACCACCCTTCCCCTTTTTTTCACCCCCCCTTGCACCCCCTACCCCCCTCCTCTCTCTCTCCTCTCTCTCTCTCTCTCTCTCTCTCTCTCTCTCTCTCTCTCTCTCTCTTTCTCTCTCTGTCTCACGAAAGGCAAGAAGATTACTAATATATGTCAACTTTCCGTCTCAACCTCTCACCCCTCTCACCCCCCTGCTCCCCTCTCACACTCCCTACAGTCTGTCTCCCTTTGATGCTAGCCGATCCATCTCACTCCACCCCCCTTCCTCTCTCCCCATCCTCCGTTGGGTATCTGATAGTGCAGGGGGGATCACGGAAATGGAGGTTTCTGTGTAGTTCAGAGAAAGTTGACCTTCTCTTCTCCCTTCCGTCCCTCCTCACCATAGTCACGGAAAGTTGACATAGATTAGGAGTCACACGTGCAGACAATGCAAATTTCACTTCAAAGCTAGAAATATCGCCAACAGTTAAGAGATAGTGTTCTCGAATCTTCGACACATTTCTTCAAGGAAGTAAGAAAAGAGAACCATACGCTGTATCACGTAAAGAGTATGTTACACTAAGGAAAATAAAGGATCTAGAGTTTAAAGAAAGTAGGTTAAAGAAACTATAAAAAAAACTCAGTCAATGATTGTAAAATGTACTGGTCAATGATAAGATCTGTAAATAAAAAGAGTTTTGTGTACAACGAAATCTCAGTTCAACAGTGGCATGACCATTTTGGGGCGTTTTTCATAGTTTTGATAATAAAATTAAGGAAGAGAAGGCCGGTGTGGTAGAAGAGAATACAATTGAGCCATTATTTAATCAACCTATATCCAGTGAAGAAGTCGTTGCTGGTATTAAACATTTGAAATTAGGAAACAGAGCAGGACCAGATAGAATCATAGCAGAAATATTGAAGAATGCAAACAAAACTGTAATTGATTTCCTTGTTCATTTATTCGCCCAACTTTTTGATAATGGTATCTTTCCATCAGAGTGGGCTAAATCTATAATTGTATCAATTTGTAAAAAGGAGACGCGAACAATCCCGACAACTATCGTGGAGTATCACTTATCAGCATTTTAAGTAAAATCCACACTTACATACAATATACAAGATTAACTGAATGGGCTGAAACTGAAGAAAGAAAATAGTGGAAAAACAAGCAGGTTTTAGAACCAGTTACAG
>CM031600.1:50665732-50676103 GCA_018398815.1 Conus ventricosus | reverse complement strand
AAAAAACCCCAGGGGGACCCGAAAAATATTCAAAAGGCATTAAAGTGGTTGGGCAGTTTAGCCCCTGATCCCCAAGGCGGCTTCATTTAGGGGTTGACTTAGAATATCTCATGAACTCCATGACACTGCATAATGACTATCCATTAGCAGCAGAAAGTCTAAAGATGGATCCAAGAGAACCGCCTAAACTTGTGCCTAATCTTCGAGGCAAAAAAAAATTATGTCTGTCATTACAGACTTCTGCAATTTTATTTAAGACATGGTTTAAAGTTAACAGCTGTTCATCGCATAATTGCTTTTGATCAAGAACAGTTCATGAAACCATACATCATGAAGAACACTGATCTCAGAACCAAATCCACAGATGCTTCAGAAAAAGACTTTTTCAAGCTGATGAACAACAGCTGTTTTGGAAAAACTATGGAGAATCCGCACAAGCGCAAAGATGTTAGATTAGTCACCAGAGAGAACGAAGCAATTAAGCTGACTTCAAAACCTAATTATCAGGACTTCAGAAGATTTCATGATCAGCTTTTTGGCATAATGATGAAAAAAAAAGAAAGTCAAATTAGACAAACCTGTATTTATTGGGTTTACTGTTTTAGAATTATCAAAGCTTTTGATGTTAGAGTTTCTTTATGACTACTTTAAGCCCTCGTATCCTGAGTCCAGAGTTACTTTACACAGATACAGACAGTTTTGTTATAGATATCCCTACTGAAGACATCTATAAAGACATGGAAATAGAAGTAGCTAAAGGTCATGCGGGATGGTACGACACATCTGATTACCCTAAAGACTCGCCTTTACATTCAATTACTAACAAGAAGGTTTTAGGAAAGATGAAGGATGAATTATCTGGAAAGGTGATCAAGGAGTTTGTTGGTTTAAGGTCAAAAATGTACAGTATTTCGAGCCAGGAGAAAATTATTAAGAAAGCAAAGGGAATATCTCGCAGCGTTGTGCAGTCAAACATATCACATGACAACTACAAAGAAGCATTGTTTGGCAATAAGACTTTTCATCATGACAACGTAAAACTGCGATCTAATCTACATGAGATCAACACAACAGTTGTAACAAAGAAGTCATTAGATAGAACAAACACAAAACGGGTGTTTGTTAATCCGGAGTTTTCATATGCAATTGGGCACTGGAGAACCGTAAATTAATTAAAGCGGAACTGTGTCTGGCGGAATTATCTGCAGTTCTTCTTTCACAAAAGATCTTTGAGGGGCTGGTTGTTTTGTTGTGTCAGTTTATCGTAAATAATACACTGGCGGATTCATCTTTACAATTCTTTTTATTTCATATGGGTCAACACTCCAAACTGGATCTGTTGCCCTGATGCGAGTGTCCCCTTCTGCTTCCCCGGTAAATAAAGGTACCTTACTTTCAAACCAAATGGTAATAGTTTGCCAGATGAAGCCTCTCCTTCAACAACATTTATTGTTTTTCTTTTGATTGCTTGTACTGGTTTTAGCCCTTTAAATTCTTCATTATTCATTGCGCGCAAAACTGAGGGCAGTCTTCTAACCCATTCTGTGTTGCGAGAATTGTCAATCAGCTCTCTGTGATACTGGTAGGAAAAAAGTCTTTCAGCTAACTGTTTGTTAAAGTTTTCAACTAAAGCCTGTGATCTGTGAACTCCTGGAATGCCTCTTTTAATGGTAACTCTATGTTTTAACAATAATTGATTCACTTGGCCTTTAAATTCTTTTCCATCATCGACTTGAATCATGCGAGGGAAAGTTAAGGGCCCTCGTTGGTATATCAGTTGTATAGCAACAGCAACAGCAGAAGCACTCTTTTGTGTTAATGGTTCCGCATCTTTGTATCTTGAAGCTATGTCAATGACTGTGAGTGCGTACTTAAATCTTTTTCGTCTAATCCTATCAGAGGGTAAATATAGAAGATCCATTTGATGGGTGTCGTTTTGGAGTTGTGTTCACAAAGTGTGGTCTCTGTATTCGTCTAGGGGCAGGTAAATAAATTTGCCAAATTGCTTGTTTAGATAACCATTCCTTTGCTGTTTGTTCACTGACTCCTCCCGCTTGGCTTAGCTTTGTATTGCTGTGATACCCTTCCAATATCCTTTGGGCGAATAATAGATTTTGTTCATTTTTTATTCAGCCAATATTATGTGCAACAAAATACACAACGGTCATACCAACGACAATAAACCCGATTTCTTGCATCTTTTGTTGTTCTGATGGTTGATAAAAGTCACTGAATTTTGGTGGGGGCAATGTCTGGACCGGTTTGCTGTTACTAGATAATATTGTTTTTTGCTTGATCAACATTTTTAAATGTGTAAGCTGCATGCCCCTGTCTTTTCAGTGTGTCATTAATAAAATCTAACTGCTCAATTTTGCCTTTCATAGGCGTCTTGCGCAGCTGCTAGTTCCTCCATAGCTTTTTATGTCTTTTTTCTCCCCCGTCTTTTCCCATTTTTACTAAAGGGAAAATTATTTTCCGCTAAAAAAAAAGGCATTCCCCACAGGGGCCCCCTACATTTTTGGGGAAGTGAACCCTTTTTTATAAATTTTTTTTTTTTCTTACATATTTTTATTGTCTGGAATTTTTTCCTTGTTTGGGACAAAAAAATCTTTCTTTGGAAACCGAAGCTAAAAATGATGAAATTTAGTTTTGTGAACCCCAAAATTCTAGTTTCCCAAGATTGCGGGAAAAAAATTTTAAAAGCTTTTACCAAGCATTGATATCCTAACTTGGGCCTCCAAAAAAACAGCAAATGGTATAAAAAGGGTTTGGGTTTAACAGTTTTTTGGGTTTGCAAAATTTTTAAAAATAAAAAAATTAAAATTTTTTAATAAAAAAAAGAACAGTGATGATCAAAACCAGTAAAAGGGGTGGCCAAAACCCTTTCCCTGAATTAAAATTTCCCCGGGTTGATGACCAAGCTATTATCCAAAAAAGGGAGGGGCCCTTGAAATTTTTTTGGGGCAGCATGGGAAAAAAACAAAAACAGTTCCTCGGAACTGAATTTAGCATAGAAAAAAAGATTCAACAGTTTCCCGTCAAAAGGTTTTTAAAAAAATATCAAAACGGGAAAGGAAGCGCAGCTGGGGTTCGGGGAATGGAAAAAATTTGTGGGGCAAACTTTTTCTTAGTTTGAAACACTAAATTTGTCAGTAGTTTTGCTCCCATTGATTTTTTAACAAGATCTTACGTATGATTTAAACGCAAGACCCCATTTTAAAAAAAGTCATTAGGGGGTTCTGGGTTTATCTATACTATAGATTTGGAACATTGTTATCGCCTTTAAATCATGGGATTAAAATTTTTTAATCATATAGATTTTTTTTCCCCTTCAAATAACGACGGGAAAATCATCAAAATTCAGGAAACATTAAAATCAGGTGGAGAAAGAAACCCCAAGCCAAAAATCGCAGAAAAAAAACGAATCAGGTGGGGCAGGGGAAAAGAAACCTAACCCCTGGGCGTTTTAAAAAGCGGGAAAAAAAATTAGCAGAGTGGAAAAACAAAAAAAAATTAATGTTACAAAATAAAACCTCATCATGAAAACATACCCCCCGGGCCAGCGCCAAAAAAGTTTTTTTCAATCCCCGCTAAAAAAAAAAAACTCCATGTTTTTCAAGCCCTACAGACCAAAGCCCTTCAGGGAAATTTTTGAACTTAAAACTTTTGCCATTTTTTGGCCCCCCTTGCTGGCTGCTGGGGGCGTTATTTCGGTTTTTTAAAAATATAACCAATGGCAAAAAAAACAAAAAAAGTTAAAAAAAACCTAAAACCACAAAATACAGAAAAAACAACTGCCCCCAAAAAACCGCCAAAAAACAAAAATCTTTTTGACCCAAATTTAAAAAATGCAATAATTTTAAAAATTTTTTTAATAAAAAATAGATCAGGGGTTTATTAAAAAATTGAAAAAGGTCAATAAAAAAAGACAGGGTCTATAAAAAAAATTTTCCCATAGACCAGAATTGTAATCAATGCGGTTGTTTGGGATGAAAGACCTTATTAAGTCTATGCAAAAAAAGGGCTGAGGCCAAGGGACTTCCTCAACGATAAAAGCGTTTTTTGAGGCGTTTGTGTACTAAATTAGACAAACTGCTATTTAAGATTTCAAAATAGATTGTCTTGTTTTTTTATAATTATAAGATAAATCAAAAAAAAACTTTGGGGGTTCTTAAAAGGATGACTTAAAACCCAAAACTTATCAAGAACTTTATCAAAAACTTATTAAGAACTTACTTAAGAAAAATTATTAAGAAACCCCGGGGGGACTTTAAATTTAAAAAATTAGAAAATAAACTTAAAAACTTGTGGATAACTTTAAGGGTGACCCTTAAAAACAAAATTGATAAGAAACTTTCTTTGGGGAAAATTAAGTTAAAAAATTGAAGGAACTTTTAGTGGTGCATGCGTGGGGGGGGGGGTGGGGCCCGGGTGGGGGGGGAGTGGGGTAGGAGGGGGGCAAGCTGGGGGAGGACAAAACAAACAACAAACACAAACAAACCCCCAAAAAACACAATAAAAAGTTTCCAAGGGGGGGGGTGGAGGGAAGGCCCTGGTGGGGTAGGCCCAAAAAAACACAAACACCAACAAACAAACAAAAAATGAAACTTAGGACCATTTTGGGTTTTTGATAAAAAGGTTTGTTTTTTTTTCTCGCAACTCAATCAACCCAGGCCAAGTGAAACATATGTGATCACTTGGCCTAGTTTGCCCCTGGCTTTGTGGTGCTGCCGGCTTTGTAGGTCAAGTGTCATATATACAAATTGGCCAGTTTTTTTGCCGAGCTTTGCCCCCGGGGCTCCCTGTGACGTCATTGGGGGCAGGCTCCCCCTTTTCAGGGAAGTGAAATTTTTTTGATCACTTGGCCCAGTTTTTTCTGTGCCCCCTCTTTTCCAACCAGGCTTGCAAAATGGGGTTTGGAGAGTTACAGCAAATTAAATTCTGTAGCCGAGCCTTTTTTGGGGGCTCTTTAAACGCCCGTAAAGTACATCCGCATTGTATTTTTGGAAACATTTATTGAAGATGTGCTGGGCCCCACACTACCCTCTCCATTTTCTGGTTTGATGTACTAAAGGGCTGTAGCCCTATCTGTTTTTTTTGCCGGAAAAATTCGAAAATCGTTAACCAGTTGCATAAGTTAATTTTAAAGGTTTGCGTTTGCTACCAGTTCATTTTACGATTCCAGCTTATGAAATTTTGGGGTAGTTTTTAAAAAAACCCCAAAAGAAATTTGAATAAGTTTTTTAGGCATGCGAATCAGCCATTTTTTTTCCCCGCCTTTTTAAGAAATGAACGCCATGTTTGGGTTGGGGTTTTTTGTTTTTTTTAAAAAATGACTTGGGGTGTCTCAAGCCAACGCCCCCAAAAATCAAAAAGCAGATGGGGTTGTTTTTTTTGGCCAACTTTCCAATGAAGCGCCATTTTTAAATAAAAACCATTTTCAACGATAGGGAAACCTATTAAAACTGGCTATATCTTGGGCAAAAAATATTGCCTTCAACGTTTTTTTATTTCCCTTTAACCAAACAAAACCTTTTGTAGCGTTTCCCTTTCCCCAAAACTTGGGTTTAAATTTTTTTTTTTTCTGTTCCTTTAAAGGGAAAACAATACTTCTTTTCGGTTTTGGGGGGCAACGAACAAGCTTCACCCCGTTCTTTTTTTAACAAATACTCTGACATGCAAGTATGGTAAAACTTGTGGTGTTCAAATGGCGAGAGCCTGCTCTTCAGTGAAACGGTAGCCATTTTTTAGAATAACACACCAAGCACAGTACACAGCGCAGTAAAAAAAACACGCCCTACTCGTCCGGGAGCCAGTAGAAGAATGATGAAACCGGTGTTGGTTACTAGTCATGTAGCGCTGTGAGAGCGCCGCCACGCGGCAGAGAAGCTTCGAGAAAGCTGATGAAATATATTGTAATGCGCAGGCCCGGCGTGAGGGAGTGGGGTGAGGGGAGGGGGCGCAGTATTGATTTTTGGCCTCTCAGTTTGTCAGCAGGCGTGAGGCGCGCGCGCGCGTGTATGAGTGTCTGTCTGTGCCCATGTGTGGTGTGTGTGTGTGTGTGTGTGTTGTGTGTGTGTGTGTGTGTAAGTGGTGTGTGTGTGTGTGTGTGTGTGTGTGTGTGTGTGTGTGTGTGTGTGTGTGTGTGTGTGTGTGTTATATATAAAGTTGTAGCTGATTCCATGTCTTCCGCACAATTTAATCTATAAAGCTGTTGAAAAAGTATTTGTGATTCAAAAACTTTTTCTAACTTAGAATCCGCACTGTCTTCTAAAACTGCAGCTATATTGCCATATATGCAAACTCACACCACCACAGCAAAATAAACACCCCAAGTGCTGGGCAGGTAGGCCGGCAACTAGCAATTAAAAGCTTACCTGCCACCTGCAAAGCAGGCCCGTTGACACCGCCCTGACAGAGTTGACAGTACTGAAAAGAAAGCCGTGGGAACAGACACCGTTTGTATATGAAGCGCGTTCAGTCACGCTGCTTTTCCCTACGTTACTCTATGAGGCGTGTTCAGTCCTGGCTACTTTCCTCTACGCTACTCTCTGAAAACTTTAGTAAATTAGTATTAAATGGATAACCCTGCACAGTATGTTTGTTTGTAGATAATCGTTATTTTTTGGTTATTGACGTCTTACTTGTCAGAGAACAGTAATATGCTGATTCTAGGGCACTTTCGCCCAAAAACTCGTGGAGGGTGAAAGTGGCTTAGAGTCGGCATTTATACGTTCTCTAGAGCGCATAGACCTAAGTGACAGATAGAAGCGACAGCAACAAAAGAAGCTTTCATAACACTCAAAGACCACAAGCCCAACTTTCACAATAATCCAACATGTAGACTAATAAACCCATCCAAATCTGAATTAGGCAAAATAAGCAAGAAAATTCTGGAAAAAATAATAAAGGACATAAAATCAAACTCTGATTACAACCTCTGGAAGAACACATACGAAGTTATTCAATGGTTCAAAACACTCAATAAACAAAGTAATAACAGTATTCATCACATTTGACATAGTAGACTTTTACCCATCCATAGATGAGGAACTACTCACCAAAGCCCTGAAGTTTGCCAGTAACCACACAGACATAACAGGGTCAGAAATGGAAATCATTCTCCACACCAAGAAACATTATTACACAGCAGAAATGAAACCTGGATCAGGAAAACCAACAGAAACTCAACATTCGACGTAACCATGGGTTCATATGATGGTGCAGAAACATGTGAACTGGTCGGACTATTCATGCTGTCCAACATCAAGAAAAAACTCGGAAAACAAGTCGGACTATACAGAGACGATGGCCTTGCTGCACTAACCAACAATCCAAGAACCATCGAAAACAAAAAAAGAAAGAACTATGCAAAATCTTCCAAAACCACAACTTAAAGATTAACCATTGAAGCAAACAAAAAGGTAGTGAACTACTTAGACATAACACTGATCTCAACAATCATAATATATAAACCATACAAGAAACCAACGATACACCTCTTTAATGTACACACCAAAAGTAACCATCCACCATCTGTATTGAAGACCATACCCCATGGCATAAACAAAGAACTATCAAACCTGTCATGCAGTGAGAGAGTGTTCAACAATGCAGCAGTAGAATACCAGGAGCACTACAAACAAGTGGATACAATTACAAATTACAATACAACCCAGACAACAACACAAATAAAATGCAAGAAAAATAGGAAAAGAAAAATCATATGGTATAACCCCCATACGACGGGAAAGTCAAAACGAACATAGGGAAAGAATTCTTCAAAATCCTAACAACTTCATTTCCAAAAGAACACAAACTGTCCAAAATATTTAACAAAAACACTGTCAAACTATGTACTCATGTATCCCAACCTCAAAAACCTAATTGACGCAATCCAACAAAATGAAAATCAACACAGCAAAGAAGGGTGAAGAAAGGAAATCTTGCAATTGCACCAGAAAGGAGCAGTGCCCACTGAACAACAAATGTCTTCACAACAACATTGTATACCAGGCTACTGTGACATCAGAAAATGAAAAAGAAACATACATAGGGATCACTGAAAACCACTTCAAAACCAGATATGCAAACCACAAACATATATATATATTATATAAGCACTTTGTCAAATCAGATTTACGTGCTGTGCTGTTTTGATCTCCACCAATGCTCCCACCAGGATCACAGCTGGTCAATTTCTTAGTTCCCCTGCAGCCAGCAAGAACTCTGCTTTCGAATTAAAAGCATAAATCAAAGTCTCATCACCGTTATTCAATTATCAAATTATCATCACCGTTATCACTGTCAAGGCAAAATACATGTAAACGTACAAAATAAGGCGTTTGCACAGTAATGCGTATTTAAAACTCAATACTTAACAGTCAAGTGAACTTTCCACAAACGGTCTTATTCGGACGTCACATACAATACACATAAAACAGGTACGTTACTCAACTCTGCCAGATGGCTGTAGGCAGCAGAATCACAATGCACATTTCACTCATTTACCTCATCTTCGGCGAGTAGATCAGTTGAAGGAGATTCAGTGTCGGGTGTGTTTGCACATCTCCTCACCCAGTGTCGGGTGTGTTTGCACATCTCCTCACCAGGGAAATCAGGAAAGGTCGCTCGGCTCTTCACGCCTGCATTTCAGGACTCGATCTCAAGACCCTCTAGACTTGCTGTCGACCAGCTGAACCACAAAGTCCTCCAAGTACTCCCCCCCCCTCCTCGTCCACACTTCTTCCCCAGTCTGGAAGGGGAGTTTTGTCGATCAACTCTCTCGCTATTGCCCGTTGGCCATTCTGGCCCTGACGAGGAAGCGTGGAAAAGTGGGGCCCAGGCAGACCGAATTTCCTGAGGAGCACTGGACCACCGGGTTCATGGGAGGGTGTGCCGAGGATGGATTGAAGCTGATCGGAATGGATCACCTCATTCTCCTGTCTTCGCCAGCTGAAGTGCGCTTCACCTTTTTTGGGAAGAGAAAATGTGTGTGCACCGACACTTAAACTTGGGAGGGTAGTGGTGGTGGTGGTGGTGGTGGAGGTGGGTGAGGTCGTGGAGGTGGTGGTGGTGGTGTGGTGGTCGAGAGGGAGGAGAAGTGTTGGGGTGAAGGGAGTAGAGCGAGGTAATGGGAATGCACACACACACACAACACCCCACACACACACACACACACACACACACACACACACACACAACACACACACACACCACACACATGCGCGCGCACGCACGCACGCTCCCACGCACGCACGTACGCACACGCGCACACACACACACGCATGCACGCACGCACAGCACAAAACACACACACCACACCAAAACACACACACAAACACACACACACACACACACACACACACACACACACACACACCACACCACACACACACACACCACGCACGCACGCACGCACGCACGCACCCCACGCCCCGCACGCCGCACGCCCGCACGCACCACGCAGGCAGGCAGGAGGCAGGCAGGCAGGCAGGCAGGCAGGCACGCACGCACCGGGACGCCACGCACGCACACACACACACACATCACGCACACATGAGCGCGGCCCACACCACACACACACGCAAAACTGTGGGCGCGCCCGGGGCGCACACACCACACACACACACACACACACACACACACACACACACACACACCACCACAACACACACAACACACACACACACACACCACACCACACACATACACACACATGAGTGCCGCGCACACCCGGGCCCCTGTGTTCTTACCTTGTTAGGAAGAGTTTACTCAAAGTAGGTCAGTTTGGCTTCCATAAAGATCATTCCTTCCCACACAACTCTTATACGTTTATTGATGGTCATATTTGCAGTTAAATGAAAATATATTTGCTTTGGGTGTTATCAGTCTGTCTGTGCTACTGTGTAAATGGGGAATTTTCAAATAAACTCTACAATTTATTTTCCCCATGCCAATTTAACATAACAGGAAACAGTCAATAACAGTAAATGAAACGTCAGACTTTATGCTTGTCAAATTTGGAGCATCAAAATGGTCTGTTTGAGGGTCCAGTTGGTTTTCCATGTCCGTTAACGACTTAATTTTGGTTAAATGGAAATGCGTGATGTTCGCAGATGATAACTCTTGAGTGATTCACTTGAGTGAATCAAGTGATTTTGCTGCCGTAAACTTGCAATCAAACTGCGAGATGATAATTCAAAGATTAATCGAAAGAACCCAGCTAAATCATGTTCTTTCAATTGGAAAAAAAAGATCTCTAGCTTTAAGCATGTTTGACAAGGCAAGATGGCAAAGCATGACGTCACAGTTCAGCCATGGTTTTATACGTCACAACCAATCTGAAGAAGTGGACTGGTTTAAGACGCT
>CM031600.1:50655732-50660732 GCA_018398815.1 Conus ventricosus | reverse complement strand
GCAGTGTAGACAGGGGAGACTTGATCCTGGCATTGAATAGTCTGTTGTAGTGTGGACAGGGCAGACTTGATCCTCATTGAATAGTCTGTTGCAGTGTGGACAGGGCAGACTTGATCCTGGCATTGAATAGTCTGTTGCAGTGTGGACAGGGCAGACTTGATCCTCATTGAATAGTCTGTTGCAGTGTGGACAGGCAGACCTGATCCTCATTGAATAGTCTGTTGCAGTGTGAACAGGGTAGAAATTGATCCTCATTGAATAGTCTGTTGCAGTCTGGACAGGGTAGACTTGATCCTGGCATTGAATGGTCTGTTGCAGTGTGGACAGGGCAGACTTGATCCTCGCATTGAATGGTCTGTTGCAGTGTGGACAGGGTAGACTTGATCCTCATTGAATAGTCTGTTGCAGTGTGGACAGGGTAGACTTGATCCTCATTGAATAGTCTGTTGCAGTCTGGACAGGTAGACGTGATCCTGGCATTGAATAGTCTGTTGCAGGTGGACAGGGCAGACTTGATCCTCGCATTGAATAGTCTGTTGCAGTGTGGACAGGCAGACTTGGAGGTAAGCCAGGCTGAGAGGTGGTGCTCACTCTGTTCTTGCGAAGCTGACCGTTTTGCTCCTGTGGCTCCCATGGAGACTGTTCTATGGCGAGCTGCTGGAAGGCAAACTCTCCCATGGAGGACAAAAGATGTGCCTCATTTTAAAGTCTCACTCCGGATTCGATCATGGCGCGCCAGATTCAGCGATTTTGAGCAGTTTCTCCTCAGGGGGCAGGGGCGATGCTACAGCACTTCAGTCAGGCCTTCAGTGTGTCTTTGTAGCGCCTCTTTTGTGCTCCATGGGAAAGCTTGCCTTCCAGCAGCTCGCCATAGAACAGTCTCTTTGGGAGACGATTTTCATTCAGTGTACATGTCCTGTCAATCTGAGTTGAGAGCGTATTAGCATTGCATGTATGCTTTCCATCTGAGCCTTCTGGAGCACCTCTGTATCTGGTTCTTTGTACTGCCATTTGATGTGCAGCAAGGTTCTGAGGCATATCATGTGGAAAGGGTTGCCGTCTGGCACGTCGACTGTACACCGTTCTAAGTCTCACAGCCATACAGCAGAGATGTCACTACAACTGCACCATATATTTTGAGCTTGGTCTGCAGGCTTATTTCTCGTCTTTCCCACATCTTGTTTTGGAGTCTGCCGAAGAATGCACAAACCGTTGCAATATATCAGCAACTTCCTCGTCTATGGTGGCAGTTCGTGGTAACTTGCTACCAAATTAAACAAACTGATCTGCCACCAAATGCCGTAGTCATCAGTGCCTTCGCCCCTACTGTGACAAATCCTGACGAAGTCAAACAAAGATGTTATGAGAACCTGAAAGAGACCGTCTCTTCCGTACCCAGAGCAGATAAACTCCTCATCTTCGGTGATTTCAACGCCAGAGCCGGCACAGATCACACGTCCCTGGATGGAGTTTAAGGGAAAAATGGCGTCAGCAGCTGCAGCAGCAATGTCCTTCTACTGCTGGAAAGCTGCGCTGCACATGACCCTCTGGTCATCAGTTCGGTATGTCGCCTTCCTTATCGTAGGTGGTGTCCTGTGTGATTTTGTTGGATCAGAACGGGCGCCACTGAACACCACTGAAGTGATTCATCAGCATGCATGTCTCCTCCAACGAGTGGCCTCATGGCATAGCTTGTGCCCTGTCAATGGCCGGTGCCGGAGCCGTGACAGGCCAGTCCGGACTGCGGCAGTGAACGGTGAGTCAGACTGAGCGGAGTGGTAGAGGTGTCGGGGAAGAGACACAGGAGAAGACACTGGGAAACAAAGCGTAAAGAAATGAAGCAGAGTAAATAAGCGAGACGTTAATGTATCCATATCGTGAAACACACATGTTGGCTAGGGGTTTTACTGAGCCCCCCGGGAAACAACCCCAGCCTCTCACGACTGAGCTTCTCTAACCATGCCAGACACTGCCGTTCAAGCCTCTCACGACTGAGCCTCTCTAACCATGCCAGACACGCCGTTCAATCGACTGAGCCTCTCTAACCATGTCGGACACTGCCGTTCAATCGATTGACTATCTTCACCACTTGCGTGCGTTACAACATTGTCTGTCCAGACTGTTTTTTTTTTTTAAATTATCAAGAACCGATTCTAAAGTGACTCGTGCCCGCTTTGATCATGTAATTGTAGCCATTCAGACCGATGGACTCTACCAAATGACTCCAGAGATTACTATTGAATTTAATGAAGACGATAGTCTAAATTCCAGACGGGAAAGAGTCAGGAGAGTAAGACAGTTCATCATTTTCTCATTTTACAAAGGATTACCGATGTACCATTCATGTTTGGGGTTACACAGATCGGTAAACAAACCCAGGAACATAACGCATGCAAAACACAAAACAAAAAACATGCATGAAATATCACAACAGATCAACATGCATGAAATATCACAACAATCAACATGCATGAAATATCACAACAGATCAACATGCATGAAATATCACAACAGATCAACATGCATGAAATATCACAACAGATCAACATGCATGAAATATCACAACAATCAACATGCATGAAATATCACAACAGATCTACATGCATGAAATATCACAACAGATCTAGATTTAAAACAAACAAACAAAAAACATGCATGAAATATCACAACAGATCAACATGCATGAAATATCACAACAGATCTACATGCATGAAATATCACAACAGATCTAGATTTAAAACAAACAAACAAAAAACATGCATGAAATATCACAACAGATCAACATGCATGAAATATCACAACAGATCAACATGCATGAAATATCACAACAGATCAACATGCATGAAATTCACAACAGATCACATGCATGAAATATCACAACAGATCAACATGCATGAAATATCACAACAGATCAACATGCATGAAATATCACAACAGATCAACATGCATGAAAAAATCACAACAGATCAACATGCATGAAATATCACAACAGATCAACATGCATGAAATATCACAACAGATCAACATGCATGAAATATCACAACAGATCAACATGCATGAAATATCACAACAGATCAAACATGCATGAAATATCACAACAGATCTACATGCATGAAATATCACAAACAGATCAACATGCATGAAATATCACAACAGATCAACATGCATGAAATATCACAACAGATCAACATGCATGAAATATCACAACAGATCAACATGCATGAAATACACAACAGATCAACATGCATGAAATATCACAACAATCAACATGCATGAAATATCACAACAGATCAACATGCATGAAATATCACAACAGATCAACATGCATGAAATATCACAACAGATCAACATGCATGAAATATCACAACAGATCAAAATGCATGAAATATCACAACAGATCAACATGCATGAAATATCACAACAGATCAACATGCCATGAAATATCACAACAGATCAACATGCATGAAATATCACAACAGATCAACATGCATGAAATATCCCCAACAGATCTACATGCATGAAATATCACAACAGATCAACATGCATGAAATATCACAACAGATCAACATGCATGAAATATCACAACAATCAACATGCATGAAATATCACAACAGATCAACATGCATGAAATATCACAACAGATCAACATGCATGAAATATCACAACAGATCAACATGCATGAAATATCACAACAGATCAACATGCATGAAATATCACAACAGATCAACATGCATGAAATATCACAACAGATCAACATGCATGAAATATCACAACAGATCAACATGCATGAAATATCACACAGATCAACATGCATGAAATATCACAACAGATCAACATGCATGAAATATCACAACAGATCTAGATTTAAAACAAACAAACAAAAAACAAAGCAAACCAAGACACCCCCCCAAAAAAAAAACAAAAAAACAAAACAAAACAAGAATAAAAAACAAACAAACAAACAAAAACGACAAACAACAACAACAACAACAACAACAACAACAACAACAACAAAGCAAACAAACAGTGGCACCTCTGAAAAGGCGTAGAATCGACACGAATTGTAAATGAACTTGGAATTGTAATCAGATAGTCTGAGGACAATGGTCACCAAACATGATAGAACGAAATTGTAATCAGACAGTCTGAGGACAATGGTCACCAAACATGATCAGACAGTCTGAGGACAATGGACACCAACCATGATATGAACGAAATTGTAATCAATAGTCTGAGGACAATGGTCCCCCAAACATGATCAGACAGTCTGAGGACAATGGTCACCAAACATGATATGAACGAAATTGTAAGCAGAGAGTCTGAGGCAATGGTCACTAAACATGATCAGACAGTCTGAGGACAATGGTCACCAACCATGATATGAACGAAATGTAATCAGATAGTCTGAGGACAATGGTCACCAACCATGATATGAACGAAATAATTGTAATCAGACAGTCTGAGGACAATGGTCACCAAACATGATATGAAAAGAAATTGTAATCAGATAGTCTGAGGACAATGGTCACCAAACATGATATGAACGAAATAATTGTAATCAGACAGTCTGAGGACAATGGTCACCAAACATGATATGAACGAAATTGTAATCAGATAGTCTAGGACAATGGTCACCAAACATGATATGAACGAAATTGTAATCAGATAGTCTGAGGACAATGGTCACCAAACATGATATGAACGAAATTGTAATCAGATAGTCTGAGGACAATGGTCACCAAACATGATATGAACGAAATTGTAATCAGATAGACTGAGGACAATGGTCACCAAACATGATATGAACGAAATTGTAATCAGATAGACTGAGGACAATGTCACCAAACATGATATGAACGAACTGTCCTGAGAGATGCACATGGACCCGGCTTATACTGCGCAACATTTCTTGTGTGTGCCTCGCGCGCGCGCGCGCGACGGGGTTTTGTGTGTGTGTGTTGTTGGGGTTGGGGTGTTTGTGTTTTGTGTGTTTTGTTGTT
>CM031600.1:50644257-50654732 GCA_018398815.1 Conus ventricosus | reverse complement strand
CGTAAAATAAACAAAAAACAAACGAGCGCGCGCTTCTACACACACGTACAAACGAACACTATTTAACAACAAACATTGCTTTATAGTGCTCGCGACGAATGCAAGCTTTCTTTACATATTTAATGCATATACAAGTCCTACGATTACATACAATATCACAATCTCAAACACACCATGTGAAAAGACGTAAAACTAAACAAACAAACAAACCGGGCGCGCGCTTCTACACACATGTACAAACGAACACACACAATACACACACACAAAATTCCGCACACACATTCACACACGCGCGGACATGCCACCATACCACACATACATACATAAATGTTCGTGTGCCCGCGCGTGCACGTACACACACACACACACACACACACACACACACACCACACACACACACACACACACACACACACACACACACACACACACAACACACACACACACACACACACACACACCACAAACATACACACACACATAGATAGACAGATAAATTGATAAATAGATAGACGCATAGAGAGATAGATACACACACACACACACACACACACACACACACACACACACACACACACACACACACACACACACACACACACACACACACGGGGGCGCGCGCGCACGCGCTCTTACACATGCACACATACACTACACACGTACGAACGTAGGCACGCACGCACGCGTGCACACACGCACGCACATACACACACATACACACACACGCGTGCGCGCGCGCGCGTGCATTCTCGTGCGCATACGCAAGCTCATTTTCTCAAATCTCTCCCATCCGTTCAACTGCAATTTCTCTTAGCAACAGAATGCACTTAAAAGACACATTGGCCCCCCAAAGCCATTTCCTGAATCAGCTTTCTCTGGCAGTGGGAATCTCTGAGATATGGTTGTCTAGCTCTTCGCGTCTCATGGGATTTCCAGTGCATCTGCCGCCTACCTCCCCCACTGTTCCCCTTTCCTTCACCTAACCCCTCCACCTACAGCCATGCCTGGGTGAAATTGAATGGTCAAACATTATGGCCACACAGTGTTTGTAATGGCAGCTTTGTCGCTGAGGAAGAATGGTTTTGGTCCGAGATGAAAACCCGGAAAACCAAGAAAGACGTCCTTATTAAAGCAATGAATCTTTATTCTCCCTCTACCGTATCATATTCATTTTGCACATCACTGAACTTTTGTTGAGTTAAGGCCTGCCTCGATGCGCTGCAGGCAAGAGAAATGGAAAAACAAGAGTTTCTCTTCAGATCGGCTAAGACACCAGCATACTACATCTTCACGTCTTAGAGCATAGGAACTGTCTGTAATGCGTCAAATGGTTATCTGACATATCACTCCAGAGACAAATGTCTCTGTACAGAGGAATGGAAGACACCGTCGGACAACAGATACTCCACATCCACTGGGACTTAAACACGATGGCTAACGTTACGTGGAAAAGAAACGCTGTCTTACATTCGCTAGACACTGTTCACCTCTTGCATGGCTCCAGGGTTTGATTCGGGTCAAACATGTCTGTAAAGAAGAAAGGAAGACACGAGTGAACACAGACATTTCTCCACACCAACAAAAACGCCACAGCTACTTCCTGTTTGTTCGTAGGTCTGGAAAGGAAACTCTGCTGAACTACTGATCACCTGACATACAGCAGTAGAGGTGGGAGACACATGTCACACATCAAGCATGGGGTGTGGAGACACAGAGATGGAAGAGACATGCCACACATCATGGGGTGTGGGAGACCACAGAGATGAAGAACCATGTCATACATCATGGGGTGTGGGAGACACAGAATGGAAGAGAAGAGGACACCACACATCATGGGGTGTGGGAGACACAGAGATGGAAGACACATGTCATACATCATGGGTTGTGGGAGACACAGAGATGGAGAGACATGCCACACATCATGGGGTGTGGGAGACACAGAGATGGAAACACATGTCATACATCATGGTGGTGTGGAGAACACAGAGATGGAAGAGACATGCCACACATCATGGGGTGTGGGAGACACAGAGATGGAAGACACATGTCATACATCATGGGGTGTGGGAGACCACAGAGATGGAAGACACATGTCACACATCAAGCAATGGGGAGTGGGATGCACAGAGATGGAAGAGACATGTCACACATCATGGGGTGTGGAGACACAGAGATGGAAGACACATGTCATACATCATGGGGTTGTGGAGACACAGAGATGAAGACACATGTCACACATCAAGCATGGGGAGTGGGAGGCACAGAGATGGAAGAGACATGTCACACCATCATGGGGTGTGGGAGGCACAGAGATGAAAGACACATGTCACACATCATGGGGTGTGGGAGGCACAGAGATGGAAGACACATGTCACAACATCATAGGGTGTGGGAGACACAGAGATGGAAGACACATGTCACACATCAAGCATGGGGTGTGAGAGACACAGAGATGGAAGACACATGTCACACATCAGGGTGTGGGAGACACAGAGATGGAAGAGACATTCACACATCATGGGTGTGGGAGACACAGAGATGGAAGACACATGTCACACATCAAGCAAGGGGAGTGGGAGACACAGAGATGGAAGACACATGTCACACATCAAGCATGGGGAGTGGGAGACACAGAGATGGAAGACCATGTCACACATCAAGCATGGGGAGTGGGAGACACAGAGATGGAAGACAACATGTCACACATCAAGCATGGGGGTGGGAGACACAGAGATGGAAGACACATGTCACACATCATGGGGTGTGGGAGACACAGAGAGGAGAGAGAACATGTCACACATCATGGGGTGTGGGAGACACAGAGATGAAAGAGACATGTCACACATCATGGGGGTGTGGGAGACACAGAGATGGAAGACACATGTCACACATCAAGCATGGGGAGTGGGAGACACAGAGATGGAAGACACATGTCACACATCAAGCATGGGGGTGGGAGGCATAGAGATGGAAATAGGCATGTCACACATCATGGAGTGTGGAGGCACAGAGATGGAAGACACATGTCACACATCATGGGGTCGGGAGGCACAGAGATGGAAGAGACATGTCACACATCATGGGGTGTGGGAGACACAGAGATGGAAAAGGTATGTCACACATCATGGGGGTGGGAGGCACAGAGATGGAAGAGACATGTCACACATCATGGGGTGTGGGAGCACAGAGATGGAAGAGACATGTCACACATCATGGGGTGTGGGAGGCACAGAGTTGAAAGACACATGTCACACATCCAGCAAGGGTGTGTGGGAGGCACAGAGATGGAATAGACATGTTACACATCCAGCAAGGGGTGTGGGAGGCACAGAGATGGAAGAGACATGTCACACACTTGGGGAGTGGAAGGCACAGAGATGGAAATAGGCATGTCACACATCATGGGGTGTGGGAGGCACAGAGATGGAAATAGGCATGTCACACATCATGGGTGTGGGAGGCACAGAGATGGAAATAGACATGTCACACATCATGGGGTGTGGGAGCACAGAGATGGAAATAGGCATGTCACACTTCTGGGGTGTGGGAGGCACAGAGATGGAAATAGGCATGTCATACATCATGGGGTGTGGAGGCACAGAGATGGAAGAGACATGTCACACATCGTGGGGTGTGGGACGCAAAGAGATGGAAATAGGCATGTCACACATCATGGGGTGTGGGAGGCACAGAGATGGAAATAGGCATGTCATACATCATGGGGTGTGGGAGGCACAGAGATGGAAGACACATGTCACACATCACGCATGGGGTGTGGGAAGTATGGATGCACAGAGATGGAAGAACATGTCACACATCATGGGGTGTGGGAGGCACAGAGATGGAAGAGACATGTCACACATCAAGCATGGGTGTGGGAAGTAGGGAGGCACAGAGATGGAAGAACATGTCACACATTCATGGGTGTGGGAGCACAGAGATGGAAGAGACGTGTCACACATCATGGGGTGTGGGAGACACAGAGATGGAAGACACATGCTACACATCATGGGGTGTGGAGGCACAGAGATGGAAGAGACATGTCCACACATCATGGAGTGTGTGGGAGACACAGAGATGGAAGACACATGTCACACATCATGGGTGTGGGAGGCACAGAGATGGAAGAGACATGTCACAACATCAAGATGGGGTGTGGGAGACACAGAGATGGAAAGACACATGTCACACACTCAAGCATAGGGTGTGGGAGTATGGGAGGCACAGAGTGGAAGAGACATTTCACACATCATGGGTGTGGGGGACACAGATATGGAAAGGTACATGTCACACATCATGGGGTGTGGGAGACACAGAGATGGAAGACACATGTCACACATCATTCGGTGTGGGAGTCACAGAGATGGAAGAGACATGTCACACATCAAGCATGGGGTGTGGGAGACACAGAGATGGAAGACACATGTCACACATCATGGGGTGGGGAGACACAGAGATGGAGACACATGTCACACATCAAGCATGGGCTGAAGGTATGGGAGGCACAGAGATGGAAGAGACATGTCACACATCAAGCATGGGTGTGGGAGGCACAGAGATGGAAGACACATTCACACATCAACATGGGGTGTGGGAGGCACAGAGATGGAAGACACATGTCACACATCAAGCATGGGGTGTGGGAGGCACATGGACACGGCACTCACACACATCTTCCCAGACCTGCATGTTACTTTTCCTAAACACGTTTAATGTCATGCACAGGAAACGAATTTAAGAGGCCTTGTCTCGAATCTAATGTTTCTTGTAACGCTCGCATGTTTTTTATCTTCAAATATGAAGAGCATACTGCATTATCGTGCAATAAACCCCTTGCTCATCACCATGACCTTACGGAGTGCATACAATGCGAAGCACATGCATGGAAATTGTTGGCTCAATGTTGTCCTGCGCAGATGATATCCCCTTTCGTGAATTAAGTATGTTTTCTGGTTATCTTGATTGCAATTTTGGTTTGATAAAGATTTCCCTTTTTTGTTTGTTTCTGTCTCCATGCTCGTCGAAAAGATTTCCCTTTCTCTTTGTTTCTTTCTGCAGCTTCTTTGCTTGCTTGTATGTTGAAATAGGAGCCTGGTTTTCTTTATTGCACTGCGGGTTGTGTTCACCGTGGAGTGAAATAGGAGACTGGTTTTCTTATTGCACGGCGGGGCTGTGTTCATCGTGGCGTGAAATAGGAGACTGGCTTTCTTTATTGCACAGTGGGGCTGTGTTCATGTGGAGTGAAATAGGAGACTGGTTTTCTTTTGCACGGCGGGGCTGTGTTCACTGTGGTGTGAAATAAAAGTCTCTTTTCTTTCTTGCACTGCGGGTTGTGTTCACGATGGAGTGAAATAGAGACTGGTTTTCTTTATTGCACAGTGGGGCTGTGTTCATCGTGGCGTGAAATAGGAGACTGGCTTTCTTTATTGCACAGCGGGGCTGTGTTCATCGTGGCGTGAAATAGGAGACTGGCTTTCTTTATTGCACAGCGGGCTGTGTTTTTAGTGTGGAGTGAAATAGGAGACTGGTTTTTTTTTATTGCACGGCGGGCTGTGTTCACTGTGGTGTGAAATAAAAGTCTCTTTTTCTTCCTTGCACTGCGGGGTTGTGTTCACCATGGAGTGAAATAGGAGACTGGTTTTCTTTATTGCACAGTGGGCTGTGTTCATCGTGGCGTGAAATAGGAGACTGGCTTTCTTTATTGCACAGTGGGGCTGTGTTCAGTGTGGAGTGAAATAGGAGACTGGTTTTCTTTATTGCACAGCGGGGCTGTGTGTTCATCGTGGCGTGAAATAGGAGACTGGCTTTCTTTATTGCACAGCGGGGCTGTGTTTCAGTGTGGCGTGAAATAGGAGACCGGCTTTCTTTATTGCACAGCGGGCTGTGTTCATCGTGCGTGAAATAGGAGACTGGTTTTCTTTATTGCACAGCGGGGCTGTGTTCAGTGTGGAGTGAAATAGGAGGACTGGTTTTTCTTTATTGCACAGCGGGGCTGTGTTCACTGTGGTGTGAAATAAAAGTCTCTTTTCTTTCTTGCACTGCGGGGTTGTGTTCACCATGGAGTGAAATAGGAGACTGGTTTTCTTTATTGCACAGTGGGGCTGTGTTCATCGTGGCGTGAAATAGGAGACTGGCTTTCTTTATTGCACAGTGGGGCTGTGTTCAGTGTGGAGTGAAATAGGAGACTGGTTTTCTTTATTGCACGGCGGGGCTGTGTTCACTGTGGTGTGAAATAAAAGTCTCTTTTCTTTCTTGCACTGCGGGGTTGTGTTCACCATGGAGTGAAATAGGAGACTGGTTTTCTTTATTGCACAGTGGGGCTGTGTTCATCGTGGCGTGAAAATAGGAGACTGGCTTTCTTTATTGCACAGTGGGGCTGTGTTCAGTGTGGAGTGAAATAGGAGACTGGTTTCTTTATTGCACGGCGGGCTGTTTCACTGTGGTGTGAAATAAAAGTCTCTTTTTCTTCTTGCACTGCGGGGTTGTGTTCACCATGGAGTGAAATAGGAGACTGGTTTTCTTTATTGCACAGTGGGGCTGTGTTCATCGTGGCGTGAAATAGGAGACTGGCTTTCTTTATTGCACAGTGGGCTGTGTTCAGTGTGGAGTGAAATAGGAGACTGTTTTCTTTATTGCACAGTGGGGCTGTGTTCATCGTGGCGTGAAATAGGAGACTGGCTTTCTTTATTGCACAGCGGGGCTGTGTTCAGTGTGGCGTGAAATAGGAGACTGGTTTTCTTTATTGCACAGCGGGGCTGTGTTCATCGTGGCGTGAAATAGGAGACTGGCTTTCTTTATTGCACAGCGGGGCTGTGTTCAGTGTGGAGTGAAATAGGAGACTGGTTTTCTTTATTGCACAGCGGGGCTGTGTTCAGTGTGGAGTGAAATAGGAGACTGGTTTTCTTTATTGCACAGCGGGCTGTGTTCACCATGGAGTGAAATAGGAGACTGGTTTTCTGTATTGCACAGCGGGGCTGTGTTCACCGTGCAGTCAACCCTCCAGTGGCCCTTTCTGTGGGCAGGGTTGTTACAGACAACATGACAGACTCAGACCAACAGTGCCTCCATTCCCCCCAACACAAGGTTCGGTAGAACTGCAGAATAATTCAGCTGCAGGCGGAAGGTCAGCAGAATTTCTGTGAGCATGTTAAAGCTATTGTGACGATCGCTGGAAGAAAATACAAACCAAACAGCAGTCCAAAGTTCACGGTTTAACGAAAATTATTACAACGTGGAGCAGACAAAAGATGGCCAGATACTGCCCATCACTATGAGGAGTGTCAGGTGATTAGAATGTCTGTCAAAGATGGTCAGAGAAATCACAGTCCACAATTCAAGAGGCGGAGACGGCTGTACGCTGGAACCCTTCCTGCTGAAGCAGGATCTAGTCTTCTGTTGTTGCAGACTGTGCATGTAGCGGCCAAATGCCTCAACCACTGCTTCTCCATCGTTTGGCATACCCCCTGGAGACGTTGACACACTGTTCTTGATGGAGACAGTCAAACGGTTGACACTGTTCTTTGTGGAGAGGGATTCCCAGCTAGCGTCTGGAATGCCCCATGTTATCAGTATTTGAAGAGCTGGATGAACAGCCGGGCTTTCTTGTACATACTGCCAAGCCTCCATCCTGAAACCATACAAGGTGTTCAGCCCATCATTGATACACTTCATTACAGGGGTCTGGATGTCATAGGACTCAGCGCATCAAAGAAAATCTGTGCTGTTGTGATGCACAGACAGAGAGAAACACACACACACACACACACACACACACACACCACACACACACACACACACACACACCACACACACACAACACCACGACGCACGCACGCACGCGCGCGCTCACACACACACGCGCGCGCCCGCACGCACGCACGCAAACGCATGCACGCACGCACGCAAACGCACACACTCACGCACGCACGCACGCACGCACGCATGCACGCACGCACGCACGCACGCACGCACGCACACACACACACACACACACACACACACACACACACACACACCACACACACACCACGGAAGTGAGACACAGACTAATGAGAACTGAAGTCTGGCATGCGGGATCGGTTACATGTTGGGCATACAATGTCTGCAGTGAGATCCTGTGCTACTCCTTGAGGGCATTACAACTATGTCCAAATATTTCAGCAACTAATATTTCAAAGTATACTTCGATATATGATTTTTTTTTAAACCAGCAAGCTCCACAAAATGTTGAAAATTCAGATCAGGACAAAAATAAAATGATTGTTTACTTTTTTTATTCCGGAATCAGAACATTTTAACACTTATGCACTGTTTTTGTCTTGGATGCTACGAACAATGTAACGGTGTTTCATTTTTTGGACCATGCTTCTGCTTTCTCGAATTTTGCTGATCAGTCGTTTCTGACCCCAATTTTTCAAATTCATCTTTCACTGTTGATGGGAAAAGATTGCATTATTTTCCTACACTTGAAATCTCCAGTGACGCTTAAATATCCAGAAATAATTCTCTTTGTACATTTTTCTTCCATTTTTTTTCTCTCTCGCCGAATTCTGTAACTTTACGACTCCTTTGGGATGATTTTCTCTACTCAGTTTTTCTTCCTCGGGCCATCAACGAGAGCATTTTCTAAGATGTGTTGCTCTCAAATGGTGTTTTTAAACAAGCATCGCCAAAGAATGTTGTTGAAGTGTTCGCTACGAAAAAAAAAGATCAAATGGTAATGTTATCTGTATGCACAAACATGTAATACTGTTCCATTTGACGTAGATTAAGTTGAAAGAAATGTAACAATATCATTTTTAGTGGATAACTCGCCATAATGTTTCAGCACTTTCGCATTTTTCATGGAGACTGCTGTTATTGTACACATTACTTACAGGTGTACCCATCCTTGTCGATAGCTAGCCGCAAGGCACCATGATATGCTGCCAGGAATACCTGCATTAGTGGTATACAAGCAGTGCCACAGAAAAACTAGTGGACGTTCCTGCCCATTTCTCGCTTCCGCATACGCCCCTCTCGCTCCTTTTCACCCTGTCCAATGTCAACTATTCGACTTCAAAAACCTCCAATGGTAAGAGAGGGGGGGGGGGGGGGGGGTGAGGTCAAAAGGAAAAGAATTAAGATAGAGAACACACACACACACACTATCTCTCTCTATCTCTCTCTCTCTCTCTCTCCTCTCTCTCTCTCTCTCTCTCTCTCTCTCACACACAACGATGGATAGGGAGGGAGATAGAGACCGAAAGAGCTGACACTGACACAGTTTTTATTGGCGATACCAGATAAGTCTTGTTGGCAGGGGGGGGGGGGTAAAACTGTTGCATTAAAAACTGCATTAGAGACATACGACTGAAGAAGGAGAACTCGTACAAATGATCAACATCTACGGCGAAAACACACACACACGCAGATAAATAGATATAATGCTGAACATTAAGTAGTGGGGGGAAAAAAAGTGGCATGCTAACTAAACTTTTTGTTCCCTTATAGAATGGGCTTGGCAAAGATTTTTTAAACTTTTTTGAAAAAAAAAAAAGGGGGGAAAGTATTAAAAATATGAAAAAACCCTTCTCTAGCTGCCTTAATATAGGGTGAAAAACGAAAACAACAAAAGAAGCTTTTCATAAACCCCCCAAAAACCAAGCCCAATTTTTTCAAACAAATTCCCCCCTGGGAGACTAATAAACCCCTCCCCAAAACTGAATTAGGGAAAAAACAAGAAAAAATTTTGGAAAAAATAAAAAAGAACCCTAAAAACAAACTCTGAAAAACCTCCCCGGAAGAACACTGAGCTATCCAATTTGGTTTTAAAAAACCAAAAAAAACAAAGTAATACGTATTAAACACATTTGACATAGAGACTTTTTTTTTAAAAAACCCAATTCCCCCAAAAAGGAAAAAGGGAACTAAATCACCAAAACCCTGAAGTTTGTCAGTAACCCCACAGACATAACAGGGGCAAATGGAAATCATTCTCCCCAAACCCGAAAACATTACTAAACCCGCAAAAAGAAAACCCGGATCAGGAAAACCAACAGAAACTCCCAACCCTTCGACTAAAACCCTGGGGGCATGATGGTGGGAAAACATTTGAACGGTCGGGCTAAACATGTGTCCCCAAAATCAAGCCCCGGAAAACAAGTCGGACATATATAAAGAAAACGTTTGGGCCCTTTCGCCCCTAACCCAAAAATCCCAAAAACCCTCGAAAACAAAAAGAAAGAACTATCAAAAACTTCCAAAACCACAACCCAAAAAAATTAAACCCTTGAAACAAAAAAAAAGGCAGTGAATACTTAGACATAAAAACTGGGTCTCAACAACACATAAATAAACCAACAAGGGAAAACCCCAAAGATACACCTCTTTTGTACACCCCCAAAAGTAAACCCTCCACCCTTTATTAAAAAACCCCTACCCCCCTGGCAAAAACAAGAGACTACAAACCGTCATGCAGTGAGAGAGTGTTCAAA
>CM031600.1:50631757-50634257 GCA_018398815.1 Conus ventricosus | reverse complement strand
CTAGATCTGTTGTGATATTTCATTGTTTTAAATCTAGATCTGTTGTGATATTTCATTGTTTTAAATCTAGATCTGTTGTGATATTTCATTGTTTTAAATCTAGATCTGTTGTGATATTTCATTGTTTTAAATCTAGATCTGTTGTGATATTTCATTGTTTTAAATCTAGATCTGTTGTGATATTTCATTGTTTTAAATCTAGATCTGTTGTGATATTTCATTGTTTTAAATCTAGATCTGTTGTGATATTTCATTGTTTTAAATCTAGATCTGTTGTGATATTTCATTGTTTTAAATCTAGATCTGTGTGATATTTCATGCATGTTTTTTGTTTTGTGTTTTGCATGCGTATGTTCCTGGGTTTGTTTACCGATCTGTGTAACCCCAAACATGACATGGTACATCGGTAATCCTTTGTAAAATGAGAAAATGATGAAATGTTTTACTCTTCTGACTCTTTCAGTCTGGAATTTAGACTATCGTCTTCATTAAATACAAATAGTAATCTCTGGAGTCATTGGTAGAGTCCACCGGTCTGAATGGCTATAACCTACATGATCAAAGTGGGGACCCAGTCACTTTAGAATCGGTTCTTGATATTTAAAAAAAGAAAGAAAAGAAAAAGACCAGTCTGGACAGACAATGTTGTAACGCACGCAAGTGGTGAAGATCGTCAATCGATTGAACGGCAGTGTCCGGCATGGTTAGAGAGGCTCAGTCGTGAGAGGCTGGGCTTGTTTCCGGAGGCGCTCAGTAAAACCCCTAGCCAACATGCGTGTTTCACGATATGGATACATTAACGTCTCGCTTATTTACTCTGCTTCATTTCTTTACGCTTTGTTTCCCAGTGTCTTCTCCTGTGTCTCTTCCCTGACACTTCTACCACTCCGCTCAGTCTGACTCACCGTTCACTGCCGCAGTCCTGACTGGCCTGTCATGGGCCCGGCACCGGCCATTGACAGGGCACAAGCTATGCCATGAGGCCACTCGTTGGAGGAGACATGCACTGCTGATGAATCACTTCAGTGGTGTTCAGTGGCGCCCGTTCTGATCCAACAACATCACACAGGACACCACCTACGATAAGGAAGGCGAAATACCGAACTGGTGATCAGAGGGTCATGTGCAGCGCAGGTTTCCATCAGTAGAAGGACATTGCTGCTGCAGCTGCTGACGCCATTTTCCCCGTAAACTCCATCCCGGGACGTGTGATCTGTGCCGGCTCTGGCGTTGAAATCACCGAAGATGAGGATTTTATCTGCTCTGGGTACGGCAGAGACGGTCTCTTTCAGGTTCTCATAAAATCTTTGTTTGACTTCGTCAGGATTTGTCACAGTAGGGGCGAAGGCGCTGATGAATACGGCATTTGGTGGCAGATCAGTTTGTTTAATTTGGTAGCAAGTTACCACGAACTGCCACCATAGACGAGGAAGTTGCTGATATATTGCAACGGTTTGTGCATTCTTCGGCAGACTCCAAAACAAGATGTGGGAAAGACCAAGCTCAAAATATATGGTGCAGTTGTAGTGACATCTCTGCTGTATGGCTGTGAGACTTAGAACGGTGTACAGTCGACGTGCCAGACGGCAGAACCCTTTCCACATGATATGCCTCAGAACCTGGCTGCACATCAAATGGCAGGACAAAGAACCAGATACAGAGGTGCTCCAGAAGGCTCAGATGGAAAGCATACATGCAATGCTAATACGCTCTCAACTCAGATTGGCAGGACATGTTCACTGAATGAAAATCGTCTCCCAAAGAGACTGTTCTATGGCGAGCTGCTGGAAGGCAAGCTTTCCCATGGAGCACAAAAGAGGCGCTACAAAGACACACTGAAGGCCTCACTGAAGTGCTGTAGCATCGCCCCTGCCCCTGAGGAGAAACTGCTCAAAATCGCTGAATCTGGCGCGCAATGATCGAATCCGGAGTGAGACTTTGAAATGAGGCGCATCTTTTGTACTCCATGGGAAAGCTTGCCTTCCAACAGCTCGCCATAGAACAGTCTCTATGGGAGCCACAGGAGCAAAACGGTAAGCTTCGCAAGAACAGAGTGAGCACCACCTCTCAGCCTGGCTTACCTCCAAGTCTGCCCTGTCCACACTGCAACAGACTATTCACTGCCAGGATCAAGTCTGCCCTGTCCACACTGCAACAGACTATTCAATAAGGATCAAGTCTGTCCTGTCCACACTGCAACAGACTATTCAATGAGGATCAAGTCTGCCCTGTCCACACTGCAACAGACTATTCAATGCCAGGATCAAGTGTGCCCTGTCCACACTGCAACAGACTATTCACTGCCAGGAGTCTGCCCCGTCCACACTGCAACAGACTATTCAATAAGGATCAAGTCTACCCTGTCCACACTGCAACAGACTATTCAATAAGGATCAAGTCTGTCCTGTCCACACTGCAACAGACTATTCAATGCCAGGATCAAGTCTGCCCTGTCCTCACTGCAACAGACTATTCAATGCCAGGATCAAGTCTGCCCTGT
>CM031600.1:50624257-50626757 GCA_018398815.1 Conus ventricosus | reverse complement strand
CGACAAAACTCCCCTTCCAGACTGGGGGAAGAAGTGTGGACGAGGAGGTGGGGGGGGGGAGTACTTGGAGGACTTTGTGGTTCACCTGGTCGACAGCAAGTCTGGAGGGTCTTGAGATCGAGTCCTGAAAATGCAGGCGTGAAGAGCCGAGCCGACCTTTCCTGATTTCCCTGGTGAGGAGATGTGCAAACACACCGACACTGAATCTCCTTCAGCTGTATCTACTAGCCGAAGATGAGGTAAATGAGTGAAATGTGCATTGTGATTCTGCTGCCTACAGCCATCTGGCAGAGTTGAGTAACGCACTTGTTTATGTGTATTGTATGTGACGTCCGAATAAGACCTGTTTGTGGAAAGTTCACTTGACTGTCAAGTATTGAGTTTCAAATACGCATTACTGTGCAAACGCCTTATTTTGTACGTTTACATGTATTTTGCCTTGACAGTGATAACGGTGATGATAATTTGATCATTTGAATAACGGTGATGACATTTTGCTTTATGCTTTTAATTCGAAAGCAGAGTTCTTGCTGGCTGCATGGGAACTAAGAAATTGACCAGCTGTGATCCTGGTGGGAACATTGGTGGAGATCAAAACAGCACATAAATCTGATTTGACAACGTGCTTATATATATATATAGAGAGAGAGAGAGAGAGAGAGAATTATATAAACAAAGCTTGCTCTTATGTCTTAGATTGTAGAAATAGGGGGATAAAAGCATTCATATCTGTAGTGGTAGATAATTCTGCCTAACTAATAGTATGTGCTTGAGTGGGTGAATGTGTAAAAATAAAATAAATGCTTCTCAAAATGAGCCTTCAGCAAGCTTATAGTCTCCAAGGGGGAAACAACCTCCAATAGGGAGGGAAACTCACTAACATATAACTCCTGGTCAGATACCGATATTTCGAATCTGATTGTTTCCCCTCAGTGACCGCGGAAAGTGGTAATTTGACTCCTCTGCCGTTTCAATTTTAAGAAGAATGCTATCCCAGAAAAGGCTGGTATGCAATACCGTAGTATGTTTGTTGAGTTTTCAAAAAACCAACCAAAGGTGCCACCTAAGAAGCAAAAGAAAATCATGAAAGAGCAAAACAAGCTACATTTTCTTGTGAAAAGTAGAAAATATAAAAAGATAGCCTCTTAGACATAAGTGCTGAGGGCCAGTTCTTGGAATGAATCCGCAAGGGACTAAATTACAACAAACTAATAAATTCCAACGATAAGTACCGAGCACCATTCCAGCAACTAACAGAGCAGCTTGGTGTTGCAATGACTGCAAGAAATATTGAATTATATAAACAAAGCTTGCTCTTATGTCTTAGATTGTAGAAATAGGGGGAGATAAGCACTCATATCTACAGTGGTAGATAATTCTGCCTAACTAACAGTATGTGCTTGAGTGGGTGAATGTGGAAAAATAAAATAAATGCTATATATATATACACTTAATGCTTTGTTTGTTAAAGTACGTCCTCTGGAAGTTGAGCCGAATCGGTTGCACCCAATATGAAAGCAAGGCAACGCCAACAACCCAAAGTAATTGTAGAACAGTTCCTTGATGTAACATTAGTAGTAAATTGTACAGAGCTACTATGAATAGAAAAACAAATATGGGTTTTTAGAAAATTGCTATTTTGAACGCCTTTCAAGCTGGATTCAAACGAAATTACGTCAACTGTAGATAAGACGTTTATTTTATCATCACAAAACAGCTTTCTCTATGTTGTAGATTGCACGTAGCTTTTCTTAGTCTGCTGAAAACTTTTAAATCAATTAGCAGAGGTTCACTATGGCGAAGATTTGTTTAAACAATGGAATCCGAGGTAAATGCTGTCAGTGTGTTTTGAACATGTATGAGTCGGTAAGAGCGAGAATGAAAGGTGGGTCACCTCTAAAAGATTACATAAAGCGTACCTCGGGTGTTAAACAAGGAGATGCTTGTAGTGCCATTCTATTTGCTTGCTTATCAATGTGTTAATTTAAGAAGTAATCAATGATGGTAGGAACAGGGTGCTGTTTATAAATGATGTTTTTTCATTGTATTCTCATGTGCGTTGTTGGAATTAATATTTGGTTTACAAACTCAATTAAAGAGCTTAAAAAGAGTTTCTTCTTCACTACAAATGAAGACAAACAAGACGAAAAGTAATTCTATGGTCTTCAGAGAAGCTGGATATCTTTCTTTATTATAAAGGTGGATATACAGTGAAACACTGTAGTCAGCGGGAAATGTCTATGAATATTTGGGTATTTATCTTTTTTGTTTATATTTCAACTAGTTTCACTTTCGGTTTTACGTGTGAAGATGTAAGCGAAGGTACGTATGTTTTATTCTCCATGTTAAAGAAACTATAGATGTTACTTAATGGGTCTCTATCATTCTTTTTAAGTTATTTCATTTTCAGATTCAATCAATGGCACAATACGGAGCTGCGTTATGGAGCTTGAATCTGCTGCCATCCACACTGAAAACATTCATTGATACGCATTGAATG
>CM031600.1:50604257-50619257 GCA_018398815.1 Conus ventricosus | reverse complement strand
GATACATACACACCAACATGCAGGAACTGTGATCACGATACATACACACCAACATGAAATATCAGGATACATACACACCAACATGCAGGTACTGTGATCACGATACATACACACCAACATGAAATACCAGTTTACGTACACACCAACATGAAATACCAGGATACATACATACCAACGTGAAATACCAGGATACATACACACCAGCATGAAATACCAGGATACATACACACCAGCATGAAATACCAGGATACATACACACTAGCAGGGAGTACCAGGATACATACATACCAACATGAAATACCAGGATACATACACACCAACATGAAATACCAGGATACATACACACCAACATGAAATACCAGGATACATACACACCAACATGAAATACTAGGATACATACACGCCAACATGAAATACCAGGATACATACACACCAACATAAAATACCAGGATACATACACACCAACATGAAATACCAGGATACATACACACCAACATGAAATACCAGGCCACATACACACCAACATGAAATACTAGGCCACATACACACCAACATGAAATACCAGGATTCATACACACCAACATGAAATACCAGGCCACATACACACCAACATGAAATATCAGGATTCATACACACCAACATGCAACACCATGATACATACACACAAACATGAAATACCAGGATTCATGGACACCAAAATGAAATACCAGCATACATACACACGTACACCAACATGAAATACTAGGATACATAGACACCAACATGCAGGGTCTGAGAAATACCAGGATACATACACACTAACATGCAGGGTCTAGGAAATACTAGGATACAATCATACACACCAACATGCAATACCAGGATACATACGCACCAACATGCAGGGTCTGAGAAATACCAGGATACATACACACTAACATGCAGGGTCTGGGAAATACCAGGATACAATCATACACACTAACATGCAATACCAGGATACATACACACCAACATGCAATACCAGGATACATACACACTAACATGCAGGGTCTGGGAAATACCAGGATACAATCATACACACCAACATGCAGGGACTGGGATCACAGAAAGGACGTGGGGGTCAAGGCTAAAATGGCTTGCAACTTAAATGCAGGAGATACCGCCAGAAGAGGATGTCTAAAGAAATCCAGAAGACATCCACCAAAGCGGACAGCGCGGGAAAACACTTTTAACAGAAATGTCAGCTGTAATGAAATACGGTGTGTGGCCCCTGCAAGGATCCGTTTCATTCTCAGACCGTATATGACTGCTGCCCTCGAAAGCAAACTTTGTTTAATGGGGAATCCAGTGACCCTGCATGTCCTGTCCTTGTAAAATGGGGGATCCAATGACCCTGCATGTCCTGTCTTGTAAAATGGGGGAATCCAATGACCCTGCATGCCCTGTCCTTGTAAAATGGGGGAATCCAATGACCCTGCATGCCCTGTCCTTGTTAAATGGGGGGATCCAGTGACCCTGCATATCCTGCCTTGTAAAATGGGGGGATCCAATGACCCTGCATGTCCTGTCCTTGTAAAATAGGGGAATCCAGTGACCCTGCATGTCCTGTCCTTGTAAAATGGGGGAATCCAGTGACCCTGCATGTCCTGTCCTTGTAAAATGGGGGAATCCAGTGACCCTGCTATCCTGTCCTTGTAAAATAGGGGAATCCAGTGACCCTGCATGTCCTGTCCTTGTAAAATAGGGGAATCCAATGACCCTGCATGCCCGGTCCTTGTAAAATGGGGGAATCCAGTGACCCTGCATGTCCTGTCCTTGTAAATAGGGGAATCCAATGACCCTGCATGCCCTGTCCTTGTAAAATGGGGGGATCCAATGACCCTGCATGTCCTGTCCTTGTAAAATAGGGGAATCCAGTGACCCTGCATGTCCTGTCCTTGTAAAATGGGGGAATCCAATTGACCCTGCATGTCCTGTCCTTGTAAAATGGGGGGATCCAGTGACCCTGCATGTCCTGTCCTTGTAAATAGGGGAATCCAATGACCCTGCATGTCCTGTCCTTGTAAAATGGGGGAATCCAGTGACCCTGCATGTTCTGTCCGTTCGGCCAGGGTCAGCAAACAGTGGATCATGTACTGAGCTCGTTCCAAACAGCGCTGAGCCAGAGAAGAAACGCTTGGAGGTGCAGCCAAGTGCTTGATAACACCTTTCCAGCAACACTGTACGCAGGATGACATAGTAAAGCATTGTCTGGAACACTACCTTTCCAGCCACTCGTTACACAGGATGACATAGCAAAGCATTGTCTGGAACACTACCTTTCCAGCAACATTGTACACAGGATGATATAGCAAGCATCGTCTGGAACGCTACCTTTCCAGCAACATTGTACACAGGATGACATAGCAAAGCATCGTCTGGAACACTACCTTTCCAGCCACACTGTACACAGGATGACATAGCAAAGCATTGTCTGGAATACTACCTTCCAGCCACACTGTACACAAGATGACATAGCAAAGCATCGTCTGGAACACTGAGTGGAGTGGATGAGTCGAGGTACACAGCAGACCTTCAACATGGAGTGAAGAACCAGAAACCGTCATCAAGAGTTGCATGACATCCGACACAGTGCTCCACTCACCTGAGCAAAACAAATCATTTTGATGGAACCGCATTGTGTAGTAAAGGTACCTGCTGGTACCCCCCCCCCCCCCCTTCCCACCCACACACACACCAATATTTAATGCCAAAAAAATGGACAACATGCTAAATTATAGACAACATGCTGGGATGCGTCACACGCACACGCACACGCACGCACACACACACACACACACACCACACACACACACACACACACCACACACACACACACACACACACACGCGCGCACGCACGCACGCACGCACGCACACACACACACATACACACACCACACACACACACACACACACACACACACACACACACCACACACACACACACACACACACACACACACCCCATCCCCCCCCCCACCCCGTTTTCCCCCGTTTTAGAGAGCATCTCTAATTGGAAAATGAGAGTTCTCCCTTGCCACCCCCACCCGCGCTCCGCTTTTACATGATCTCCCACCCTCCTCCCGCTTTTATTAACAATGATCTCCCACCCTCCTCCGCTTTTATTAACAATGATCTCCCACCCTCCTCCCGCTTTTATTAACAATGATCTCCCACCCTACGCCCGCTTTGTATTAACAATGATCTCCCACCCTACGCCCGCTTTTATTAACAATGATCTCTCACCCTCCTCCCGCTTTTATTAACAATTGATCTCCCACCCTACTCCCGCTTTTATTAACAATGATCTCCCACCCTCCTCCCGCTTTTATTAACAATGATCTCCCACCCTCCTCCCGCTTTTATTAACAATGATCTCCCACCCTCCTCCCGCTTTATTAACAATGATCTCCCACCCTACTCCCGCTTTTATTAACAATGATTCCCACCCTACTCCCGCTTTTTAACAATGATCTCCCACCCTCCTCCCGCTTTTATTAACAATGATCTCCCACCCTCCTCCCGCTTTTATTAACAATGATCTCCCACCCTACGCCCGCTTTATTAACAATTGGAAGATGAACCCTCCTCCCCGTTCCACTCCCATCCCTCTCTGCTTCGATAAAAATGTACAAGACTTCAGTGGCTTTGCTTTATTTCAAAATCTGAAGAAAACTTAAACTCTATAGTGTAGGTAGACAGCGGGAGGGGGGGGGGGGGGAATGGAAGAAGGTGGAAGAGGAAGCGGAAGGTGGGGGGAGGGGCGAGTGGACTGGCGTGGGGGGGGGGAGGGGGGGGGCAG
Source organism: Conus ventricosus (assembly GCA_018398815.1). Lineage (NCBI taxonomy): Eukaryota > Metazoa > Mollusca > Gastropoda > Neogastropoda > Conidae > Conus > Conus ventricosus. Next base: position 50,615,438 of record CM031600.1, on the reverse strand, counting down.
ATGGGGTATCATTGACGGATAGTGCAAATATCAGCCCACCCCTGACCTATGCGCTCAGTGGCTATAAACGAGCGACATTGGCGGTCTAATCTAGAGCTCACGGCTGATTTGCGCCGCGCCTTTCAAACGGAAGTCACTGAAGGTGATGTCCCCTGTCATTTGCCTCAGCGGCGTCTGATGGTAATCAAGGGAAGCGGGGGAATGTTAGTTTCCAATGACGACGCTCACAAAGAACCGAACTTGGAAGCCCGTGCTCACCCATGTCCTCAATCTTTAGTGTATGGGAGAGACAGAGAGAGAGGGGGGGGAGTGGGGGAGGGGAGAGAGAGAGAGAGAGAGAGAGAGAGAGAGAGAGAGAGAGAGAGAGAGAGAGAGAGAGAGAAGAAGAAGAAGAAGAAGAAAAAGTAGTAGTAGAAGAAGAATCAACAGGAAGGAACCTCATGTTCACGTGTGTCAGAGAACAGTGAATCATATTTTCAAGGAAGATGTCATGAAAATTACGGATGTATGCCCCTGGACAAAGGATAAAGATCTTGTCAATGAGATGGCATCGCAACCATATTTTAATCTGAAAACACGTTCACACACACACACACACACACACACACACACACACACACACACACACACACACACACACACAGGTGCTCGCGCGCGTGCGCACAACACACACACACACACACACACATAGCTTACGAAATTGGATGCAAATGTAAGGAAAGACTTAATTTTTGATATAAAATTTATGATACATTCCGTTATGGCGAAAGGAACTTTTGTAGAGTTTTGCTGGATCCCATCTCACTGTGGTATCTATGGAAATGAAATAGCTGAAAATTAGCAAAAGAGGTGCTCTTAGAAAAATTCCAGATAGTGGATTGAAATTGGATAAACATGAAATCATTTCTCTATTAAAAAATTGTATGAGCAATGAAAAACTTCCTGCAAAAACGACAGTGTTATTATGCCAAAGATCATTGTCCAGTATAATTTATAAATGCGTTTGAACTCGTGGAAAACCAAATTTTCTAAGGATGTAGATTGCGCTTGTGGTCTCCCATTATCTATTCAACATATTCTTTTCGAATGTCCAATTCTAACATCGTTATATAATATTCTAAAGATAGATATTGTTTCGTTAGGGGCTTTACAAGAAATACTTTACAGCCCCAAAATGATTGATATAGCAAAGGCTATATCGAGTTCTGTTATTATTCATTTGTTGTAATTGATTTATCAGTTTATAATTATTGTTTAGTCGTTAATAGGCAAACTTTCATATATTTGTCTCCGTGCGCGCACACACACACACACACACACACACACACACACACACACACACAACACACACACACACACACACACACACGCGCACACCACACGCACACACACACACACGGGCGCGCGCATGCACGCACGCACACGCACACACGCGCTCACACACACACTCATATAAGCACTTACATACATTTGTTTGTTTGTTTGTTTTTTGTTTTTGTCTAATATCACCATCGTTGTGAACAGACTCTAAATTAAATCAATCAAACACACACACACACACACACACACACACACACACACACACACACACACACACACACACACACACACACACACACACAAGCGCGCACGCACGCACGCACGCACGCACGCACGCACGCACGCACGCACGCACGCACGCACACACACACACACACACACACACACACACACACACATACGCGTGCGCCCAAGCGCAAGCGCACACGCACACGCACTTCCACGCACGCTTACAGACACACACACACACCACCCACAACCACCACACACACACCACACACACACACACACACACACACACACGCATTCTCTCTGTCTCCCTGTCTCTGCCCTTTGTCTGTCTGTCTGTCTTCTTCTCCCTCCCTCTCTCTCTCTCTCTCTCTCTCCCCTTTTCTCCCCCTCTCTCTCTCTCTCTCTCTCAAACCCTTCTCCTCTGCTCTTTTTCTCCTCCATAATCCCCCCCCCCCCGCCCTCCTCCACATGCTCAACTCCACTCCATTCTGACACTACCCACTCATTGCCCCCTCCTCCCACCCACCACATCCCACCCCTCCACCCCCACATACCCCCAGCCAACCTCCACCCCTACCCCCACCCCCACCCCTACCCCCCTTTCCCGTTCCTTCATCCAAAAAATTTCTTCTTTCCTCTTGGGTTTTCCAGCCTTCCCCTCTTGCCTTCCAGCCAGTTCTTTCTGCTATCGACGCCCTTTCTCTCAGCCTTGTCCTGAGATTGTTTACCCCCAGGAGGTGGCGGGAGGGAGGGGGAGTGGGGGTGGAGGGGGGGAGGGGAAGACGAAGGGTGAAGGGGATGGTGGGGGGTGGTTTAATGGGTTCGGGCTGCCCCCCGGACAGCTCCATGCTGCCCCCACCCCACCCCCTTTCCACCCCTCCTTCACTGCCCCACCCCACCCCCTTTACCACCCCTCCTTCACTGCCCCACCCCCCCCCCCCTTACCACCCCTCCTTCACTGCCCCAAATTTCTGGCCGATCGATGGCGGTGCTGCTTGCTTGGCACGCGCTCGTGTTTTTGCATAAGATTACCACGGGGCTCTTCCAAACAGTAGGCGTGGATAGGAGGGTCCTCTCTCCCTTTCTCTCTGTCTCTCTGTCTCTGTCTCTGTCTCTCTCTCTCTCTCTCTCTCTCCCTCTCTCTCTCTCTCTCTCTCTCTCCCCTCCTCTCTCTCTCTCTCTCTCTCTTTTTGGGTTTGGGGTGGGTCCGAGTTGGAGGATGGTTGGAGGACAGTAAGGAATTGGTGGGGGGGAGGGCAGGTAGGGGAGAAGGTGGGTGGTGAGATCGGAAGAGAGGGGGGGGGGGGGGGTGAGAGTAAGAGGACCTCGACATGGAAAAGTGCGGGTATGAAGAGAAGAGTCTCAAAGAACTTGCCAAGAAAAGTTGGGGTTTAAAAGGAGACAGACAGACAGAAGACAGTAGAGACAGAGAGAGACAGAGAGAGACAGAGAGAGAGACTTTATTCGAAATACCCATTCTCCGTCATAAAAGGGTGATGTAAACAATCAAATCTTTAGCTAAGATGCAGCATATCATATTTTTGACTGCAGCGGTGACGTTGTACATAAAAAACGGAGCATTTAATACAAGAGAGAGAGAGAAAAGGAGAGAGAGAGGGGAGAGAAGAAAAGAGAGAGAGAGAGAGAGAGTTTGGGGCAGAGGCAAAAGATAGACGGGTAGACAGGGCAGACAGACAGACAGAGGTAAGACAGGGGCAATACAGGGAGGCAGAAAAAGACAGAGAGAAAATATACTGGCGTCGTTTGTGGTCACGCACATACGTGATTTCGAAAAAGGTGGTTTATGTCATGTGATGGTTTCTCTGTGCGAGGGGGCCAATGAGCCCGAAATACATCGGGAAGTAAACTGTATGAAAAGAATCCTCATTTTGTTCATTTGTTTGTTGTTTCAATGGGGGAAAACAGAGAAGAGAGAGAAGAGAGAGAGAGAGAGAGAGAGAGAGAATGCGAATGCGAATGCGAATGCGAATGTTTATTCAGATTTTAGGCCTAGGCCCCCCACCCGAAGGGGATGGTCGTTCACCGACTCATATAATACATACATATATAAAATATATATATATATATACATACATACATATCATGGAATTTAGACATGGTCATAAAGCATTTGTCATGTACTAACAAAAATAAGTAAAGCAAACAAAGCAAAACAGAGAAAAAAATGTCATTTTGGTTTTGTGGTCCATCAAAAGCACTTTTTTATGTTGAAGCAAACACAAACGTTTTAAAGCTTTATAAGTGAATAGTGCTACATTTGATAATACACCCCTCATTTCTACATGCCATAAGTAGATTAAACCCGAACTGACATGGGTCATTTATAAAACTTGGGCTGAATATATCTTATCCTCAAATCATGAAGAACAGGGGAACACAGAATAATAGAATGGCATCTTCCTTAGAAACATGACACAAGCGACACATAACTTCATCTGCTTTTCCACTGTATCTAATCGGTGGCTGGGTATATCTGACACACCAAATCCCTTTGTTTTTTTAGAGCATTTTAACATATCTATTCATAGCAATGTCAACATACGTTTCCCCAAAATGTGTTGTCTTAAATGCCCTATAATTTAGCAAATCGGTCGCTGGTGTGCATGTGACTATGCCAGTCTTGCCACCTACAATCAAGATCCTTTTTTTTAAAGCATTTATAAAGGCTGCATATTTTCGACACCTTGGTTTTTCCCATACAAAAGCAAAACCATTTTGAATATAGGCACTTACGAACATTTGTGGCCCACGTCTCTTTCCATTAATATCAAGATCATATAACACTTTAAACGCTTTAATGGTAACTTGTAATTTTCCTCCTTGTCAATTTTAGCCAGTAACTGATGCATTTAACGTATGAGTTTAAAATAGTAGGATAGAGGAGAGAGAGAGAGAGAGAGAGAGAGAGAGAGAAGGAAAGATAGATAGATAGATACAAAGATAGATAGACACACAGATAGACAGATAGATAGACACTAGACAGATAATATATATAATATATATATATATATATATATATATATATATATATATATATATAAATATATATATATATATATGTTATTATATATATGTCAATGGTGTTAAAAAGGAAGGTTAAAACTCAAGGTTAAAAAATCGACAAATTTGTTTCTAGCGGCGTTGCGCTGTCATCAGGATGGTTTCTGTTTGCCCACCGCCGATGTTATATAGCGTGTGGCTCACGTTTGCGGTTGTTTGCACGTGCGGGTTGGCTGCACGTGTTTTTTGGGGCTTTCAGGTTTTTGTTTTGGATGTGTTCACTAAACAACGATTTCCATTTATGCCTGCAGTTGTTTACTATTTCTGTTTTGGTGTTTAAAGTTGCTAAGTGTGGTTTGCATAGTATTAACCATTTTTCAGTTAAACATAGGTTGCACCTTTTTGAAACATTGCTGTATGGTGATGCTCTTTTATGATTTTCCAGGATATATTGTAGCTTGTTTTTGCGTCTTTAAGTTTCCAGATATATTTGCTCAGTTCTGTTTGGTTTTTATATTTTTCTTTATTGAATGACTGTTTGTGGTTTGCATATCTGGTTTTGAAGTGGTTTTCAGTGATCCCTATGTATGTTCTTTTTCATTTTCTGATGTTACAGTAGCCTGGTATACAATGTTGTTGTGGAGACATTTATTTTAGTGGGCACTGCTCCTTTCTCGTGCAATTGCAAGATTTCTTTCTTCACCCTTCTTTGCTGTGTTGATTTTCATTTTGTTGGATGCGTCAATCAGGTTTTTGAGGTTGGGCATACATGAGTCGATAGTTTGACAGTGTTTTTGTTAAATATTTTGGACAGTTTGTGCTCTTTTGGAAATGAAGTTGCTAGGATTTTGAGAATTCTTTCCCTATGTTTGTTTTGAGTTTCCCGTCGTATGGGGGGTTATACCATATGATTTTCTTTTCCTATTTTTCTTGCTTTTATTTGTGTTGTTGTCCGGGTTGTATTGTAGTTTGTAATTGTATCCACTTGTTTGTAGTGCCTCCTGGTATTCCACTGCTGCATTGTTGAACACTCTCTCATTGCATGACAGGTTTGATAGTCTCTTGTTTATGCCATGGGGTATGGTCTTTAATACGATGGTGGATGGTTACTTTTGGTGTGTACATAAAGAGGGTGTATCGTTGGGTTTCTTGTATGGTTTATATATATGGTTGTTGAGATCCAGTGTTATGTCTAAGTAGTTCACTACCTTTTTGTTTGCTTCAATGGTGATCTTTAAGTTGTGGTTTTGGAAGATTTTGCATAGTTCTTTCTTCTTGTTTTCGATGGTTCTTGGGTTGTTTGTTAGTGCAGCAAGGCATCGTCTCTGTACAGTCCGACTTGTTTTCCGAGTTTTTTCTTGATGTTGGACAGCATGAATAGTCCGACCAGTTCACATGTTACTGCACCATCATATGAACCCATGGTTACGTCGAATGTTGAGTTTCTGTTGGTTTTCCTGATCCAGGTTTCATTTCTGCTGTGTAGTAATGTTTTCTTGGTGTGGAGAATGATTTCCATTTCTGACCCTGTTATGTCTGTGTGGTTACTGGCAAACTTCAGGGCTTTGGAGAGTAGTTCCTCATCTATGGATGGGTAAAAGTCTACTATGTCAAATGTGATAAATACTGTATTACTTTGTTTATTGAGTTTTTGAACCATTGGATAACTTCGTATGTGTTCTTCCAGAGGTTGTAATCAGAGTTTGATTTTATGTCCTTTGTTATTTTTTCCAGAATTTTCTTGCTTATTTTGCCTAATTCAGATTTCGATGGGTTTATTAGTCTGCATGTTGGATTGTTATGAAAGTTGGGTTTGTGGTCTTTGAGTGTTATGAAAGCTTCTTTTGTTGCTGTCGCTTCTATCCTGTCACTTAGGTCTATGCGGTCTGCAAGTTCTTTATCTTTAGTGCGGATACTGTCATGTATATTTTTGTCAGCTTTTTTGTAGTTTTTCTGGATGTTTTTGTCAAGGAGTTGAGAATATTCATTTGGTTCCATTTTGTAGTAATTGCTAGTTTTGTCAGCCTTCACAAATATTTTTTTGTCATTTTGTACTTGTTTTATTTGGTTTTTTAATGTTGTTTGGAAATCGTTGTTAGATTTAAAAATATAAAAACCAAACAGAACTGAGCAAATATATCTGGAAACTTAAAGACGCAAAAACAAGCTACAATATATCCTGGAAAATCATAAAAAGAGTATCACCATACAGCAATGTTTCAAAAAGGTGCAACCTATGTTTAACTGAAAAATGGTTAATACTATGCAAACCACACTTAGCAACTTTAAACACCAAAACAGAAATAGTAACAACTGCAGGCATAAATGGAAATCGTTGTTAGTGAACACATCCAAAACAAAAACCTGAAAGCCCCAAAAAACACGTGCAGCCAACCCGCACGTGCAAACAACCGCAAACGTGAGCCCACACGCTATATAACATCGGCGGTGGGCAAACGAAAACCATCCTGATGACAGCGCAACGCCGCTAGAAACAAATTTGTCGAGTTTTAAACTTGAGTTTTAACCTTCCTTTTTAACCACCATTGACAAATGTTGCTCCCCAAGGGTCGAGCACTTTTAAAATCATTTTAGGCTTTTTGGTTATATTCATCTATATATATATATATATATATATATATAGAGAGAGAGAGAGAGGGGAGAGAGAGAGAGAGAGAGAGAGAGAGAGAGAGAGAGATTAGATTAGATAAGACTAGATAGAAGTTCGACAAAAGGGCAGACAGATGGACAGACGAGTAGATAGATAGATAGATAGATAGATAGATAGATAGATAGATAGATAGATAGATAGATAGATAGATAGATAGATAGATATGTTTGTGTGTGTGTGTGTGTGCGTGCGTGCGTGCGTGCGTGCGTGCGTGCGCGTGTGTGTGTGTGTGTGTGTGTGGTGTGTGTGTGTGTGTGTGTGTGTGTGTGTGTCTTTCTTCACTTTGTCAAGTCACCTAAACTGAAGGGCTTATTGCCAACACTAATCTTCCACTACTGTTTAGATGTTCCATTATAAGTAGACAGACAGATAAATACATAGACAGACAGACAGACAGATAGATAGATAGACAGACAGACAGACAGACAGACAGACAGCCAGACAGACAGATAGACAGACAGACAGACAGATAGATAGATAGATAGATAGATAGATAGATAGATAGAGAAGAGAGAGAGAGAGATAGATAGATAGATAGATAGATAGATAGATAGATAGATAGATAGATAGAGAGAGAGATAGAGAGAGAGATAGATAGATAGATAGATAGATAGATAGATAGATAGATAGATAGAACGAAATGTTATTTTACCAGGGTAATGAGTTTAAGCAATACAAATGCTTTTTTTCCACCCAGCCCTGGTGTCAAAGGAAAGAAAACGAGTTAAAGATCAAATTAATGCCAATACATATAAAGGAACAAACAATTACAAGATCTTGCACAGTTTAATACACATTAGCTATTGTCCACGCCATTGACAAACGAACGCAATAAAAAAAAACGTGTGAACATAGCGTACAAGGAGTAGAAAAGGGGGAGGAAAAGGGCGAGGGGTAGGTTGGGGTGAATGGTAAAGGTAGCATACAATAAATCTCAAAAGGACACTAATTTGAAAAACAAAGTAAAACACACACACACACACACACACACACACACACACACACACACACGCACGCACGCACGCACGCACGCACGCACGCACGCACGCACGCACGCACGCACGCACGCACACACACACACACACAACACACACACACACACACATTGATAGATAGATAGACAGACAGACAAACAAACATATAGATAGATAGATAGATAGATAGATAGATAGATAGATAGATAGATAGTTAGATAGATAGATAGATAGATAGACGGATGGATGGATGGATGGATGGGTGGATGGATGTGCATGTGCGTTGACGCGCGCACACGTGTGTGTGTGTGTGTGTGGGGGGGGGGGGTGCGTGCGTGCGTGCGTGCGTGCGTGCGTGCGTGCGTGCGTGCGTGCGTGCGTGAGCGCGCTCGCGCGTGTGTGTGTGTGAAACGAACAAATCTTGGGGGAAACAAAGTGCAAAGCCGACAATTTTTTCCTTATTTTGATTATGACTTAGCAACGGTTAATAACGAAAAGATGGGATGTGTGTGAGGGATCTTCAGGCAAGATACAAAACAATCAGGACAACGAAAATGAACGAGCGGTCACTTATCGTCATTCACTTCAGCGCAAGATAGGCGTTGACTCAAGTGATTAAGTGATTGCTCGTTCATTTTCGTTGTCCTACTTGTTTTGTATCTTGCCAGAAGAAGCCCTACGAGGTCGAAACGCGTTGTGTTTTGTCTTGTGATTCGTTTGTCCACATTTTTTGTTTTGTTTTGTTGTTGTTTTTTGGGGGCGGTTCGCTAACATTTATTTAAAACTTATTTAGATTTCCGCTTGCAGTGAGATAAGATAACATGATGTTGCTTATAGCCCAGCCGACCGCAAAGGGCGATATCAGGGCTGTCACCACGTTAAAATCAACACACAAGTTTTTCATTCACACAATTCTTTAAAATACGTCGTCTAAAACCGCTTGCAGTCGCCTCACATTGCAACTAGATCCAGTTGAAAATAGTCAGTCCTTCACTACAGTATACTGGAACCGTCTCTGCCTGTCTTGTCAACAGAACCATGCGGCAGGCCCTCAAGACTCGACTTCCGTCGCTGGCTGAGGTTCATCAGTCAACCCTGGCCTGCCTGTTGCAATCTGCCCATAGTACCAAGTCCACCTTCCATATCTGTACATGCGAGGGTGTCTCAGTTACCAAATTCTTGAAATTGTTATGGCCTTGTATCTGACTAAACTATTTCTAACATTGTTCTATGTTTTATTAAATGTTAGATCATTTGGATTTTTTTTTCTTTTTCTTGCAATCTATCGCATCAGATTTGAATGATTTTTTTTAATGTTACTCACAAGAAAGGTATTATGTCTATTGTTTAGACAGAAAGGACCTATTACTTGTTATGTTCATTGGCATTGTGGGATTATGTATAATAAATATTTCATTCGTTTTGTGAAACTCGGCACGAATTGTTTAAAACGCCATTCAATGTCCTTTTGATTTATAAACAGTGTATATCTGCAACACTGTAGAAAAATAAAAGCTCAGTGGTTTGTTGTTGTTGTTGTTGTTGTTGTTGTTGTTGTTGTTGTTGTAGATGATGATGATGATGATGATGATGATGATGATGATGATGATGTTGTTGTCTTTGTTGTTTTAGGAAGGTCGCTTTTGACACAATTTTTTTTTTTTTTTTTTTTTGGGGGGGGGGGGGTGGGTTGTTAGGTTAGGGGGCCAAATGCTAAAGAGTTTGATGGGATCATGTAAGATATAAAGCATGGGGCTTTTTTTCAGATTTTGCATTTACGAGTGGATCTGAACGTATCTCAATTGATCAATATGACAGCGAAACGCATTTTTCTTCATTTTGCACAATATACAAGAAAATGTTTCTAATTCAAAAGAATGAATGTGTGTTATGCGCTACAACTTTCCAACCTCCCTTTATTTGAAATTCCTCTCTCTCTCTCTCTCTCTCTCTCTCTCTCTCTCTCTCTCTCTCTCTCTCTTCTCTCTCTCTCTCTCTCTCTCTCTCTCCCCTCGCCAAACTCAATCCCACCACCTACCTCTCTCACACAATTGTTTTCGGGTTCCATAAATAACCATTTAGAAAATGATCATGCTATGAAAGCGAAATGATTTCAAGTTTATCATTATCCACATACACACATACCCACACCCACACGCCAACACACACACACACAACACACACACACACACACACCTTACACACACATTCACACCACACACACACACACACACACACACACACACACACACACACACACACACACACACACACACACACACACACACACACACCCTGCATGCGAGCCCACAGACAGACAGACAGACAGACAGCAGACAGACAGACAGACAGACAGAGAGAGAGAGAGAGAGAGACGAGAGAGAGAGAGAGAGAGGAGAGAGAGAGAGAAGAGGAGAGAGAGAGAGAGACGGGCATACAGACAAATAAATAGACATGGAGAGATAGAGAGAGAATGATAGTCCTCAGTGGTATCTTGTGCGTTCCGCTGAATGACTGAGTGTTATCATGGAGGACTATATCAGGATCAGGGGTAAACTGACGTGCTCCACTGAATGACTGAGTGTTATCATGGAGGACTATATCAGGAGCAGAAGTATCTGGTGCGTTCCGCTGAATGACTGAGTGTTATCATGGAGGACTATATCAGGATCAGGGGTATCTGATGTGCTCCACTGAATGACTGAGTGTCATCATGGAGGACTATATCAGGATCAGGGATCTGACGTTGCTCACTTGAATGATGGTGTTATCATGGAGGGCTTATCGGGAAGTTTTTGGGGCGTTTCCCCTGAATGACGAAGTTGTCATGGAGGACTATATCAGGAGCAGAAGATCTGGTGGGTTTCCCCTGAATGACTGAATGTTACTGGGGATATATCAGGAGTAGAAAGCCCTCCCTGATCCATGATCCCCCCCCCGCTCCCTCTTTCCAAAACCAACCCC
>CM031600.1:50595816-50598316 GCA_018398815.1 Conus ventricosus | reverse complement strand
GTTGATTTTTTTTTGTTGGTGCGTATCGGTTTTTGAGGTTTGGGGATACATGGTACGATAGTTTTACAGTGTTTTGTTAATATTTTGGACAGTTTGTGCTCTTTTGGAAATGAAGTTGCTAGGATTTTGAAGAATTCTTTCCCTATGTTTGTTTTGAGTTTCCCGTCGTATGGGGGGTTATACCATATGATTTTTCTTTTCCTATTTTTCTTGCTTTTATTGTGTTGTTGTCGGGTTGTATTGTAGTTTGTAATTGTATCCACTTGTTTGTAGTGCCTCCTGGTATTCCACTGCTGCATTGTTGAACACTCTCTCATTGCATGACAGGTTTGATAGTCTCTTGTTTATGCCATGGGGTATGGTCTTTAATACAGATGGTGGATGGTTATCTTTTGGTGTGTACATAAAGAGGTGTATCGTTGGGTTTCTTGTATGGTTTTATATATATGGTTGTTGAGATCCAGTGTTATGTCTAAGTAGTTCACTACCTTTTTGTTTGCTTCAATGGTGATCTTTAAGTTGTGGTTTTGGAAGATTTTGCCATAGTTCTTTCTTCTTGTTTTCGATGGTTCTTGGGTTGTTTGTTAGTGCAGCAAGGCCATCGTCTCTGTACAGTCCGACTTGTTTTCCGAGTTTTTTCTTGATGTTGGACAGCATGAATAGTCCGACCAGTTCACATGTTACTGCACCATCATATGAACCCATGGTTACGTCGAATGTTGAGTTTCTGTTGGTTTTCCTGATCCAGGTTTCATTTCGCTGTGTAGTAATGTTTTCTTGGTGTGGAGGAATGTTTCCATTTCTGACCCTGGTTATGTCTGTGTGGTTACTGGCAAACTTCAGGGCTTTGGAGAGTAGTTCCTCATCTATGGATGGGTAAAGTCTACTATGTCAAATGTGATAAATACTGTATTACTTTGTTTATTGAGTTTTTTGAACCATTGGATAACTTCGTATGTGTTCTTCCAGAGGTTGTAATCAGAGTTTGATTTTATGTCCTTTGTTATTTTTTCCAGAATTTTCTTGCTTATTTTGCCTAATTCAGATTTCGATGGGTTTATTAGTCTGCATGTTGGATTGTTATGAAAGTTGGGTTTGTGGTCTTGAGTGTTATGAAAGCTTCTTTTGTTGCTGTCGCTTCTATCCTGTCACTTAGGTCTATGCGGTCTGCAAGTTCTTTATCTTTAGTGCGGATACTGTCATGTATATTTTTGTCAGCTTTTTTGTAGTTTTTCTGGATGTTTTTGTCAAGGAGTTGAGAATATTCATTTGGTTCATTTGTAGTAATTGCTAGTTTTGTCAGCCTTCACAAATATTTTTTTGTCATTTTGTACTTGTTTATTTGGTTTTTTAATGTTGTTTGGAAATCGTTGTTAGATTAAAAATATAAAAACCAAACAGAACTGAGCAAATATATCTGGAAACTTAAAGACGCAAAAACAAGCTACAATTATTCCTGGAAAATCATAAAAAGAGTATCACCATACAGCAATGTTTCAAAAAGGTGCAACCTATGTTTAACTGAAAAATGGTTAATACTATGCAAACACACTTAGCAACTTTAAACACCACAACAGAAATAGTAAACAACTGCAGCATAAATGGAAATCGTGTTAGTGAAACATCCAAAACAAAAACCTGAAAGCCCCAAAAAAACACGTGCAGCCAACCCGCACGTGCAAACAACCGCAACGTGAGCCCACACGCTATATAACATCGGCGGTGGGCAAACAGAAACCATCCTGATGACAGCGCAACGCCGCTAGAGAAACAAATTTGTCGAGTTTTAACCTTGAGTTTTAACCTTCCTTTTTAACACCATTGACAAAATGTTGCTCTCCAAGGGGTTCGAGCACTTTTAAAATCATTTTAGGCTTTTTGGTTATATTCATCTATATATATATATATATATAATATATTAGAGAGTGAGAGAGAGAGAGAGGAGAGAGAGAGAGAGAGAGAGAGAGAGAGAGATTAGATTAGATAAGACTAGATAGAAGTTCGACAAAAGGGCAGACAGATGGACAGACGAGTAGATAGATAGATAGATAGATAGATAGATAGATAGATAGATAGATTAGATAGATAGATAGATAGATAGATGATAGATATGTTTGTGGTGTGTGTGTGTGTGCGTGCGTGCGTGCGTGCGTGCGTGCGTGCGCGTGTGTGTGTGTGTGTGTGTGTGTGTGTGTGTGTGTGTGTGTGTGTTGTGTGTGTGTGTCTTTCTTCACTTTGTCAAGTCACCTAAACTGAAGGGCTTATTGCCAACACTAATCTTCACTACTGTTTAGATGTTCCATTATAAGTAGACAGACAGATAAATACATAGACAGACAGACAGACAGATAGATAGATAGACAGACAGACAGACAGACAGACAGACAGCCAGACAGACAGATAGACAGACAGACAGACAGATAGATAGATAGATAGATAGATAGATAGATAGATAGAGAGAGAGAGAGAGAGAGATAAGATAGATAGATAGATAGATAGA
>CM031600.1:50583316-50590816 GCA_018398815.1 Conus ventricosus | reverse complement strand
CTATAACTTTACTACACATAATCATGGAAGAAAAACATCAATGCATTGGAGTCAAACAAAATAAGACATTCTCTCTTTCCTTGAACTTCACAAAACCATTTGTCTAAATCATCATAACTAACCGGGTATAAATAGATTTTTCACTTTACCTGGCCAGGTGATCTTAAACTATTCACGAATCACTGTCTTCCCTTTTCTTCTTTTTTTTTCTTTTCTTTCACTGTCACTTTCACAAACACCAGTCACGACACAACTGTGGCACTGGTCAGGTTGGACTGGCTGGCACTGGTCAGGTTAGACCGCTGGCACTGGTCAGGTTAGACTGCTGGCACTGGTCAGGTTAGACCGCTGGCGTTGGTCAGGTTGGGACTGCTGATGAAAGTGGCGCCGCCAGGTACGAGGTCGAACCCCGGTTCAGATTGAACAGTGACTACCAGACATCGATCTGTTCTCCTTTCTTTCTTCCCGCATTAAACGCATTGCACTCCCCTCTCTCTCTCTCTCTCTCCCCTCTCTCTCTCTCTCTTCTAGTCTGTTTCTATCAAATGGACATGGTTGCTTTTCTTTTCTTTTTCTTTTTCTTTTTTTTTCTTCATCAGTTAGCAACTCTCTCTCTCAACATCTCTCCTTAGTCCTTCCTCTGCAGACTCTATCTAGTGCTAATGCTTCAACTCGGTTCTCTTAAACTTCTCTCATCTCTCTGCCTTTCTCTCGTGCAGAGCCTACACCCAGAACCTCTTCCTCTCTGTCTCTCTGTTCGTTCTCTCCCGGGTTTTCTCTCCTTCTTCTCTCCCCTCACTTTCTTATTCCCGTTTCCCATCTGTCAGAGGGTGAGTACCATTGGTCAGTATTTTTCCCGCCTTATACTGAGGTCGCCTCCCCTCTCATTCCATTGGACGTTCAAATCGTCAAAGTCACATCTACTGGCCTTGCTCTCTGTGGTGGTCAATGAGTCATTTAATTAATTAGCTTGAGTTTACCCCCACCACACAATACCTTCCCCCTTCCTACTTCAACCGGCAACGTCTGGCTTAACTGTGGACACTGGTCTTGTAAATTAGCCGGATCAGTCTGGCCTAGACGTGGCGATCCGTCTGGCCAGAACCTATTGAGACGTTGGTCAGCCTCTCAGTCTGTCTGCCGTCTCCGCAAGAACTAAAATAGCCTTTAATTGGCTGAGGCGACGCATGAAGTCGTCTACCTGGCGCCAGGGATTTTGAGTTCGGGCTTAAGTCCGACTGAGCTGGCAGGCGACTGACCACGATTTCGGTTTTTCTTTTTTGTCCGTGACAATTTCCCCCTTGCAAAAGACTATGCTCAGCATTGTCTCAAAACAACGGTGCAAAAAAAAAACAACAACCGAATTTGCTGACAACACAGCTACAGGGTGCAAGGTTTTGCAAAATTAATTACACAACGGTTTAAACAAGTTATCAGGATGTATCGCTCGTAAATATCACCCCAATGGGTTATCATTGACGTGCGCTTTTACTTTTTTTTTCAACTCATTTTCTGATAACCTCTGTGCGCACCTATGCAATTCCCCTACCTGCAGATTTGCCACATCTTCTCTTTCACAAAACTACTATGAAAAGCACAATCTAATATGATCATGATCCATGACACCTCACTGAGGAATCTCCATCCTCACTTATCGCAAACAGTGCATTACTACACAAGCGACTGTATGCTCCAAACAGAACTACATTTACATGAACAAGTCTCACAAAGAAAATATGAACCATAGCCAAATGGGAATGAACCCATATCCACTCAACATAACTGTAATCAACACATATTATTAACAAAGTAGCTATGCACCCCGGATATGACTGACTTCCTCTGAGTTGCAGCTTGCTAGACTACACGGCTTAAATAGTCAGCTCCTACATTCTGTCGACCTGGAATGTACTGAACTCGATACCTGTAGGGCTGCAGTGCCATTGCCCAACGCAGCACCCTGCTGTTTTTTCAGCTGCGCCTTTGTGCTGAGTCTCACGCTGAATATATTTGCGGAGAAAATTCGCATGGAAAATTTTTAGTTTCCCATTCACATCAATTCGGTAGTCCCGATCGACCTTTTCAGTGATGGTGAATGGTCCTTTCCAATGCATCAGCAGCTTGTTGTGATCCGTGGGAAGCAGTAACAGGACTTGATCTCCTGCCTTGAGGGATTGCTTCCTCACCTTCCTGTCATATTGCTTCTTCTGCCCGACCCTAGCCTCCTGCAAACTTCCCTTGCAACCTTACATGTCTCATACCTGTGCCCACCTTTGGAACAGGGCGAGATTGGGCCAATCAGATCAACAGCCACTCTCTGAATGGTGTTGTCAATTAAAGGGGGATGTTAAGAGGCGCCTTCCTCTTACCCCTCTTGTGGCTGACCTTTGACACACGTCACATGACATGCAGAAACGCTTTATGTCTGCCATTGCCCCTGGCCAATGAAAATCATCAAAGATTCGGTCAGCTGTTTTGCTGGTGCCGAGATGACCCGCCATGAGCGACTCGTGACCCACTGACATGACAGTGTCACGATAACGTGCTGGTACCTCTAAACTGAGTTGTCACCTTACCTGTCTTCCCCTTGGTGAACACTCGGTACAGCAACCGCCTTTCACCAGAAATTCTGTCTCACCTCCTCTAACCACCTGTTTCTCTCCACCTCTTGCCAACTCCCAAGACTTCACGAGCGAAGGTCTTGTTCCTGCGCTGCCCTAAACTCATCAGGCGACACATCTATGCCTGACTTCCTTGCTGGAACGACTAACGGTTTAATCAACCCTTTCCTCCTTCTTGCTCCGTGTTTGAACTGCTGCCCCTGTAGCAGTCAACAACGCAGGATCCCCTGGATTCCAATGATCAAATCATAAAGGGGTTTCTCCATCACCAGCGCAGACAACTCGCCTGAGAAGTAAGGGGTACGTACTTCTATCTTGGCAACTGGAAACTCCTCACAGTGCCATCGATTAGAGTACAGGTCTGGATTTGCCCTGTCAAATCCCCTTCCTCGACCAGCGTTGTTCTTACTACCACCACATGAACAACCAGTGTCTCGTAACACTTTCACCCTCTGCTGGCCAATCCACCCTTCTTCCACTGGTAATGAACCACTCAGCCTAGTGCCCTCCATCCCTGACACTGACTGCTGTCCAGTGCTCGCCATAGGCCGCACTCCACCCTCTTCAGATTGGATCCCTTTTGGTTCCACTGCAGGTCGTTTCCCCTGGCGACCCTTATCAACCTCTTGCAAGGCTGCTGCCTTCTGGAACCTCATGCGACAATCCCTCGCCACATGTCCCTTCTTGTGACAAATGAAACACCTATTGTCCCTTTGTCCTCCTTTCTGCCCCACCACTGGGTTTGCAGACTTTGCAGAAAACTCTCCTAGTCTCCTTGCACTCTTTTCACCTGTGCCTGGCACCTGTTTCTCCTGCCCTTAGTGCCCAAACGTGCCTCCTGTACACCTCTGCTAACTTCAGCAACTTCCTGCTGTCTCTGGCTGTCTCTCTTTCAAATGTATAGTTAACTCTGGACTGCAACCTGACAAAATCTGTTCTTTCATAACCAGCTCTTCAATCAGCGAAATCCTTTTTCGTACCACTCAACTCTAACCACTTCTCAAAATAGTGATCTAAACGTGCACCAAACTGAGTGTACGTTTTCACCTGCTTGCAATCTAGCTGATCGAAATTTTCTTTCTAAACCCCTCCTCTGTGAGGTCAAATCCTTCATCAAAGACTCCTTCACAGCACCAAAATCAGATGTTGGTTCTGCTGGTACGCAGTGAAAATCTGTAATGCCTTACCCGTCAATAGCGCTGACAAAATGACTGCCCATTCTTCTGAAGGCCAACCCGACTAGTAGCAAACGTTTCAAAACGACTGATGTACGCATCAATCGAATCTGTTCCTTCAGAGAATTTTGGTAACTTTGGTCGGGGGGCATAACTGCGCACAGGGTCACTGGAAACTGAGCTACCATCATCAGTGGTCTCCCTCTGTATTCTCACTCTCTCTAACTCTAATTGAATCCTTAATCTTTCTGTTTCCTGCGTTTCCCTAGCCTGATTATCGCTAGCCTGAATCCTTAATCTTTCTGTTTCCTGCGTTTTCACGGCGTCTTTCCGCTCGCTCATCTCTTTCCATCTTTTGTTGGGTCAACGAATGCTCGCAACTCTTCCCGAGTAGCCTAAATCACGAGCGACGCTCACAAGTAGTTCAAGTGGGGTGTTCTTTTCGTCCGCCATTATATCTTCTTTTCTTTTTTTTTTGAACAAGATTTTATTACTACGACAGCCAAACTGGTGGTTACCGACACGAGTGACGTAATAGCACAATCCTATGAATGATAATATTAGCTTGGGACAACGTAATTAGTTTTTATAAGACGCCTAGCGCCTGACCCAACTATGAGAGCGAATTATAGGCAATCTGTGCGAAATAAGTACTCTGGGGCTGAAATGCCAAGCCTAGTGTTAACTATCTTGGAAGCAATGCCAAGCCTAGTGTTTAACTATCTTGGAACATACAGTAAGACACTACTTGCCTTAGGATTACAATACTTGAATCCCACCCAGCTTCCTCTCTGAGAAGTTGAACAATTATAATAAATGGGCCAGAATATCCTGGCAGGCTCGCCAATAAATTGTCAACCACAGGGTATGTCAGTGGAGGAAGGACTAGCGCACAGCCCAAACACACTCACAGCTTGCTTACGATCTCATTCATATATCATGCATTCGTCACATCAAACCACTAGTAAAGTCTATAACTTTACTGCACATAATCATGGAAGAAAAACAATCAATGCATATGGAGTCAAACAAAATAGACATTCTCTCTTTCCTTGAACTTCACAAAACCATTTGTCTAAATCATCATAACTAACCCGGGTATAAATAGATTTTTCACTTTACCTGGCCAGGTGATCTTAAACTATTCACGAATCACTGTCTTTCCTTTCTTCTTTTTTTTTCTTTTCTTTTCACTGTCACTTTCACAAACACCAGTCACGACACAACTGCTGGCACTGGTCAGGTTGGACTGCTGGCACTGGTCAGGTTAGACAGCTGGCACTGGTCAGGTTAGACTGCTGGCACTGGTCAGGTTAGACCGCTGGCGTTGGTCAGGTTGGACTGCTGATGAAAGTGGCGCCGCCAGGTACGAGGTCGAACCCCGGTTCAGATTGAACAGTGACTACCAGACATCGATCTGTTCTCCTTTCTTTCTTCCCGCATTAACGCATTGATCCACTCTCTCTCTCTCTCTCTCCCCTCTCTCTCTCTCTCTCTCTCTCTCTCTCTCTCCCCCTCTCTCTCTCTCTCTCTCTCTCTCTCTCTCTCTCTCTCTCTCTCTTCTAGTCTGCTCTATCAAATGGACATGGTTGCTTTTCTTTTCTTTTTTCTTTTTTTCTTTTTTTTTCTTCATCAGTTAGCAACTCTCTCTCTCAACATCTCTCCTTAGTCCTTCCTCTGCAGACTCTATCTAGTGCTAATGCTTCAACTCGGTTCTCTTCACTTCTCTCATCTCTCTGCCTTTCTCTCGTGCAGAGCCTACACCAGAACCTCTTCCTCTCTGTCTCTCTGTTCGTTCTCTCCCTGGTTCTCTCCTTCTTCTCTCCCCTCACTTTCTTATCCCGTTCCCTCTGTCAGAGGGTGAGTACCATTGGTCAGTATTTTTCCCGCCTTATACTGAGGTCGCCTCCCCTCTCATTCCATTGGACGTTCAAATCATCAAAGTCACATCTACTGGGGCCTTGCTCTCTGTGGTGGTCAATGGGTCATTTAATTAATTAGCTTGATTTTAAACCCCCACCACACAATACCTTCCCCCTTCCTACTTCAACCGGCGACGTCTGGCTTAACTGTGGACACTGGTCTTGTAAATTAGCCGGATCAGTCTGGCCTAGACGTGGCGATCCGTCTGGCCAGACCTATTGAGACGTTGGTCAGCCTCTCAGTCTGTCTGCCGTCTCCGCAAGAACTAAAAATAGCCTTTAATTGGCTGAGGCGACGCATGAAGTCGTCTACCTGGCGCCAGGATGTTTAAGTTCGGGCTTAAGTCCGACTGAGCTGGCTGGCGACTGACCACGATTTCGGTTTTTCTTTTTTTGTCCGTGACAGACAGACAGACAGGCAGGCAGACAGAGACAGACAGACAGACAGGCAGAGAATAGAGAGAGAGGCGGGGGATTCAAATATGTGTCAATATTGTGGAGAAGAAAAGAAAGAAAGAAAGAAAAATTAGAAGGCCAACCACAAACAACGAGAAAGAAGAAAAATTAGAAGGCCAAACACAAACAACGAGAAAGAAAGAAACAAACAAAGAAAGCAACAAAGAAAGAAAAAAGAAAGAAAGAAAAGGAAAAGAAAGGAGAGAGAGAGAGAGAGAGAGAGAGAGAGAGAGAGAGAGAGAGAGAGAGGAGAGAGAGAGAGAGAGGAGAGAGAGAGACGGAGAAGAGAGAGAGAGAAGCAGAGAAACGAAGAGAGACATACAGACAGACAGACAGAAAGAGAGAGAGGAGAGAGAGAGAGAGAGAGAGAGAGAGAGAGAGAGAGATCCAGATTCAGATAATTTATTCGTAATAGGCCATGACCCCTAACGAAGGGGTGTGTGAACATACACAGCACAATAAGTATAAACAATTATAATACATAATGAAACAAAAAGCAAATCGTTGTCACATGTTCAAGAAGAAACACTTTCTCTCAATTTAAAGGCTTTGTACAGAAACAATGAAAATTGTTTAGCAACTAAAGCAGAAGTGGAAGACAGAAGTAGGTTTAATTTAAACAAAGATGGCTGTCCATAATATTTAGGCTTGATGTACTTTTCTCTGATGTTTCGAGAGCTGGACAGCATAGAAACAAAATGTATTTGTTTCCTGTGACTCTCTACATAAAGGACACATCACAGAGAGAGAGAGAGAGATCAACGATCAACGACGATCAACGATCAACGATCAACGAAAGTTTAATGAACAAGGCCATTTGCCCATGTCATACGGGAAAAAGGAGGCATCAGAAACAAAGGACATAGTACAATGAGCATAATTCATATGGGAAACATGAAATATGATGCAAAAAAACCCTAGTACATATCACTGGAAACACGGGACATAATACAGTGAGTACAGCATGCAGTTTAATATCTGCATGTATTTCAAAAAAGGTGTCTCACAATACATGACCAAGAGAATGAATAGGATCGTGGTTAAAGGGAGGTGGGAAAAAATCTGTATTTTATAAAAGGAACTAAATAACGGGAAGTTGGGAAGAGAACACCACACACACACACACACACACACACACACACACACCACACACACACACACACACACACACAACACTAAGTGTTGATTGAATTTCTAAGTTCAAATGCTCTGGCAATGAAATTAGCAAGACCAAAAGTATGTTTGGGGCTTGCAATAGTAATGACATTTCTTAAGTTTTCAAAAATTGCTCTGAGAATGATATTGGGCTTTAAGAAAAATGATTAT
>CM031600.1:50578401-50583216 GCA_018398815.1 Conus ventricosus | reverse complement strand
TACACTTTCAGATTTTATTGATTTTGATAACGATGATTTAGAAGGTGAAATGAATGAGAGAAAAATACAGAGAATTTAGCATTTGAATTAGGTCTCTGGGCGGTTAGTTTTGGAGTCACAAATGCTGCTTTGTATGCGCTGCTAGCATTACTGCGTGTTTACCACCCTTTGCTCCCCAAAGATCCTAGAACGTTGTTGAAAACCCCAGGCCATACTCCTGTGAGACCTGTTGATGGGGGTGCATATTTTCATTTTGGTATTCTAAAGGCAGTTTCACAGTCAAAACAGTTGTTAACATACTTAGCCTCTAATATCCAAGCTAGTCAGTTGTTTCTTCCACGGATATTGTTACAAATTAACATTGATGGCCTTCCACTTTTCAAATCAGCTTCTACGCAGTTTTGGCCTATACTTGGTAGGATCTGTAAACCTGTTCAGGGAAAACCATTTTTGTGGTTTGTTTTGTGGTGAGCAAAAACCGTTGAATTTAGATCAATATTTTCAAGATTTTATTGATGAAGTTAAGACTTTCAATGGGGGACCAGTCAATGTGTCTGTTGAAGGGCAGAACATCCCAGTTCAAATTGAGTTATCTTGTTTTATTTGTGACACTCCTGCAAGAGCATTTGTTAAAAATACCAAAGGGCATACTGGATATTTTGGATGTGATACATGCATTCAGAGGGGACTGTGGGCAGGTAAAATGACGTTTCCTGATACAGATGCTGCTCTTAGGGCAGATGAAATGTTTGACGAGGAATGGGGAAATGATTCACATCACAGGGGGCAGACGCCTTCTCCACTGCTTCGTATTTTGTCTTTGAAAATGGTCACTCAGTTTCCCTTAGATTATATGCACTTAGTGTGCCTGGGAGTAATGCGTAGGCTTTTAATGGTTTGGTTAAAGAGTCCAGTCAGTAAGGGGTTAAAGCTAGGGCAGGTAGTTATTACTCAGATTTCTGATAGTTTGAAAATATTCCAGGAGTTTATTCCAAGAGAATTTGCCAGAAAATGTA
The DNA here is from genome assembly GCA_018398815.1 of Conus ventricosus. Lineage (NCBI taxonomy): Eukaryota > Metazoa > Mollusca > Gastropoda > Neogastropoda > Conidae > Conus > Conus ventricosus. Next base: position 50,582,200 of record CM031600.1, on the reverse strand, counting down.
GAGGTCTGAATGAAGTGGAAAGGTGGAAAGCCACAGAATTCAGACAGTTTTTGCTGTTCAGTGGTGTTGTGGCATTGAAGGTTGTCTCGAATTTTGTACAACCACTTTTTGCTGCTGTATGTTGCCATTTTTTGTCTATGTAGCCCTGAATTATGTGAAGCCATGCTGATTATGCTCCGGTTTATTGTGTAGGTTTGTGAATGAAGCAAAGGATCTTTACGGCAATGATTTTGTGGTCTATAATGTACATGCTTTGAGCCATCTAGCAATGATGTGAAGAACTTTGGGCCTTTAGACTCATTTTCAGCCTTTCCATTTGAAAATTTTCTTGGGCGTCTAAAATGTTTAGTTCGCAAACCACAATACCCTCTTCAACAGGTTGTGCGTAGAATTTCTGAGCGAGTACAAAAGGAGTGTTTGAGATGCAAAAGACAGTTAAAGAACCTCCAAAAGATATTCCAAACAAGGAGCACAGACGAGGGCCTATTCCAATGCAGCACATTCTTAACAACTGTTTTCAGTTTGAAGAAATTAACTTTAATGGTTTGTTCTTATCAATTCACAATGGAAACAACTGTGTCAGAGTTCGTAATTCGTACTGTTTAATTCGAAATATACTAAGTATAGACAACATAGAGAAAATATTTTAGTTCTTGAGCTGTTTACCAGGACAAATGATTTTTCCATTATCCACATAATTCAAAACATTTTATTGTTGTACAGTGTAGTAGACTGTCAGGAGATATGGAGACTGCTTATTTGAATGAAGTTCAGAACAAAATGGTTTCACTGCCATATATGGACTGTTTTGTTCTTTTCCCTCTTCATACTTCTGTTGACTAAACTTACTTAACTTTTTCAGAAGACTTCTATCTGCAATTAGTGTAAAGTCTCTCTGTAAGCAAAAGGTTTTTTGTTTTGTGTATTTGTTGACATTCCATGATTTTCCTTTCAAATGCTCAGTTTAAGATGTCTGGAGAACATTTTTTTCCACTTGGTGGAGTGGGAGATGGAGGAGGGGGACACCCAGCCTCTGTGTCAGTTGTACCAGAAAACTGGCTAGTAAAAGGCGTGAATGAGTGCAGCTGGCCCCGAAATGGTTCATCTTTCCTTGTGAGGAAAATCCTCTGCCGGATGTCACTGGCCATCCTACAAATACAGCAAAATTGTCAAAAGCTCAAGTAAGGTTCTTTGAATATTTCCTCAGTGCAATTAATACTAGACTTAGATATAACAAGTTTGACTCACAAAAAAATGTGTTTACTGGTAAAAATAACATGTTTATTATGTCATGAAATCATGTATAAAAATCATATTGGAATATAAAAGAAAGGGCAGAAAATGAGAAAAATCATGCAATATTCATGACAGTTTTGTGTGTCTGTGTGTTGTATTAAGCTGCGGCTGATGCAGCAGCTCAAACGGTCTGTTGGTCAGTTCAGGCCATCTGTCCATCTGTCAGCTGTGGTCCGTCACTAAATTTGAATATCCTTATTCCTATGACCACATGCCATATCCACAGTTTTCATCACATTATGTCAAAATTTAGCATTATGATTTGGCATGGAATATTATCTGCTGTGTTTCGGCTGCCATTAAGGGGAGATATTGAAGGAAAGATATTCTGTTAGGGCAAAACATGCTGTTTGGCCATTTTTAATGTGACGACAAATCAGATTATTGTTTTATCATTATAATTTGTTGTGTGTTCCCAAAACTGGGAACACTTAAGAAGTAGATCAAATGATGTATGGCAATCGCATGTCTGTATATCTGTTTTTAATGTGTACTCTGGCACAAAAAAGGTGGGCAGATTTCGACCATATATTAACAAGACCATTATGTAAAAAATGGTACCAATGAAGATCAAAAGGTTTGACCTTTTCTTTACATTTGATGAATGAGTAGGGTATAGTTAGCCATGCAATCAAAATACCCACAATATAAAACAGCACTAAACAGATAATGGTCGTCAGCTTGTGTGTGGAAACAAGACGCATTATCCATTGCATTAATCAAAAGTTTGCAGATTGTTTGTGTATCTTATCTTACTGTTGTAATGTATATGATATCTTTAATTATTTATTTATTTGCTGATTGTTTCATATTTTATGAAATTATTTTAAAACGTTTTTGTCATGTACTTATTTTGAAAATTTATGTGCAGAAAATTGGCAGCAGATCAAGCACTGGGAGACCCAGTTATTGGAAAAAACAGACGTGGAAACCACAGACCACTCGGACTATGAAAAAGAGACCTCACGGAAGCGGAAACGACATGGCCGTGTGTATGTATATGCATCTATGTAGATGTTTACTTGTAACTTTTAAGGCCATATCATGCATACACTTTTTTCTGTGAAGAAATTACTGTAGTTTTGATCTTCTTATCAAGATCTAATAGGTTTATAACTTAACCTCTTCACCACCACAGTATAATAGCACATTTGAATATCTGTGTGCCGTGGTAAAAATTAGCTTTTTTGGGTAGGTTCAATAAAATGGTTACTGCTCGCGTATTTCTTGACAGATCTCTTTGATTTTTTGCATGTTTTGTTGTTATGCATTTGTCTACAATGTCCTATAAAAATAACGTGATTATGTTGATAATTAGTATGGCAGGAATTGACATAATTATAAAGATTTTACCAAAAAGAACAGTTCAAGTATACATGAACAAATTGCATCATATAGAATCAGTGTAAATAATAAAAAAGTGTGTGTGACTAATTATTCAACATCAGCACAAACACATGACAGTCATATAAATCCAAGGAATGTTGTTCTTGATGACAATCTGCTCATAATTGGGGGTACTATTTGTTGGGTAAAAAGGGACATAATCATGCTTTTCACGATATATTCACTATCATGTTCATTACTCATCCATTTGTTGAGTTATTTGTTAGATGTTTAGTGCATTACTTCCTTATAAGCTTGTCTACAATTTCCCATCATTCTATTTTGGTTTTGTTGGTTATGATAATAGTTCACACTAATAACATGTGATAAAACAGTTTTTGTTTTGTTTTCAATGTGAGTTTTAGAACAATTGAGCAAATAAAAGCCCACTAAACACAGCAAAAATACCTTTTGGTGGTAGCTCATAATGCACGATATTTTATTTGTCCTCATAGAATACAAGGAAAATTTGTTTGTGGTGCCATTATCAAAATTCACATATTACAACAAATTATAAACAAGTATATCCGTAAAACTATTGCACTCTTTGCACTGTGCTCAGTCATTCTTTGTCAAAATTCATTTATCCATCTTGTGTCAGTATGTACATATATATATATATATATATATTTATATATATATATATATATATATATATATATATATATATATATATATATATATATATAAAATCAGGGTTAAAAAGCCACTCAGGACGCAAAAGGTGCTCAACCATGTAGGGAGCGACATACCAGTTTAAAATAGGATTTTAAAATGAAGAGGTTAAACCTACAAGCTTTGTTTCAAGCTAAAAGCGCTCTCCTCAGGGTATACAATACAATTTGGGCACGCCACCGGTGTTATATACCGTGGTGTGTGGGCGTGTGAGTTCTGTGCGTGTAGCACGTGGCCTGCCGGTTTTTCTTTTTTGGGGCGCGTTCAGGGGGACGTGCCACGGAATGGTGCATTGACAAAGATTTCCATTTATGCCTGCAATTGTTTATCATTTCTACTTTAGAGTTCAGGGATGCTAGGTGGGGTTTACATAATATCAGCCACTTTTCTGTGGTACATAAGTTGCATTTTTTAGAAATGTTGTTGTATGGTGTTGCTCTTT
>CM031600.1:50558401-50573401 GCA_018398815.1 Conus ventricosus | reverse complement strand
CTCTCCTGCTCCCCAAGTAGACAATAATTAAGCTTTTTCAGCAATTTAGATGAGAATATTTCATAATGTGTAAAACCATTAAAAATTGCCTTGTAAAACTTTTCAGATATGTATTTCGTATACGATAAGGCCCAGAAACTAGTGAATCTTTGTCAACCAGAAATTTAAATATTGCATTTTTAGATTAATCTGTGGAGAAAAAAAGATGCCTTGTGAAACATTTCCTGACAAAAAATTAAGTGATGTGCCATCATTCACGGTTCAAAGAATCCCTTTGTTTTCGTCCCGAATTGGAAAATATGATTCTGCTGAATGCAAACAATACTTACCTCCACCAACCAGGTAATGGTTCGCTAAACGTTTATTTCTTTATGCGTCCATCTGTCTGTTATCTGTGAAACCGCAACAACTCAGAGAGTTCAAAAGGAGTTCAAAAAATGCAGGAAAAGTTGCAAATGTTTCTAAGGAAAAAAACCGTTGGATTTTGGGCGTTAAGAGTGGTGGAAGCAAATGCACAAACCATGGTCTAAAGGTCACGGATTAAACATGGAAATAACATGGTCAAAGAGCAAATGTCATTGGAGACAACTTGCCTCTTCTATCAAGTAAACATACCTCTTCTCATGTGTAAACCACCATGAAAAACCAATTTGCTCTTCTGATTCAACAGGTTGAGGAATCTGAGCTCAGAATTTTTTTGTATTCCATTTTCAGATGAAAAGACATTTGAATCAAAACAGATTTATTATATGAAAAAAAGGGAATTTCAGAGGATAGTTTCATTTGGGAAGCTCTTTTCAAGGTTTTAAACAGCTCCTGTTTACCATGTCCTAGTTAATCTTTGGGCAGAGTTGTGTTGTCCCGCAATTTCTCTTATAATTTTGCTTTGCATCTGTGTTTGTTTCTCACAGAGCAAACCCACTGCCTACAGATATGAGGCCTTATTTTTGGAGGCTGTCCTCCGACAAATTGGGGCATTGAGGACAGAATTGGTACTCAGAAATTGCAAAGTAGAAAAAAGAGATGCGGCCTCGAGACAGAGGAACAGGAAGAGTGAAGAGGAGGGAAGCGAGGGTCTTTCTCACCAGAACTGCACAGGCTTCAGCTTCCATTAACAACAAAAGCAAGAGCGAGCGCCTGACCAGCAACTTGCAGCTGACAAGCGGTTCAGCGACGGCTGGTATGTTACTTCTGCCTTGTATCAACATTTTTGGTTTCATTTACATCATAGATGTAGTAAGGGATATGCAGAAAAATAGTTAGTTACATGAATGTATAATTTTCTGATTGTGAAGTCAAGGAACACATTTCCCTGATGCTTTAATGTCGGTCTGTGGAGCTGAAGAAAAAACTGCGATCACCAATAGTTTTACAGTTTTAAAGTAGAAAAAAAGAGCAGTAATGCTTGTGGTAGGTTATTGACATATTGTAGCTATGCACTCAAGAAGTATGAATAAAAACAAATTTCTTAACTGAAAAGCAAATCCATGATTTCTTTCCCTTTTGCAGAAATTAGCCTGTCCCATGAATACATAATATTAGTAATGGTGTTTGTGTGCATAGTGCACAGATCTGAGCTCAAAACAGCAATACATAGATTGGTTGACACCACATTGCAAAATAGTAAAAGTATAATTGTTACAATCGGTTGGACGATCTTGATAATCACTGCTCATTAATTTCCGTCATATTTAAGACAAGGCCATTTATTCATTACAAACCGGGTCGCAGTTATTCCTCACATCCTGCCCACACACACATCATCACAACACACATACATACAGTTAGTTGAACATCACATGAAGAAAACATATTTTGCACCGAGGAATTATTTCAGTAATGGGGTCTTTATATAGCAGCTTTCACAAGAGTAAGTTTTGATGTCTAACTGTGGATAAGCATAGATTACAAATGCAGCCTATGAAACACGTAATGTGGAAAATGGATTGTAAGTTGCATTTATTTTAGGATATGATTTTTGGGCGCATCCTCGCCAAATTTCGTCATAGAGCAGACACATCAGGGGGAGACCTTCCGGATTGATACGGAATTCCATACACAAAATTTTTCCTCTTTTTTTTTTTTGTTTTGTTTCTCCTGAAGCCCCGCCTTTTCAGTATAGCTAGATTTTTCATCTCCCACCCCCTGGCACATTTCTCTAATGTTTGAAAGTTTGTTTGCAATGAATATGTTATTTGCTGATTTTTAAGGAGACGGTACCTCTACAACTTGGGAGGTATCACATACAACATAGCCTACGTGCAGGCTGGTCTGTGCTGCTCAGTCCTTCCCTGCAGCCGTACAACATGAACGGGGACCAACAGATCAGCAGAACAAGGCCAACTTCATCCAGCAGCAGCAAATCAACCATGTGTTTTCTTCAGTAAGTTGACATGGTATTTTGTATTTTCGAATTAACAATCCATCAAAATCATTGATGTGCCAGCTGATAATGAACAAGTAAATTCAGCATTACTAGTTTAATGTCGAACAGGACACCACACTTTTAGACGAGTCAAGACCAATGTGTGCCCTGGTGTAGGTAGACTGGCATGATGGTGTGACTGGATTGATAGATCTGCGCAGCAACCCAAAATGTTAAAAACGCTTGTGGGCTCAACTAGGAATGAATGAAATAAAAACTTGTCATATTACACCTATAGATGGTAGTGTTTTGTGTGTTGTGTGTGTGTGTGTTGTTTGTTTTTTTTTGTTTAAAGCAGTAATAACATCGTTCAATTCCAATCCGCTGCCTCGATTGGTTGGTTAGCAGTTGGGGGGTAAAATTATTTATCAAAATCAAGTTTGACAATAAAAAAGGTCTGCAATATAGTTACTTACACTTCAACACTTTAGTCTCGCGTAAAAACTTAAAATGATTGGGCTTGCAATTAATAAAACAAATGAGCTTCCGTTAAAAACTTAAACTGATTGCTTGCAATTAATAAAACAATGAGCTACCCATCTCAGTTTTTACTGTACTATTTCGTGTACTGTAAGGTTGCACTGGTTGACCAATTGAGCTGTCAGGCAGGTAATAGTTCTGCACATCAGCAACTAAAAGACATTGGGTTGCTCTTATTCAGAGACGAATAAAAGGGATTTTCATAAAATGTGGTGGAAACATGCTCTATAGGAAAGGAAAACATCTCATGTTAATAGATTTTGCCCAAGTAAAAAAAATTGAGTCACTAAGGCAACCAAATATTGTCTTACCCGTCCATCAGTTGAACGCTCTAGGGCAAAAACCATACTGGCGGATTTTGTCTCCAATTTGGTGCGATAAGCACTTGGAACATGGCTATGTATCTGCACCTTTGAAATTTACATAGGTCAAGGTCACCAGAGCAAATCAGTCTAAACATCGGATGCACTTGACTAGAGACACATCTGAATGAGCTGCCATCTCAATTTTCTTCTTTTTGTACTCCCAGTTCTTTAGAATGGGAATGAAGAAATGCTGTGCGTGTGTGTGTGTGTTGTGTGTGTGTGTGTGTGTGTGTGTGGTGTGTGTGTGTGTGGTGGTGTGTGTGGTGTGTGTAGTGGTGTGTGGTTTGGGGGGGTGTTGTGTGTGTTTGTGTGTGTGTGTCCCATGGTCAAAATGTTTGCACTCGCTTCCAGACAAAACTACTTGGCCGATCTATCTGAAAATTTGAGTATTTTCACTATGGGTCACGGAGAAGCCCGATGTTTTAGTTACGTTACTAAACGGCTGTAACAGGCTTTTTTCTTTAAGAATATCTCAGAAAGTACTTGGCCGATCTTTGTGAACATACAGGTATGTTCATTATGGGTCCACGGAGATGACTGAGTTTTAGTTTCCCACTTATAAGCCGTTACTAACGGCTGTAACAGCCGGTAACGTTTTTTTCCTCTTTATAGAACTATCTCAGAATGTCCAGTGGCCGATCTTTGTGAAAAATTAGCAGGTATGTTCAATATGGGTTACGGATGATGCCCTGTGTTTTAAGTTTATCGTTCTAGCTGTAACTAACGGCTGTAACGGCCATAACGTTTTTCTTCCTTATGGACTATCTACAGCAAGTACGTGGCCGATATTTCTGAAAATTTGTAGCATGTTCATTATGGTTCACGGGATGATGCTGAGTTTAAGTGTACCGTTTATAACCATTACTAACAGCCCATAATGGTTTTCTTCTTTATGGAAAATCTTAGAAAATTCTTGGCCGATCTGTGTGAAAATTTGTACGTATATTCATTATAGGTCACAGACGATGGCCGGTGTTTACCAGAATAGCCATTTACTAACGGTTACACCAGACCAGGCGGTTTTTCCTCTATGGAATATCTCACGCATATTCAGGATAAACTGGGAGTACGTTTATATGCTTTGCACCTGGGTTTTTTTTAAATTGTTACTCACATTCCTGGACTTTTGTGCAGGTGTTGTTCAGGAGCAGCATGAAACGACCACGCAGCTGATGAAGACGTACATGAGCGATTGGCTGGCCACATGGAGGGACCGTGTCCCAGGTGGCAAAAGTAAGCCAAAAACAGTGGTGGTGGTTGTGGACGACCCGGCAGAAGCCAACACAGAAATTGGTGACTCAATGCATTTGAGATAATTTTCATAAAATTACATGAATTGTTCCCATAATAACTGATGTGTGTGTGTATGTGTGTGTGCGTGCATGCGAGTATGAATTTCATGGTGGACAACAAACAGAATGGCTGTGAAGCCTGGATACTGTGCAAGGATGAAGAAAATAAATCAATGCAGCAAGAAAAGGGGTTCTACGGACAACTTCCAGAATCAAATGGACAGACACAAGAACAAATGACAGCATGTTAAATGAACTGAATGTTAGGCACCAAACTGTTCACAGGGATCAACAGAAGAAGACTGAAACATGCAGGCCATGTGATCAGAAATACAAAGATAGGATTGATGTCAACAGTCATGCAGGGGAAAGTTGAAGCAAAGAACAGAAAGGGACAATGCACACCTCCAACTTCAACAACATTGCTGGTGTGTGTGGTTTGGAAGTTGCCTACAGATGTCTCATTTGTGAGACTTGGAGAAGATTTGTGACTTTGGGAGACAATGGCACCCACTAGCGACACGGGCGAAGGAGAAGGATGAAGTACTAGATGATGATGGCAATACAGCCCATCATAGAACTAGCTATAGAAGGCCAAGGTCAGCCGAGCTAGAACTAGCATTACTAGTTGCAAAGTGAGACGACTGCAGGCGGAAATCAACAAATCTTAAATAAATGTTTGCAAACCGCCACGAGAAATGTGGACAAATGAGTCACAAGACAAAAACGCGACACTTTTCGACCTCTTAGGTCTTCTTCAGGCAAGACACAAACAAATTAGGACAATGAAACGAACGAATTTGTCACTTAGCTTAGATCTCTTCAGCGCAAGGTAGGCTGGCGTGGAAGTTCGTTTTCATTGTCCTATTTGTTTGTGTCTTGCCTGAAGAAGACCTAAAAAGTCGAAACGCATCGTGTTTTGTCTTTGACTCGTTTGTTACGTTTCTCTTGGTGGTTTGCTAACATTTATTTAAGATTTATTTAGCATTTACTAGCTAGAATGCAAGCAAGAACCAAGACTGAGCCCATGTAGAACTAGCTAGGATGCCAAGCTAGAACCAGGGATAGGCCATGTAGAACTAGCTAGAATGCCAAGCTAGAACCAAGGATAGGCCCATGTAGAACTAGTTAGGTTGCCAAGCTAGAACCAAGATTGGGCCCGTGTAGAACTAGCTAGGGTACCAAGCTAGAACCAAGGTTGGGCCCATGTAGAACTAGCTAGGGTACCAGCTAGAACCAAGGTTGGGCCCCTGTAGAACTAGCTAGGGTGCCAAGCTAGTACCAAGGTTGGCCCATGTAGAAAACTAGCTAGGGTGCCAAAGCTAGAGAAACACAAGGAGTCGGCTCATGGGCACTTTAGACTGTTCCACCAGCTGGTTAGTCCAAGATAGATCCCAAGCAGTTGCCTAGCTTATGCATGTACTGATTCTAAGCCTTGGCTTGCTGTATGGGGTTACTGCTTTGCACAGGTTTCAGAAAAAGTATTCGTCTTGTACTCTTGACTGTTTATCCTTTTTTGATCATGCCCAACATCGGATGGGGAGTGTTAGATCAATTAGCTGGGTTCGTTACATGACTTTCCAATAACTAAACAATATCTTTTGACACATCTTTAGTGCGTAAAAGGTGTCTATTCCTTATGCTCTCGTACATGGACTCCATGGATAGTTTGGTGAAGACTCAACTTCCTCCTAAAGGCGCTTTCTCTTTTCTAAGCTTTGAGGAAAGGAAATAACCACTTTCTTTGCAATATGATTATGCTCTGACAAGCCCGGTACAGATATATACACTGTGAAAACAATGGGCGACTATACACGATAAATATTTATTGGCCCCGGAAGTGACGTGTGTTTATTTGCAGACGTTCTTTCAGAATTACAGCAATACATGGCATGAAACATTAAAGCTTAGATCATCGCATTACATCTTGCCCAAGGCCATTTCTATGGGATGCATCTCGTGAAGCCTATACTATTAAACATCCAGATTGAACTTAATATATGGTTAACCCCACTCCAGATGATTGAGGCGGTATAAGCGGGCGCGGTATTAGCATGGCCTTCACATCCTTACTGCAAAGCCAACAACAATATTTAGACGGACTATGATCCCACTAAGCCATACAACTATCCTAAGGTTACTTAGACGCCAACATATCTGTTTGGATGGGCCATGAGTCAACCAGCTACCACCTGAGAAACTTTAACATGCTAAAAGACCTCAATGAGCTTACCACTGTGTTAGGCTTGTTGTACAGCTTACGCCTGATAATCCAGCAGGACAATCTTGGAGGTAGAATTAGAATTATCCTAAAGAATTTTACACGATCTCTCACAACGATTTTTCCTCTGGCCGCAGGAGAAAGCTTAAAGAGAGTCCATCGAAACACCACTAAACTTGTACACAAGTCTTAGGACAACTAATCTAAGTATGTCTGTCATTAATGCCTCGTTACAATTGTTAATTAGACACGGTCGGTAACTCGACAGCTGTTCACGGAATAATTATCTTGTGATCAGAGCCCTTTTATGAGAACCATACAACGTTAGAAGAATACTGTTATTAGAACCCATGCCACTGATGCTTTAGAAAAAGACTTCTTTAAGTTATTGACAAAGCTGTTTTGGTTAAAACTATGGAAAATCCACAAAAACGTAAAGATGTAAAATTAGTTACAAAGTAAACAAAGCAATTAAGTTTGCATCTAAGCCTATCACAGACTTTAGTAGATTTAAACGACAGCTGGTTGGCATTTATGATGCAAGAAAAATAGCATGTTAAGTTGGACAAGCCGTGGTTGTTTTAGGCTTTAACAATATTTGAGTTGTCAAAGTTATTGATGTTAGATTTCTGTACGACTACTTTAATACCGCACGTCACGACACAGAACAAGCGTACTTTAACAGACACGACCTCTTTTATTCTAGACGTACCCAACAGAAGACTTCTATAAGGAATTTAGAAACAGAGTAGCTAAAGGGGCTGCCATGCGGTGGTACCGACACATGCGACTATCCACAAGACAATACCTTTACATTACAACCTATAATGACAAGAAGTAATTGGAAATGATGAAGGATGAACTTTAATAACGGCGACCAGTTATAATGAATATGTTGTTTGCGCGTCGAATAGATGTTATTCGGCGTTGCCTTGCCAGACTTCTGTAATGAAAAAAGCTCAAAGGATAAGTAAAGAAGTTGTCAAAAATAAAATATTTCTTCACGAAAACTACAAGCAAGATCTATTTGAGAACAAAGTATTTTATCACACAAATTGGTTATCTGCGCTCTACTCTTCATAAGTAAAACAACTACTGCTTCAGTTTAACAAGAAATCAATACAGTCTCTTACATAACAGTGAACTTTACGTCACGTCCTGAGTCTTTAATTTTGCTGTAGGACAGTGGAGAAACTTTAAAAGATTAACTTAACTGATATTGACTTGTACTTACTTAAGAACCTCACTAGTACTTATTTAAGAACATAAAAAGAACTAATTAAGAAACATTTAACTAGGTACTTATTTAAGAACCTACCTTGTACTCAATTTAGCACTTATAATTTTTACTTACACTTTACTTGTAAATTCACTTGCACTTATATTAAAAAAGGAATTTCTGATTAACTAACATTATCTTGTACTTTATTTAAGTTATTAACTTGTTACTTCATCTGTTCTTAAAAACTATTCCATAGAAAATGGGTCTACTGCAGGGGGTTGACTCGTTTTTGCAGATTAGCTAACTCTTCTTCTTTTACTGTGGGGGCTTGTGACTTTGTTGTTAAGTTTGGCGGTTAAGTATTGGGTATGCTAAACACTTCACCCCACCAAACAACAACAGCTCCCAATACATTAATAATGCAATCTTATGTTTGTTTGATGATTATTGTGTTGGTGTTAATTGGGAGGTTGTTGTTAGTGGGGATGGTCTGTTATATCTAATAATTTTTGTTTTGTTGTTGGTTTGCTTGTTATCTTGAGTCTGTTCCATTCAGCTAGTTTAGCCCAGGCCTCAATACGATCCTGGTTTGTTTAGTCTTTAGTTATACATTACTCCAATGCTGTCGGTTTACATTCACTTGTGGGCTCACCTTGTGGCACATTCTGGTCTTGCGATTCGTCTGCAAGCCGTCATCTTCTCTGATCGCTCATGTTTTTTTTTATTGCGATTAATTTATATATAATTCAAGAAATTATGATGATTAAAAGTAATTTAATACCATATGGATGATTGGACATACTGCATAGACCCAAATATGTAATACTTGGTCACATGCAAGAGTTGCATTGGGACTTGTTTAAAAACGGATCTGTGATAAGTCGTATTTTAAATCTTCTTCCTGTATCAACTGGCGCCATCTTTACTTTATAACCTTTAGCATATGAAATAATCATTGTCTGACCCAACGATCTAACATTTTTTGAACCCCAAAGCTGTGCTGCGTAACTAGCGTAGTATTTCTCAACGTCTGAAGTAGACAGTTGCTGTCTCTGTTTCAATACTTAGTTCTCAGTGCCTAAATTACTGTGTAGTTTTTCCACAAGCAGCAAGAGAGTTATTAATCTTTCTTTATGGCGCTGTGGTTCTGCGGAGTAGTCTGACTTGCTCCTCACACTTTATTAGTTCGTCACAATCCATTTTAAAAAGCAAGAAAAATTATTATAAATCCTTTTAAAACCATGAGTTTAACGTTGGCTAATTATGCAGTGCCTATCGTTGGTTTTGATAGGTTTATGTCACCTTTGCAAAATGCTTGTTAAGAATAAATTCAACCAACATGGCGAAAAGATAGTTGATCGCCAAAACTTGTGCATCCTTATTTTGTGCTTTAAAACAAAAGATTAGTTGATTAAAAAAAGCACATAGACAGTCTTTGCGTATTATGATTATTTTAATTATTTTTTTAGTTAATAAAAAGGTATGAGTGAAAAAAAGATGATCTTTAACGAGTCTAAAACTCTGCTGATGGATTAGCGGTACTTAGTATAGGCTTGACTTGCGTGTTAGCAAAAAACTGTTTATTAAAAATGAAGCCAGCAGATCTAGAAGGCTAGCACATTGGGATGTTTTTGTTAAGGGTTATAGTTGTTAATTACTGCAGGGATTGCCGTCAAAAAGACTTTCTTGTCTTCAACAGGAATTATGCCAGAATCCACATATTAGTAATAGAAAGATTAATTCATTAAGAAAATATTGATTTATTAAAAGAAGGCAGGAAGTATTCTGATGGTAGGGAGGAGCTATTGTTAATGCTTTGGCCTCTCTCTGGATAAGCTATTATATGTTTAGTATAATTGAAGGTCCTCGATGAAGAGAGAGTACGTCACAAACAAAGCAGTAGAAGAGTTAGCCAAGGCAAGAGACGCTTATGAGAAAAGACGAATTGCTCACTTGACTTTAGTAATAAAAAGTTAATGGGAACGGAAATGCACAGAGGCACACATTTACAGACGTTGCTTGAGGCAATGAATGAGTATTACTTAGTGTCAGGAAGAAGTTTCTACATCGCAACCGCAAGATCTGTCTGACTTTTTGACCGATCAGAAGAACAGAAATTAGCAGAAATTGGTTTTATATGTGGGTGCTTTGGGCGCAATTCTATATTCTTGACAAACAATTTAAATTACAATTTAAATTACAGTCCTTTCTTTCATGGACAAGCACCGACATTAGTATTCCTCCTAAAGGTTATCGGCACCAAGGGAAAGACTCGATATTGAAAAAAACTAAGTAAAGCTGCTAGCCCCCCCCCCCACAGTGGTCCTGAATTAGCACGGCCCGAAAAGGATCTGGCTCGGCTAAAATCAAGCAATTTTAGGGCGCAAAATTTATCTGCCACACGACCCCAAAAAGAATAATAGCGGCCTAGATTTGTTATTTTCAGTTCCTAATGACACCCACCAGATGGACGGTGCTGTATCTTTCCACATGACAAAATAGAAGAAAAAAGGTTATAAAGTATGCACTGACAGTTGTTGACATGGATTCAGATACAAAGACGCTATGAACCTTCAAAAGATAATAAGCCTCAACTGCTGTGGCTGTGGATTTACAACATAAACATATAATGCGAGGGCCATTATTATGTATCCTAGAATGATCCAGGTTGATGAGGGAAAATGAGTTTAATGGTTCTGTTAAACCAACTGTTATTTCAAAACTTCATTGTTACAGTTAAGAGAGGGATCCCAGGCAACCATCGATCACAAGCCCTAGTCAGAAAATACTTTTAATTAAAGGATTCTAGCTGAAAAAGCCTGTATTACCTCATCAATGCACAGCAGAATTTTTGGACAGAGAACACGTGAACACAGATGGGTTTGGAGGTTGCCAGCAGTCTATACGCGCCATGAATCAAATGTAGAATTTAAAGACAACGGGTCTTAAACCTGAACGCAATTAAATGAAAAAAAAAATAGCATTACTTGAAGATGCGCAGGGGATCTCAAAAACTCCTTGCCGTTTGGACTAAAAGTAAGTACTTGTATGAATCCTAGAGAGGCATGAGGGTTGATGATGTTTGATTTAGAGCTAAAGATACTATATGGAGCATAGATGTATATGGAGTTGAAAGAATTATGAAACCAGCCCCTACCGTTTTATTATTTAATGAGAGACCCTCTCGTCTAGCGGTGCTACTGCGTCTAAAAAGCCTGCCCCTAAAGGTCCTTTGTTCGTGATGAGCTGCAAGTTTGTCCCACCAAAAAACAGTTAGGCTAAACACAAAAAAATAGTGTTTATTTGTTTGTTAAACTTATTTTTTTTTGCTTATTTTGGGTTTTTAACCGATCATGTGTTTGTTTTTCAATGTTCTGTTTAAGTGCAATCAGTGTCTACATGTCGCGAAAAGTAAAACGTCTTTATCCTCTCCTTTTGAAGTTCAATTTTTTTTGCGTCTGTAATCCTCACCTTCAAGCCATAAGCTTCTCAATTCTTCGTCCGTAATGATTTTCATCCTGTAATGATTTTGCTTTATCGTAATCTTATTGAAACAAAGTTTTTGATGATGATAGGGCTAAATTAGCATGGCCTTTTGTAATTTAGGAGTTAATTTTTTTATAACAGCACTAATAACATTTAGGACACATGGGCGCCTTAAACCTACAAGCCACTAGACTTTCCCCTCAATACATGCTAAACATGAGGCGGGTGCTCCAACCCCAGTGGCTAAAACAGCAACACTAGATCTGGCACATTAACGCTAGCTAAAGACGATGAGCCAGTAATTACATATGAATGAATAATTAAAGCTTTACGCATATTTCTTTACTGTAACTTACATACTTTATATTAAGTCGCTTTATATTTCCTTTTTATAATGTTCAGTTTTTTGCTTTAACCTAAGAACTGTTGAACCTCATTTGTAATAAGATTAATTTTTTTTAAGTTAATCTTTTACATATTTTTTTTATTAATCCTTCTGGCAGCACTTCATTACAGAGCTTTTAAAACGCAATTAATCAACTACTTATGAAATATAAAGTCAAGCTACTGTTTAGTTGTGTCTGTTCAACCATTATAGTAACCTTGTCAGATGATGTATGGGTTTTATTTCATCCCAGTTTTTAGTAGAATTGCAATAATACTAACGCCTAAGAGGAGCATCCAAGTTGTCGGACTTTATTATGTATTCATCTGATTAACGTATGTTCTGGCAACTAGTAATCGCCCTCCCTCGGGAGTAATAAATAGCGATAACGCATCGTTCATTTGTCTAGGTAGTGACTGGTAGCGTTGGGGGTAAATTCTAAACCGACTGTGTCGCCCCCACTTCAGCTAAGGATTCCTTTCTCCTTTAGCATATAGTCAGAACCTTGCTTAGTTATTTCAATCATGTTTTTTCTGTTGCATTCCTGGAACTAGGCGAACAAGAAAAGGGTCCTGCATTTTAGAAAGCCTTTCTAAATATTGTTTTTCTTATCATAGGTATACATTGGGCTGCTTTGTTCAAACTTTAAAATTCCAAGCAATTTCAGGGTAGGCATACGCCCAAGCCATTCTCTCTTTTATGAAGTTTGTAGTCATATGTGCCAAATCGTTCGCCTTAAAAGTATTATCTCTTCTAGGGTTAGGATATTGCTGTCGTTTTTTTTGGTCTTCAATTTCTGTTCGTTTGTATATCAACCCCGTCATCTGTGTACTCAAATCCTGAAAACATTTCCGGCACTCCTATTTGATCAAAATCGGTTGTGGTATGGCTAGGTCTTTTAAGCTAATACGCAGTGCATTTAGTAGCTAGCTCCACTTTTGGTTGTGGCCCCCGAGGACAATTATTTTTATAATATTATAAAAAAAATAAATAAATTGTTAAAACACATATTTTAATAAACAAAGTATTGAACCAGGGGGTCCAGGTCCGTAAGAATTGCTTAGCGTGCTTAGATTTTTCTACTGCTTCTTTTATTTTTTTAGCTCATTCCTTTGTCACCTAGTATACAATTTTCACCTTTAACATTATTCAAAACTATCGTTGCCCTTAGTTAAAATAATACAGCCGATTTTTAACTGCGATTCTAAAAGTTCTTTTAGACAGCTTTGGATTTTTGAGTTAAGATGCCACACAGAAAGCAAACTAAGGACGGGCGGCCACTCTAATGGGCCAGCTTTGACGGAGCTTTTTCTTTTTTTTTAACAATGTCCGTTCAGTCTGAACAATCATCAAGAATTTTACAGTGTTTCGTCTCCCTCAAATAATCTATTAGTTATGTTTCTAAACTGTCGCTCAGTTTGTCCACTAGGATCATCCAAAATATATTTATCATCTGTCCAAATAAAATCCTTTCTTTGTAAGACTTGTGGTGCTTAACTGGCTTGTGCAGAATATAAACTATGTGCTCGTAATGAAAACGGTACTAGTGTTTGTAACTAATCAAGTACAAAGAAAGTTTTCCCACACCCAGTAAGTAATCCTGCTGATAAGAGCAACAGTGCGGATTTTTGGCAGAAAATTTACAAACTACTCCATCTGTTTTTTATTAGAATATTTTCTTCTGCATTCTTATTTAAGCCGCATCTTGTAGCCTGTTTTCTCATTGTTTATAACTGAGCATCACAACACATAAAAACATGCATTTTTATCTGGGGCGTTTCAGTCTATGCTTTTCTTGCGAAATATTTATTTGAATACTTCTTGACCTATCCTTTCTCCCACTTCCAAATCAATCTGTTGTCAATTGGGGATCTGAAATCCACGCCACAGACCATATTTACATTATTAAGTTGTCTTCGAGTATTACACTAATAAAGGCGTAGTTTGTTAATACACGATCATCTGGCAGGATCTATTGTCTACATCCAGCGAACAAACTTTCTGATTTCGATCCAACAGTGTTGGTTGGGGTAAAAGTCCGCGACCCGAATACAACTGATCAGACTTGCCATTTATACACAAGTCACCATCTAAAATTTTTGGATGTTTAAATCGCCTTCTGATTCTATCTGTAGAAGCCGAGTTCGTCTTCTTCAGGGAACATAAGAACAAAATCATTTTAACAGACTTAAGAGACATGATTGAGTTGTATGTGCCAGTGGAGTGTCTCGCTTGTCTTCTATTTTATGTTGGAGTGTATAACACCTTTCATAATATATAACTGGTTATTTTTATTATGGTTTAAGATTGTTAGTGCTCCAGTCCAGGGTTGAGTATCAACATCATACTCAAGAGACGATGTCACTGGACTGTGTATTTAGCTAACGGGTCTTCTGATCATGACGACAGATAACTGCTAGGATTAAATGTCAGATGATAACTATAGTTTTTCGTTTAGCGCGAATTGGTAATATGGCTTTGCGTCTAACAGCCTCAAATGCTTGCAGGGATGCAAGAATCTGTTGCTAAATGATTCTGATTCTGCATCATCTTTAACATCATTCTTTGCATCCTCCGCTATAAGCCTGCTGTTTGTAGTACCGTTTTTTGGGCTTTGTCTTTTCATGATTAGACTTTCTCTTTACATTCTTTTTTAGGCAGCTCCATAGATCAGATTGAGGGCAAAAATGTCTGCCTCTTTCTTAATACAAAGATTCTTTACCCCTCTAGTTTTATTTAATTATATGGCTAACGATGGCCCTGCCCAGAAATTAGCAACAAAGTAGCATTAGGTCTGTCGATGTAATATCTATCTTTTGAATGAATGTTTAGCAGCTTGCCTGGCATTATAACGTCTGTCAGCGCCAAGATTCAGGACACTGACTGTTAAAGCCTGTACAGGTTGAACTGTGATGAGTTTTTACACTTTAATTTCAGTTATGCCTTATTACAGTTTCGCCGGGGGTTCCTTCTCTTTTTGTATGGATCGAGGTACACAACAGTATGAAGTTCATTTTTTATAAAACAAAAAAAGAATATAAAATAAAAATTATGGCTGAAGTTTTGACGCAAATCTGATCCTATTGAAGATGAAGATGAAACAGAACTAGGCGCCCTTCATTGC
>CM031600.1:50553389-50557401 GCA_018398815.1 Conus ventricosus | reverse complement strand
AAGCTTCCCTGCATGTTGTAATTTTGGTTTGTGTCCAACTTTCTCTTATTGTTTTGCATTGTGTTGTTTTTTCACAGATCAACCCACTGCCTCAGATATGAGGCCTTATTTGAGGCTGTCTCCGACAAATTGGGCATTGAGGACAGAATTTGTCTCAGAAATTGCAAAGTTGAAAAAGAGATGCGGGCCTCGGGACAGAGGACAGGAGGGAGTGAAGAGGAGGGAAGCGAGGGTCTTTCTCGACCAGAACTGCCACAGGGCTTCAGCTTCCCTTGGCCGATCTTTCTGAAAATTTGTAGATATGTTCATTATGGGTCACAAATAATGCCCGATGTTTTAGTTTACCATGTATACCGTTACTAACGGCTGTAACGACCTGTAACGCTTTTTTTGTTCATGGAATATCTCAGAAAGTACATGGCTGATCTTTGTTAACATCAGCAGGTATGTTCATTATGGGTCACGAATAATGCCCGATGTTTTAGTTTACCGTTATACCGTTACTAACGGCTGTAACAGCCTGTAGCGTTTTTTCTTCTTTAAAGAATATCTCAGAATGTCCTTGGCCGATCTTTGTGAAAATTAGCATGTATGTTCATTATGGGTTACGGATGATGCCCTGTGTTTTAGTTTATCATTATAGCCGTAACTAACGGCTGTAACGGCCAGTAACGGGTTTTCTTCTTTATGGAATATCTCAGAAAGTACGTGGCCGATATTTCTGAAAATTTGTAGGCATGTTCATTATGGGTCACGGATGATGCCTGATGTTTAAGTGTACCGTTATAACCATTACTAACAGCCCATAATGGTTTTCTTCTTTATGGAAAATCTTAGAAAATTCTTGGCCGATCTGTCTGAAAATTTGTACGTATATTCATTATAAGTCACAGACGATGGCCGGTGTTTACCAGAATAGCCATTACTAACGGTTACACCAGACCAAGGCGGTTTTTCCTCTATGGAATGTCTCACGCATATTCAGGATAAACTGGGAGTACGTTTATATGCTTTGCACCTGTTTTTTTTTTTAAATTATTACTCACCATTCCTGGACTTTGTGCAGGTGCTGTTCAGGAGCGGCATGAAACGACCACGCAGCTGATGAAGACGTACATGAGCGATTGGCTGGCCACATGGAGGGACCGTGTCCCGGGTTGGCAAAAGTAAGCCAAAATCAGTGGTGGTGGTTGTGGACGACCCGGCAGAAGCCAACACAGAAATTGTGTGACTCAATGCATTTGAGAGAATTTTCAATAAATTACATGAATTGTTCCCATAATAATGATGTGTGTGTGTATGTGTGTGCGTGCATGCGAGTATGAATTTCATGGTGGACAACAAACAGAATGGCTGTGAAGACTGGATACTGTGCAAGGATGAAGAAAATAAATCGATGCAGCAGAAAAGGGGTTCTACGGACAACTTCCCAGAATCAAATGGACAGACACAAGAACAAATGACAGCATGTTAAATGAACTGAATGTTAGGCACCAACTGTTCACAGGGATCAACAGAAGAAGACTGAAACATACAGGCCATGTGATCAGAAATACAAAGATAGGATTGATGTCAACAGTCATGCAGGGGAAAGTTGAAGCAAAGAACAGAAAGGGACAACTGCACACCTCCAACTTCAACAACATTGCTGGTGTGTGTGGTTTGGAAGTTGCCTACAGATGTCTCATTTGTGAGACTTGGAGAAGATTTGTGACTTTGGGAGACAATGGCACCCACTAGCGACACGGGCGAAGGAGAAGGATGAAGTACTAGATGATGATGGCAATACAGCCCATCATAGAACTAGCTATAGAAGGCCAAGGTCAGCCGAGCTAGAACTAGCATTACTAGTTGCAAAGTGAGACGACTGCAGGCGGAAATCCAAACAAATCTTAAATAAATTTTAGCAAACCGCCACGAGAAATGTGGACAAATGAGTCACAAGACAAAACGCGACACTTTTCGACCTCTTAGGTCTTCTTCAGGCAAGACACAAACAAATAGGACAATGAAAACGAACGAATTTGTCACTTATTAGATCTCTTCAGCGCAAGGTAGGCTGGCGTGGAAGTTCGTTTTCATTGTCTTATTTGTTTGTGTCTTGCCTGAAGAAGACCTAAAAAGTCGAAACGCATCGTGTTTTGTCTTTGACTCGTTTGTTCACGTTTCTCTTGGTGGTTTGCTAACATTTATTTAAGATTTATTTAGCATTTACTAGCTAGAATGCCAAGCAAGAACCAAGACTGAGCCCATGTAGAACTAGCTAGGATGCCAAGCTAGAACCAGGGATAGGCCCATGTAGAACTAGCTAGGATGCAAGCTAGAACCAAGGATAGGCCCATGTAGAACTAGCTAGGATGCCAAGCTAGAACCAAGATTTGGCCCATGTAGAACTAGCTAGGATGCCAAGCTAGAACCAAGGTTGGGCCCATGTAGAACTAGCTAGGGTGCCAAGCTAGAACCAAGGTTGGGCCCCTGTAGAACTAGCTAGGGTGCCAAGCTAGAACCAAGGTTGGGCCCATGTAGAACTAGCTAGGGTGCCAAGCTAGAACCAAGGCTAGGCTCATGAGCACTTCTAGACTGTCCCCAGCTGGTTATCCAAGCTAGTCCCAAGCCAGTTGCCTAGCTTATGCCAAGACTGTTTCTAGCTTGGCTTGCTGTCTGGGTTCTTGGGTTCCATCGCACACCTCCTTCGTTTTTAATGATCAAGCAGATAGAGCAGCAAAAAGGGGAGCAAAGAATATATTTGGTAGTATTAAGGTTGATTGTCCTTTATCATACAAGGAAATTAATCATATAATCGAGAGGGATTTCTGGAGTCAATACAGTTCCTCATCAAAACCTCGTCAGCAAACTCTGTCAAACTTTGTATCAATTAGCCGACCGGTTTCTAGCCTGACTTTTAGACTTTTATGTAATTCCCTACGAACCAAGTATTGCCAGACTGTTAAGTGCGTATGTCGTGGGGATCTTTCAGTTCAACATGTGATTTTTGATTGTGAACTAACGAAACCCTTTTTGAATGGTGTTATACCAAGTGCTGACACTGGGCATGTTAATGTGTTTGACTTTTTAGATTCGTTGCCAGTTGTTTCTCTTGTTAAATTAACGAGTAACCTTTTGGGAAGTCCATTAAGGAACATTTTATAATCATAATCGTAAGTTAGATTATTTTAGTTATTTTTATCTAATTTTTCATAGTTACTGTCCTACAATTCATCTATGCTTTATTTATGTTCCATGTAACCACATCGTCCTCTTTTCTTTTATAATAATAGTCTAAAATTGTAAACAATATGTTATTTAGACGTCTGCAATCCCCTATATGTGTGACGAGACGTAAAACAGAATTCCTTCCTACACACACACACACACACACACACACACACACACACACACACACACACACACACTTCGTCATCTTCTGAAACCTGTCTCTTTTTGTCTCATGCACATAGGAAAATTCTTAATCCTTTTAAATCTCTCCCACCCCCCACCCTCTCTCTCCTTCTAACCTCACACACGCACGCACACGCACACACACACACACACACACACACTTCTTTTATCTTCTGAAACCTCTCTCTCACTCTCTCTCTCTCTCTCTCTCTCTCTCTCTCTCTCTCTCTCTCTCTCTCTCCCCTCTCTCTCTCCCTTTCTCTCTCTCTCTCTCTCCCTCTCTCTCTGTGGAAGATGAGAGACACACCCCCATTTCAGGCAGCACACACCAATCACATCACACCTTTCCATCTCTTTATACAAATTATAATCATACACACACTCACTACAGAGAGAGAGCGAGCGAGAGAGAGAGAGAGAGAGAGGAGAGAGAGAGAGAGTGAGAGAGAGAGAGAGAGAGAGAGAGAGAGAGAGAGAGATACAAACAGACAGACAGGCAGACAGACAGACAGACAGTCAGACAGACAGACAGACAGACAGACAGAGACGGTGGAGAAAAACCGAACAGTGCTGTTGAAGAAACGAGGCACGCTGTAAACGTCACACACACACA
>CM031600.1:50540889-50548389 GCA_018398815.1 Conus ventricosus | reverse complement strand
CTGAAATTCCCCTCCCCCCCCCCTTTGCCCCCCCTCCCCCCCCCCCCCTCCATCCCCCACCTGCGCGTCGGGGAAAGTGGGGGTGGTGTTTCGACCCCCCCCCCCCCCCCCCCTCCCCCCCCCCCCCCCCCCCCCCCCCCCCCCCCCGGCCCCCGGGGGGTCTCGCTGCCCTGTGGGGCCCGGCGGTCGGCCAGAACTGTTCACAAAGTGGTGGTGGTGGGGGGTGGTTTGGGGGAGGAGGGGTGGGGGGGAGGGGGTGACAAAGAAGGGGACTAGGTCATTTTTGCGTTTCGGATTTTTGTTTTTTGTTTTTTTTTTGCAGTCAAATTGGGTTTCCCCCATCACGGGAAAACCCCAGGATTGGGGGGGGGGGGGGGGGGGGGGGGGGGGTTTTTGTGTGTGGGTGGTGTGTGTTTTGGTGTGTGTGGGTGTGTGTGTGTGGGTGTGTGTGTGTGTGTGAAGGGGGGGGGGGGGGGGGGAGGGGAAGGGGGAAAGGGGGGGGGGGAACCCGGAAGGGGTCGTTATGGGTTGGGGTAAAGGAGAGTAAGTGGGGGGGGGGGGGGGGGGGGGGGGGGTACGAAGGTTTCACCTTCCAATAACCCCCTCTGAAGTTTTTTGATGATAATAATAAAGACAATTAAAGGCAACACAACAATAATTTATAATGAAAAAAATAGGGAAAAGATTTAAAAAACTCAAAAATAAAATAACAAAAAATAAAAATGTTATTATAACAATGTTAAAAAATGGTTGGGCAAAAAATAAACAATCTTGAGGTTTTTAACCCAAAAATTTATAAATTTAAAGATTAAAAAATAGTAATTTCCCTTTAAAACCCAAAAACAAAAATTTGACCCCATTTTAACCCGCGGGCAAAGGGGTTTGGGGGGTTTTTTTTTCTCTCTCTCTCTCTCTCTCTCCTCTCTTTTTTTTTTCTCTCTCTCTCTCTCAGCAAAATGGGGTTTATTCTCGGGCCCCCGTAGTTTTATGGCAATGCCCCCCCCCACCCCACCCCCCCCCCCCCCTCCTGCCCTCACTCTCTTCACCAGTCAAGTTGGGGGCCCCCCCCGTGAAAAGGGTTCCCAAAACCCACAGATGATGATTTTTGCCCGGGCCCTTTGGAAAAACCTTTCCGGGGCTAAAAAAAAACGCTCAAGAACAGCGTCTTGCCAACAGCCACCGACCTTAAAAAAGTGCCCCAAAAACAGCCCTTTGCCAAAAGCCCCCCGACCCCCCAAAAGTGCCCCAAGAACAGCGTATTTCCCAAAAGCCCCCCGACCTCTCAAACCCTTTCTCAAGGGAAAAGGGGTATTGCCAACAGCCACCGACCCCAACCGTGCTCAAGGAAAAGGTATTGCCAAAAAGCCCCGACCTTTAACCCGTGCTCAAGAACAGGTATTGCCCAAAAGCCACCGACCTCACCCGTGCTCAAGGAAACGCCCTTTGCCAACAGCCACCCACCCCAAAAACCTGTGCTCAAGAAAAAGCGTATTGCCCAAAAGGGCCCCCGACCTTTAAACCCGTGCTCAAGAAAAGGGGGTTTTTTGCCAACAGCCACCGACCTCAACCCGGGGCTCAAGAAAAAGCGGATTTCCAACCGCCACCGGGCCTCAACCAGTGCTCAAGCAGCGTTTTTGCCCAAAAGCCAACCCACCTCAACCAGTGCTCAAGAAACAGCGTATTGCCACGCCCCCGACCCAAAAACCGTGCTCAAAAAAAGGTATTGCCCAAAAGCCACCCCCTTTAACCCGTGCTCAAGAAAAAGCGTATTGCCAACAGCCCCCGAACCCCCAACCAGTGCCCCAAGAACAGCCCTATTGCCAACAGCCACCGACCTCAACCCGGGGCTCAAGGGAAAAGGTTTGCCCAAAAAGCCCCCGACCTCAAACCCGTGCTCAAGAACAGCGTATTGGGCCCAAAAGCACCCACCCCAAAAAGTGCTTTAAAAACCGTTTTTGCCCAACAGCCACCCCACCCCAACCCCGGGGCTTTAAAAACCCGGTTTGCCAACAGCCACCGACCCCAAAAAGTGCTCAAAAAACAGCGTTTTGCCAAAAGCCACCCCCCAAAACCGTGTCAAAAACAGCGATTGCCCAAAAGCCACCGACCTTAAACCCGTTTTCAAGAAACGCGTATTTCCAACAGCCACCCACCTCAACCAGGGCTCAAGAAAAGCGTATTGCCAACAGCCACCGACCTCAACCAAATTTCTCCGAACAGCGTATTTCCAAAAAGCCCCGACCTCAACCAGTGTCAAGAAAAGCGTATTGCCAACAGCCACCGACCCCAAACCCGTTTCTCAAGAACAGGTTTGCCAACAGCACCGACCTCAACCCGTGCCCCAAGAAAAAGCGTTTTTGCCAACAGCCCACCGCCTTTAAAAAAGTGCTTTTAAGGAAACGCGTATTCCCAACAAACCCCCGACCTCAACCGTGCCCAAGAACAGCGTATTGCCAAAAAAGCCACCGCCCCAAACCAAATTTTCAAGAACAGGTATTTTCCAACAGCACCCCCACCTCAAACCCGTGTCAAGAACGCGTTTTTGCCAACAGCCCCCGACCTTAACCAGTGCTAAGAAAAAAGCGTATTGCCCAAAAGGGACCCACCCCCAACCAGTGCTCAAGGGAAAAAGCGTTTTGCCCAAAAGCCACCGACCTCAAAACCCGTGCTCAAAAAAAAAGCGTATTGCCAACAGCCACGACCTCAACGTGCCCCCAAGAAAAACGTATTGCCAAACAGCCACCCACCTCAACCAGTGCTCAAGAACAGCGTATTGGGCCCAAAAAGGGCCCCGACCTTTAACCAGTGCTCAAGAACAGGTTTTGCCAAAAGCCCCCGAACCCCAAAACCCGTGTCCCAAAAACAGGTATTGCCCAAAAGCCAGCCTCAACCAGTGCTCAAGAAAAGCGATTGCCCAAAAGCCCCCCGACCCCAACCCGTGCTTTAAGAAACATCGTATTTCCCCCCAGCCACCGACCCCAACCAGTGCTCAAGAAAAGGGAAATTTCCAACAGCCACCCCACCTCAACCAAATGCTCAAGGGCAGCGTATTTTTCCCAAAAGCCCCCGGGCCCCAACCCGTGCGCCCTTTTGGGGGGTGTCGGAAAAGGGGGGCGTTTCCTTTCCCCATTGCGCAGCCTTTTTTGCAGTGGTGGTGGGGTGTGTGTGTGTGTGGGGGTGTTTGTTTTTTTTTGGTTTTGTGTGGGGTGTGGTGGTGTGTGTGTGTGTTTGCGTGCGTGCGTGCGGTGCGTGCGTGCGTGCGTGCGTGCGTGGTGCGTGCGTGCGTGTGTTTTGTGGCGTGCGTGCGTGCGTTTCGGGGCGGTTTCGTTTCGTGGGGAAATGTGTGTTTGTGTGGTGTGTGTGTGTGTGGGTGTGTGTGTGGGGTGTGTGTGGGCGTGCGTGCGTGCGTTGCGTCGTTTTTTGTGTGTGTGTGTGTGTGTGTGCGTTGTTTGTGTGTGTGTGTGTGGTGTTCTGTGTGTGTGTGTTTTGTGTTTTTGTGTGGGTGTGCGTGGTGTGCGTGTTTTGTGTGTGTGCGTGTTTGTGGTCGTGTGTGTGTGTTTGGGGTGTCTGTGTGTCTGGCTGTCTTTTCTATGTCGCCGCGCCGGGATTAATTCTAAGCCCCCTCCCAAATTTTTAAATGACCTGTTTTATTTTGACGAAAACGGTCTCCCTCGTTTTACACTGTTTTTCTTCGGGGCACAAAACGTTTCCGCCTTTTTCCCAAAATATAATGCGCGCCCCTTTATGGCAAAAATGCCACCCCACTTTATTGATCAGTTTGGGCACGTGCATGGCAGATTTGTTTTTTTTGTATACCAATATGCGCGTTATCGCTGGGCCCCGAGAGTGTGGGTAACGGTGGGAAACATTTGGACGGTTCATGTGAAAAAGGGCAAAACCAAAAAACCCGGATATGTCTTGGTTTTTTCTTTGCTTTTGGGTTTTTTTTTTTTTTTTTTTTTTTTTTTATAATGTTGGTCAAAAAAAGGAACAAACTTGAACGTGAAACTACAACTATCATTCACCAAAAAAAACAACATTTCAAACAAAAAAAAACCAAAAAAAAAAGAAAACAAACAAACACAAATTTATCCCAGTAAAAAAAACAGTTTCTCCAAAAAAATGGGTTTAAAAGTCCCAGAAACCCAAATTTGGGGTTTGGGTTTTTCCCCCCCTCCAATCCTCCCCCCTTTCCCCCCCCCTCTATTGCCCCACCATTACCTTTCCCCCCTCCATGTCCACCCCCCCCCCCCCCCCCCCGGTCTTTTTCCCTTTGGCTTGCCAACCCTTTTGCCAAAATGTTTAAAGGAATAATTATGTGTGGTTTTATCGTCGTGAAGGGGTGGGCAACCCAAGGCATAGCCTGGTGGCTGGTTGGGGCCCCGTGGAACAGTGCCGGGGTTCGCGGTCAAGGGGGGTGAGGTCGATAACCCCCCGGTGCCGAAATGTGGAAACCGTCCCTTTTGGCTGCCCCCCTTTAAGGGGTTTTCGTTTGGTGGTGCCCGGGTGCTGTAAGATAGGGGCCTTTTTCCCCCACTCTCATTGGAGCGACACTACTGGGGCGCGCACGTGCGAGCACACACACAACACACCACACACACACACACACAACACACACACACATGCACACGCCACACACGCACGCACACACACTCACATACGTACGCACGCACACACACACACACACACACACACACACACACACACACACACACACACACACACACACACACTGTGATATCGCCCTACACAGTAAGATACCTAAATTTCCTTCACAAAACACCAAACTGATGTGACGTCAATCTACCGGAATGCCCAATTCAGTACGAAACACCCCAACGTCACAGGCAGGGAGACATGCACAGGACGAAATGACAGCAGGAGGGAAATGGCACAGGACGAAATGACAGCAGGAGGAAATGGCACAGGACGAAATGACAGCAGGAGGGAAATGGCACGGGACGAAATGACAGGAAGGAAATGACACAGGACGAAATGACAGGAAGGAAATGGCACAGGACGAAATGACAGGAAGGAAATGGCACAGGACAAAATGACAGGAAGGAAATGGCACAGGACAAAATGACAGGAAGGAAATGGCACAGGACGAAATGACAGGAAGGAAATGGCACTGGACGAAATGACAGGAAGGAAATGGCACAGGACAAAATGACAGGAGGTAAATGGCACAGGACAAAATGACAGGAAGGAAATGGCACTGGACGAAATGACAGGAAGGAAATGGCACAGGGCGAAATGACAGGAGGTAAATGGCACAGGACGAAATGACAGGAAGGAAATGGCACTGGACGAAATGACAGCAGGAGGAAATGGCACAGGACGAAATGACAGGAAGGAAATGGCACTGGACGAAATGACAGGAAGGAAATGGCACTGGACGAAATGACAGGAAGGAAATGGCACAGGACGAAATGACAGAAAGGAAATGGCACTGGACGAAATGACAGGAAGGAAATGGCACTGGACGAAATGACAGGAAGGAAATGGCACGGACGAAATGACAGGAAGGAAATGGCACAGGACGAAATGACAGGAAGGAAATGGCACTGGACGAAATGACAGGAAGGAAATGGCACTGGACGAAATGACAGGAAGGAAATGGCACAGGACAAAATGACAGGAAGGAAATGGCACTGGACGGAATGACAGGAAGGAAATGGCACAGGGCGAAATGACAGGAGGTAAATGGCACAGGACGAAATGACAGCAGGAGGGAAATGGCACAGGACGAAATGACAGCAGGAGGGAAATGGCACAGGACGAAATGACAGCAGGACGGAAATATGGGACAGGACGAAATGACAGCTGGAGGAAAACGGCACAGGACGAAAAATGACAAGTGGATGGGAGAGAGAGAGAGTGTGTGTTGTGTGGGGGGTGGGGGGGGGGGGGGGGGGGGGGGGGGGACGAGACAGAACGAAAAGAAGAAGGGCGAATCGGGAATGTACCTAGAGAATTGTCTCCCTCAATGACTGCGGGAGGGTGTGGACGTTAAACTTTCAGACCGTTAAACCAACTAAGGCACCGCCAGACATGCAGTCCGGCAACGCAAACAGCAGGAAAAGGGAAGGAGGAGAACGGGGTGGGGGGGGGGGGGGGGGGGGGGGGGCGGAGTGGGGAAGGGGTGACAGATGGAACTGCCACTCCCCGGCGCCGAACACGCCGACCTCATTAACATTAACCACGTTAGGGAGGCGGCCAATGGCTGACGAGCGCCTCCATCAACATTAACCACGTTAGCACCGATCGACGAGCCACGGAACTCATCAGTATTAACACTATTAGAAGCGATGACTTGACACGTGTTTTTTGTTTTGTTTTTTCTGTTTTTTGATTGAGAAAGAGGGAGGGAGGGAGGGAGGGGGTGGGAAGGAGGAAGAGAGGGAGAGAGAGGGGGGAGGGAGGGAGAAAGCGAGAGAGAGAGAGAGAGAGAGAGAGAGAGAGAGGAGGAGAGAGAGAGAGAGAGAGAGAGAGAGAGAGAGAGGCAGACAGACAGCAGGCAGGTAGAAAGACAGACTGACAGGTAGGCAGGCAGGCAGACAGACAGACAGCAGGCAGGCAGAAAAACAGACAGACATACAGGCAGGCAGAAAGACAGAGGCAGAGAAACAGAGTGACAGAGAGAGACAGAGACAAATACAGATGTGAATATGACTGAATTAGAGAGATAAGAGACAGAGACAAAGAGACAGAGATAAAGAAAGAGAGAGACAGAGACAGAGAGACAAAGACAGAGAGAGAGAAACGGAGATATAAACACAGACAAGGACAGAGACAGACATGTGAATACCCCTAAGAGAGAGAGAGAGAGAGAGAGAGAGAGAGAGAGAGAGAGAGAGAGAGAGAGAGAGAGAGAGAGAGAGGAGAGAGAGAGAGAGAGAAAGAGAGACAGACAGACAGACTGACAGGCAGGTAGACTGGCAGACAGATATAGGCAGAGAAACAGAGTGACAGAGAGAGACAGAGTCAGAGAAAGACAGACAGAGAGAGACTGTAAGAGATAGAGACAGATGTGAATATGCCTGAATTAGAGAGACAGAGACAGAGACACAGAGACAAAGACATAGACAGAGAGAACAGCAGAGGTATAGAGACTGAAATAGACTTGTGAATACCCTTGAGATAGAGAGAGAGAGAGAGAGAGAGAGAGAGAGAGAGAGAGAGAGAGAGAGAGAGAGAGAGAGGAGAGGGACAGAGAGAGATTGAGAGAGAGAGAGAGAGAGAGAGAGAGAGAGGGAGAGGGACAGAGAGAGAGAGAGAGAGAGAGAGAGAGAGAGAGAGAGAGAGAGAGACAGACAGACAGACAGACAGACAGACAGACAGAGAGAGATCTGAATTTTGTCTGAAGAGAGACAGACAGACAGATAGACAGACAGATAGACAAAAAGACAAGCAGACGGAGATTTGACTTTGCCTGAAGGGGAGAAAGAAAGAGAGAGATAAGAGAGAGAAGGAAAGGGAGGGAGGGAGATGGAGAGA
>CM031600.1:50527820-50539889 GCA_018398815.1 Conus ventricosus | reverse complement strand
AGAAGAGAAGAAAAAGAAGCAAGAAGGAAAGTCCCAAACGTCCACACAAATCCTGATCTGAAAAGCGTACTCCGCTGAAATACAGGAATAAACTAAACAAACTCACAAAACGATCATTACTGAAGACTGATCAAGCTGTCTGATTACAGACATCGTCTGGCAAAACACGGAGACAATCAAAAACACATACTGGAAACCTCAGTTTCTATTCTTATTTAAACACACACACAGACACACACACTCACAACACACACACACACACACACACACACACACACACACACACACACACACACACACACACACCTACACTGAGGCGGTGACAGAAAAAATAAGAAAAAAGCAAAAAATGAAATACATATTACTTATAAAAAAAAATTATATAAAAACAGTAAAAGGCAAATAACTCCAGTCCAATACCACATTGCGACACCCATTCGCCTAGAATTCATACAAGGAGGTACATATAAAACGAATAGGAATTCAGAGAGAGAGAGAGAGAGAGAGAGAGAGAATGGTTAGAAAAAACTACCAACACCTGAAGTAATAGCAAGATATATTTCGCTTTATTTCAAGCTTCATCGGCTGCTACCATGGACCGAACTGCAAGAAAGCAACACCGAACTTAAAACGTAAACAACTGAATTAAAATCACACAGTAGGCCTATTTAAAATGCACGTGTTTTTTTCAATAAAGTTCAGTAGCTGAACATGATCGACACACACAACCACGCACCGTAGGCCCGTGAATCACCGCGATAAAAGAATAGAACTAAAAGAGAGGAGGGAGGAACTGGGCGTGGAAAGGGTGGGGAGAGGGAGGGGGAAGAAAGAGGGGTGTAAAAGGGAAAGCCTCAAATTTAACCTAGTAAAATTCAACTGTACATGTTCACACACACATGTACACACACACACACACACACACACACACACGCACACACACACACACACTCTCTCTCTCTCAAACCTAACCCGGCAAAACATGCATGTAAGCATTAAAACACACACCCACACCCACACACACACCCACACACCATGTTTTACCAAGGAAAATCTGACTGTAAGACTTGAAACAGATACACACCCAAACACGTACACGCTCACACACATACACACACACATACACACACACACACACACACACACACACACACACACACACACACACACACACACACACACACACACACTCATACACACACGCGCGCACACACACACACACACTTGCTCACACACACCAGGGCTAATCTCACACCGGGGCTAATCCCAGACATTCAGTCCAGCCGGGTACATAGTTTTTAGTTTGTACCTCCAGAATCTTTCCCTCTGCTTGCGCACTGTATGGGCTGCTGGTCCTGTCGCTCCGATCTGCTCAATAACGGTTACCCTCGGGTCGTCCAGATGGTGGTCTGTGCTCTGGAAGTGACGGGCGACCAGCGTTTCCCTTTTGTCCCCCTCCCTGGTTGTCGCTTGTCCTTGGGGTCCCATGCACTGGGCCTTGATGTCTGAACGGTGACTGTGGAAGCGTTTCTTGACTGCCTGGCCTGTCTCACCCACGTACTGGACATCTCTGCAGCGCGCGCAATCCACCAGGTAGATTACATTCTTGCTGTTGCAACCTACGTTCGTCCTGATGGTGAATTTGCTTGCGGTTCTGACGCTGCTGAAGGTGCGGGTTTCTTCGAGATGTCGCTCGCAGAGTATGCACCTTTTCGCTGAGCATCTGTAACACCCTGGCCTACTCTGGGCTTTGGGTGTAGGAGGGCAAGAGGGCATCAGGAGTCTTCTTAAGCTGATGCTCTTCCTTTCTCCAACAATGGGGGAAGTGGCATGGCTCGCTTCATCCGTCGGCTCTGGTGCAATGTAGGCATCAGCTCTCTCAGCCATCTAGCTATAGGAGGGTGGGGGGGTTGTGGGTAATGATAAAAGGGACTCTGTCGGCTCTCCTTTGCTGGCAGGTGTATTCGAGTGTCTGCTTGCGGGGAATGGTCGACACCTTGGTGATAGCTGCCTGGAGAAGTCTCCGTGGGTACCCCCGTCTTAGGAGCTTAGCTTCTAGTTCTTTGCTTCTAGTCTGGAAGAGGTCATCTTCGGAGCAGATCCTTCTTAGTCGTAGGCACTGGCCATACGGGATACCTCGGACACAGTGCCGGGGGTGGCTGGAATGGAAAGGGAGATACATGTTCACATCAGTGGACTTTGTATGGACGTCAGTGACAATGCGGCCGTCCACTAGGCTGATGCTGACATCCAAGTAGGGCACGCTGGTACGGCCATAGTTGCAGGTGAATTTGATGGTTTGGTGTTGTTCGTTCAACCACTCGACGAACTGCAGAAGACTCTCTTCTCCATGCATCCACAACAGAAGGATGTCGTCTATGAAGCGGCGCCAGTGTTGAGGATCGATGGTGTAGGGGGATGTGGATAACAGACGTTGCTCTAACCAGCCCATGAATATGTTAGCAATGGCTGGAGCCATCGGTGTGCCCATGGCTGTGTCCTGTATCTGCTTGAAGAGTTCACCATCAAACTCAAAGACATTGCTGTCAAGAACATGGTTGACCACCTGGAGAAGTGTGGAGATGGAGGGGATGGAGTCGGAGAGGTGTGTCTGGTTTTGCAGCATTTTACGCAGTGATACTGTCACCTCCTCATGAGGGATACTAGGGTAAAGGGCCACTACGTCAATAGTGGCGATCAGTACCCTGTCTCCAAAGGGCTGTAGAGTGGTCTTCCAGTCCTCCAGGAGTTGCAGAACGTGGGTGGTGTCCTTCAGGTAAGAGGGTAGGCTGTGCACGACAGGTTGAAGCCAGTGGTCCACCAGTTTGGAGAGACGTTCTGTGGGGCCGTTGACGCCGGAAACTATAGGTCGGCCTGGCGGGTTTTGTTTGTCCTTATGGATCTTGGGTAGATGATAAAACGAATGTGTTCTCACGCTGGCTTTGTCTATCAGTCCCCATTCATAAGTCTTAAGGTCAATGGCGTTTTCTTCATGAAGCTGGTTCATGAGTAGATTTGATTTGATAGCTATGTCAGCAGTGGGATCGTTGTTGAGGCGCTGGTAGTGACCAGTGCTGTTCAGTTGTTTAAGGGCTTCTTGATGGTACTGGTTGAAGTCCTGCACCACCACAGCGCCGCCCTTGTCTGCTGGGGAAATGCGTAGGGTTCGGTTCTGAACCAGCTGTCTCAACTGGTGAAGGGCGGTTCTGCTGGCCTTACTCAGGTTGTGGTGCTGGGGACCCTCTGCGACATGGGAAGTCACCTTAGTCACCATGGCGGAACTATATGCCTCCAGAGCTTCGTCTCTTCCTTTAGGGGGTTGCCAAAAGCTCTTTTTATAAAACCGAGGTCGAGAAGGAATGAGGGCGGGAGTGTCCTCATCAAACCAGTACTCTTTGAGTCGGATCCTCCTCAGGCCTTCCATGGTGTCATCCAGTAACTGTTCTTCATTATACGAAGTGGGGGTGGGACAAAACTTGGGTCCAAACGCTAGCAGCTGTGACTGGTCTTCGGTGAGTTGTACCGAAGACAAGTTGACCACCTGCCTCTCATCTGTAGGGATCACCGTTTTCCTATGTCTTTTTCGGAAGTGACGATTATTCTTTAGGGAGAGAGAGAGAGAGAGAGAGAGAGAGAGAGAGAGAGAGAGAGGAGAGAGAGAGAGAGAGAGAGAGAAGAAGGAGAAAACAAAGTTTTAAGCATATCTCTATACCCTCAACGTGATAACGCGTAACACATCGGATAGAGAACAAGAGATGTACAAGTTTACATCAGTACCAAATTACAACAGTTCGATTATGACCATTATCACACACACACACACACACACACACACACACACACACACACACACACACACACACACACACACACACACACACACACACACACAACTGAAGGTGACCTCAATGGGATTGATGCGGAGATATAAAGTGAGGCGGGGAAAAGGAAACAGGAAAATAACTAAGTCCAAGAAGTCTACTTTTATTCACCTCCCGTGTTTTAAGCATTCAATTAAATTTCAAAGTAGAGTCAAATGAAGCATTGGAAAGCACGCCTAATACTTAAATCTCTCTCTCTCTCTCTCTCTCTCTCTCTCTCTCTCTCAAACCGTTCAAATGTAGGCCTATAGGTTTCTTTCCAGCACACTTCACATTGAAACCCTCAGGGAAAGTTTCAAAGACTTGCAAAAGAAACTTTGCCGACTAGTTTCAGAAAACGGGTCGGCTGACGTGCGGACCTGAACTAAGCGATTTTTTTGTGCGGATGTGTGTGTGTGTGTGTGTGTGTGTGTGTGCGTGTGCGTGCGTGCGTGCGTGTGTGTGTGTGTGTAGAAGAGTGGGATGGGGTGGGAGTGGGGCGGGGCGGGGCTGTACAGGGCGAGGATGGACGGGAGGCAGGGGAGCGGGAGGCTGGCCGATCGATGGTGAATGTCAGTGGTGGGACAGGTCTGGAGGTGGTGTGGGCGAGTTGAAAGTGGTGGCTTGTTTTTTGTCTAAGCTGACGCAACAAGCAGACAGTTCCTTTGTCAAAGGGGATGAGGGGATAAAGGGGACGGTACGCGTAGAAGCGGTGTGTGTGTGCGTGCGTGTGTGTGTCTTTGGAGGAGAGGGGAGAGAGGATAGAGAGGAGGAAGGTAATAGGAGGAAGGAGCGGGAAGCGGGGCGGAGGGACGAAAGCAGTGAGAAGTGGTGGGGGGCGTAGAGCGAGGCGGGATGCTCAGCCGAGGGGGGAGGGGGGTGGGGAGAAGGGGGGGGGGGGGAGCGAGGCGGGCTGCTCAGCCGAGGGGGGAGGGGGATAGAGAAGGGAGGGGGGCGGGAGCGAGGCGGGCTGCTCAGCCGAGAGGGGGGAGAAGGGGAGGGGGGAGCGAGGCGGGCTGCTCAGCTGAGGCGGAAGGGGGGGGGGGGGGGGGGGGAGGAGAGAAGGGGGGGAGCGAGGCGGGCTGCTCAGCCCAGGCGGGGCGGGGGGGGGGGGGGGGGGGCGAGGCGGGCTGCTCAGCCCAGGCGGGGCGGGGCGGGGGGGGGGGGGGGGGCGAGGCGGGCTGCTCAGCCTTTCGCTCTGTGTTTTGTCAGCCTCCTCCTCGTCCTCCACTGCCCCACATTCCACTGCCCCTGCCTCCACCCTGTCCACCCAAGAGGAGTCCATTGAATGCCATGGAAAGGAAAACACACGTGCCCAGACTGAACCAGTTAGAACAGATCTCTCTCTCTCTCTCTCTCTCTCTCTCTCTCTCTCTCTCTCTGCACAACACATTTATGTTTCTTTCATACTGTACACAGCAAATACGTTGTCAAGTACTTCCTTAATGTTTTAAACCATCCCGGCCTCCCCTCTCCTCCCTCTCTGTCTGTCTCTCTCTCTCTCTCTCTCTCTCTCTCTCTCTCTCTCTGTCTCTGTCTTTCCCTCCCTCCCTCTCTCTCTCTCTCTCTCTCTCTCTCTCTCTCTCTGGTGACACTGATCGTAGAGAGTCGAGAGGTGGGACAGTACAGGGCAACATGCAGACATTCCTACACAGAAGGGGCAGTGACAACACATCTCGTTCAAGCCAAAGGAGCCTGAGATCTGGCCACAGCCAGAAATAGGACAACGCGCGACCACAGGCACAGGAAATACATTTCTTAATTACAATGTAGAAAATCTGTTCAATAAAATGCATGATGTTTCCTTTCTACAGTTCATAAATAAATTTGATTTTGTTTGTCTGACTGAGACGTTTATTGGACCACAGTTTGACTTGAGTAATGTTTTTCCGGGCTTTTCTGAAATTCAGTTCCCCAGCAAAAAAAATGTCAGTACATGGACGAGGCTCAGGTGGTGTTTTAGTGCTTATCAAAAACAAATATGAAAAGCATGTTGAACGAATAAATGTAGATTTCAATAATTTCATAATGATAAAAATTGATAAAGAGTTACTAGATATTGATAAAAATGTAATGTTTATAGCATGCTATGTTCCTCCACAGAGTTCACCTGCATATGCCAACAGTAACCTGAAAGACGGAATCCTTGCCATGGAAGACCAGTTGCTTTGTCATACCGAGTTTGGAAAACAAGATGTGTATATAATGATGTGTGGTGATTTTAATGCCAGAACTGGGTGTCAGCAGACACGAATAGAGAACATAGATAATTTTACGTTTGGTTTTGCTGTTGATGAGGATGATAATGATGATGATTATTATTATTATGACGATTTATCTAAGAGTCGTTCTTCAAAAGATTCAGTAATTAATAATTTTGGGCAATCACTATTGGATTTGTGTTCTCTCTTTAACTTAAAAATAGTCAATGGTTCGTGTAATAGTGATGACGAGGGTGAATTTACATTTGTAGCACCACAAGGCTGTAGTGTCATTGACTATTTTATTTTGTCAGAAGATTTGCTTCCCTTTTGCGATTTGTTTGTAAATAATTGCTTCTTTTCTTGGCACCTCCCAGTGCAGCTGACATGGAAACATGGAGGAAACCATGATGTAGAAAAATCATCAGAAAAGTCAGATGACCCGACAGAACAGAGGATAGTTTGGTCGGATGACTTCAAAGACACATTTATACATGAAGTAAGTTCCAAACATTTCAAGGAATACATTGATCATGCTTGTAATAAGATTGAAGAAGATATTGATGACTCTTTGAACATATTTTCAATCGCTTTATATACAGCGGCTAGTTGTCTCATTAGAACTACGAATCCTAAAAAATCAAAAGACAACGAGTGGTTCGATAAGGAATGTAAAGAACAAAGAACGCTAGTTGAACGTTTATTAAAGAGTTTCCAAAGAGCGAGGACTGAATCCTACAGGAACCAGCAGAAAGAACTCTATGTAAAGGAGAGAGAACAAATACACTGATCTTAGACGGGATAAAAAGAGGAAATTTGATGAAGCTAGACTTGCAAAGTTAACAAACGCTATCAATGAACCAAAATTATTCTGGAAAACAATGAAGCTTATAAACAGAAAAACAGTTTATAATGACATTGGCATCAAACAGTGGCAGGATCACTTTTATAGCGTATTCAAGACTTTGATAACATAGATAACATGGATGGAGAAGATAGTTTATATTTTGAGAATGAAGATCAAGAACATCAAGAGCCTCTCTTTGACGACTATATAACAAAGGAGGAAATTCAGAATAGCATCCGAAACTTGAAATGTGGAAAGAGTGCTGGTCCAGACAAGATTGTGAGTTAAATGCTAAAACATGCAGCTGACAGTATCATTGGTTATCTTGAAACTTTGTTCAACAGACTTTTTAATTCTGGTTATTTTCCAAAGGAGTGGTCCAAATCTATATATTGTTCCGATTTTCAAAAGAGGGGATGCCAATAATCCAGACAATTATCGAGGGGTAGCCTTGACTAGTGTTGTGAGTAAAGTTTATACTTCCATTTTAAATAAAAGATTAAGTGCATGGGTCGAATGGGAAGAAAAAATTATTGAAGAGCAGGCAGGGTTTAGAAAAGATTATAGTACTATGGATCACATATTTACCTTATATGCACTGGCTCAAAAATACTTATTAAGTAACAGAAAATTGTACATTGCTTTTATTGACTTCAAGAAGGCCTTCGATACAGTTAATAGAAATTTTTATGGGATATACTAAAAAAGTCTGGTGTTCAAGGTAAGTTGTATAGGTCATTAAAAGGAATTTATAGTTCAGTTATAGCTTGTGTTAGAGACAAAAGTTTATACTCTGATTTTTTCCATTGTCCACAAGGCGTGAAGCAGGGGTGTTTATTGAGTCCGCTAATGTTTTCCTTTTTCATTAATGAACTGGCGCGTGAAATAAATAAGAAGGGAAGACATGGAATACAGTTAATACCTGATGCTGCAGAAGTCTTCCTTTTATTATTTGCAGACGATGTAATCCTTTTTTCAGACACGGTGGTTGGATTACAGAATCAGTTAAATGCATTAAAAGAAGAAACAGACAGACTTAAGTTAGCTATTAATATAGATAAGACGAAGATTATAGTTTTTAGAAAGGGAGGTTTTCTAGCAGCTCGGGAAAAGTGGTGGTTTGGGAATTTAGAAGTGTTGGTAACCAATAGTTATAAATACTTAGGTTTATTTTTTACAACAAAATTAAACATGAGTAAGGGATGGTTAGATATGTGTAGAAAAGGAAAAAAAGGGAGTGATTGAAATTCTGAGATCACTAAGGAAGTTAAGATGTATTGACCCTACCATCTTTTGGAAGCTGTTTGATACCCAAGTGGAACCAATGCTAACTTATGGTGCCGAAATATGGGGCCTTCTTGAGAATCAATTCATGGAAAAAGTACACACACTAGCAATAAAGCGTTTCTTGAATATCCCTATACATGGTTCTAACAAGATGGTATATGGAGAAGCTGCAGGTACCCTCTGCAGATACGTGCAAAAATTAAATGTATCAGGTATTGGCTTCGTCTAGTTAAACTCCCGTTATCCAGGATTAGTAGGCAGGCATATGCAATGTATTATATCAACACGAAAGCGGAAGACTAAACTGGGTTTTTCAAGTTAAGAGATTTCTATTTGCAAATGGTTTTGGTTTGTTTTGGAACAACCAGGGAGTCGAGGACGACAAACGTTTTATTCTGGAATTTAAAGAGCGTCTGATCTCATCCTATCAGCAGGTTTGGCATTCCGAGATGGAAAATAACGAAAAAGTATACATGGTTTTTACAGTTTAATAGTGATTTACAGCTGAAAAATATTTATTAACAATTACACGGAAATGGGCACAGGGACTCAATGGCACGATTCCGTACCAGGACACTTGGTCTCGACGCAAGCCAACATTGGTATATAACTGAAACCCGAACTGCTGTTAGGTGTCCAGTATGCAAAGAAAATAATAGAGAGGATGAATTCCACTTTTTCTTTTGTTGTAAAGAATATAAAGATATACGAGAGAAATATGATGTTTTTAGAACACCGTCTGCAAGGAGGCGTAACTTAGTCGCTTTGCTACAATCAGATAAAACAGAATATATAAGGTCCATGGCAATGTTTATTGCCGAAGCAGTTAGTAGGCGGAAGAAAAAACTTGACATTGCAGCCTAAAATAAAACAAAACAAAAATTTTAAATGATAACAGAAAGTTAAAAAAAAAGTGTAAAATAAAGTATGGCTGTTTTTCAGCGATTATATTTTCCTAGTTGGTTTGAAGGCTTGTTGGTCGCACTTGATGTTGCTTAGGGCCAGGAGCCGTTCGTTCAATTATTGGATTGTTTCATTTTGGAGTCTTTTTTTGCCTTTTCCCTTTTTTTTCGATGGTGGTTGTATAGAAGACTGTATTCCCCCCATGTCAAATAGCTGGTACTTGCTGATGACATTAAACAGTATTCATTGTCATTGTCATTGTCTCTCTCTCTCCTCTCTCTCTCTCTTCTCATCTCCCCTCTCTCCCCTTCCCTCTTTTTCTCTCTCTCTTCGGTTATCAATTTTAGTCTCAGACGATTTAGTAAGATTCCAGGTTAAAATTGTATTAGGAGAGACTCTACATCAAAGCTAGAAACAGGTTCTTCTGGGATATGTACATCATCAATGAACTATAAACTGATCCATCTTTTGTAAACTTAATATTGATTGCATCTGGATAGGTTTCGTTTAAAAGGGACAAAAACCGATATTAGTAGGCTTTTTATATAGAAACCCCTGATGAACGTGGGGAAAATGGTTTGAAGATTCAAAGCAATGATGGAAGATGTCTCAGATTATTCACCAGATGTTGTATTGCTTGGTGACTTTAACATTGATTTATTTAAAACCCTCATGATTAAATGGAAACGAATTTTTCAATCATATAACTTAACACAACTGACAGACACGCTAACAAGAATAACGCTACAGTCTGAAACATCATTGATCATATATTTTTTAAACAATCCAACAAACATTACAGAAACTTCCGTACCAGTTTATGGACTCAGTGATCATTTTCCTGTATGCTTAACTTGGTCAAAAAGGCTTTAAGAATTCCTAGTTGTAGCCACCAAATGCATTTTTTTCCCGTAGTTATAAATCCTTTAATTCTGACGATTTTTTCATGATTATGCATAGCAGACTTTTCCAGTGTTTTTAAGGAGACGGATCCAGACAAAGTCTCGAAGCTTGGTATAGCATATTTTTTCCCTATTTACGACAAACATGTCTCAACTAAGATCAACGTGTCAAACCCGAGGGAAAACCACGTGGTTAAATATGAAATTAATGCAGCTATTAAAATTCGTGAAAACTGTTACAGTCAACAGGAAAAGATGCAAAGTCTAAGAAACAGCGTAACAAAGTTACAGCTATGAAAAGGTCTGCTCGTAAAAAACATTTTTAGCGACCTTATTTTTTCGAATAAAGATTCAAAATCGACTGGAAAGCCATTAATCAATTATCTGGTAAATCGTCAAAAACAAACAGCTCCGTCATCTTTTTTTCTGTCTGAGATAATCTCAATAAACACTTTTCTACCTTTGTCGAAAAGACTATTAAAACTGATTGTACAAAACATAATGAACTGCTGTTACTAAGGGGAATTTTGTGATACTAGACGAATAGGGTCCAGATTTGACTTTCAGTTTATCAGTGTACCGAGGTATGTAGAGAACTTAATTCATTGAAGGAATTTTAAGAGCCCGGGGATTAGATAATATAGATAGCAAATTTTGAAAATGTCGAACCTATCATCTCTGATGCCTTACTTATATTTATACATTTGTATTAAGAAATGTATTATCCCCAATTTTTTAAAAAGCTAAAGTTTTTGCCATTTTTTTAAAAAATTGGTGACTCACAGGATCCTTCGAACTACAGGCCGATTTCATTCTGTCTATTTGGTCTAAAAACCCTTTTGAAAAGCACCTTAAGCAAAACCTTCAAAGTACTTCGGGTTTCAATAATTATTTCATTCAAATCAAAGCGGTTTTAGGGAAATCATCATGTCAGACGGTTTTACCATTTAGTAGAACAGGGGGCATTTAAATTCAATAATGATCTTCTCACAGGAACGATACTTGTGGACTTTGCTAAAGCCTTCGATGTTATTAACCTGTGTCCTCTTAAAAAACTCACTTTCTATGGTTTAACTTCAAATTCTGTCAATCTTCTCTCGTCTTTTCTATCAAACAGAAGGCAGATAGTTGTTCAAGATATGGTATCATCCAAATTTTGCCCCGTCAATTTCGGTGTGCCTCAGGGTTCAGTTTAGGACCAATATTATTTACTATTTAATAAACGATCTCCCTCTTTACATTTCCTCTTCTTGTAAGCGTTTTTGTGTGACAACCCCCTTACACAATAAAGGAAAAAATAGCAGAAAGTAGTGTGCGCTGACTTACAAAATGACGTTGACAGGCTCATTTAAAATTTGGGCAGAACTTAATCATATGGCACTTCATCCTCAAAAAATCTAAATTCATGTTAAAATCAACAAGCAAAAGCGTCAATATATTTAAAGAAAATCTAAAGGAATAAAAATTTTGATAAAGTATTAGATGAAGTAACTTCTAACAAATTTCTTGGTCTTATCATCGACAATAATTTATCCTGGTCGAATCAGCTTTCGACTTTATCAAAAGAATATCGAAAAAGTCTTTCGTTAATAGAATTTAAACATTTTTGGATCAACCACCCGGAAATTATTTTTTCATGCTTATATTCAAAGTGATTGTGGATTATGCTTCAACCTGTTGGGATTTAGATACAAAAGCCTCCTTAAGGCATGTTTAAAGTCTCTACAGACGCTCTCTCAAACTTATACTTCTTAAATCTTCCTCTCTGGAAATAAGTGATTATAAAGAACTAAACATCTTGCCTTTTTTTTTTTATTTGCTGTCCCAACCTCTGCGCCACCTCAGAGGCAGTGTATCCACGCCGCTCATTCCGACACCCCGTCCATAGCCACAGCCCGGTCGGCCCCGCCGCAGCCCCGGCACCAGCAATCCACAGGGAGCAGTCAATGTCAAGTCGTTAAGAGGCAACCCACCGGAGGAGGACACTGCACTGCTGCCGAGTCACTTCGGTGGTGTTCAGTGGCGCCTGTTTCTGATCTAACATACGCAGGACACACCTACTAAGCCCC
>CM031600.1:50515320-50522820 GCA_018398815.1 Conus ventricosus | reverse complement strand
CATGTGGACTACCTACGCCACGTGCATCAATGTGAATTGCAACTTAATGTGGCCCCATTGTGGGCTTAAATTTCCAACCCCAAAAAGTTCATATCATCCCTTTCCCAGCGGCCGCCCCAACATAATGCCGAGACTTTCTCGTCAAGATCGTTGCATAGCAATGGGGCAACTGCAGGCCGGGGTTCCAATGGGGCAGGTCGCTATCGCATTTCGGAGTCCACTTTTCCCAAACCGTCTATCGCCTTCTGGACCGCTTTCAAGCAAGAAACACCACTGATGACAGACCGAGGAGCGGCAGACCGAGGGTCACCACAGCCCCAAGACCGCCATCTTCTGCGTCAGCATCGACGGGAGCCTTACCAAAACCGCTGCCAACACAGCCAGGAACACCGTCGGCAACCATGGCAGGCAATCAGCAACAGGACCGTGCGTCGCCGACTGAACACAGTTGGTCTCCAATGCAGGCGTCCAGCCGGCGACCTATCCTGACACTCCAGCATCGCCAGACCGTCTGCAGTGGGCCCCAGATCCACGTGCATTGGCGCCATCGGGACTGGGGCCGAGTCCTCTTCAGTGATGAAAGCCGGTTCTGCGTCGACCCAGGCGATGGCCGCATCCGGATCTGGAGAAGAGCGGGGGAAACGCTTCACGGATGCCAAATCACGAAAGGGACCCATGGGGTGGTGAAAGCATCATGATCTGGGGGGCTATCGGCATAAATCCCCGTATTGGGCAGTCATCTTCCCGAATGTGGGTCCAGGACGTGGTAACGGGGTCATGCTGTTCATTACATCGACCAAGTTCTGAGGCCCACATCCTGCCGCATTTCCAGCGGCATCCACAGAACCTGTTTCAGCAGGACAACGCAACGGGCCGCACACTGCCCCTGCTACGCAGAACTTCCTGAGGCAGAACAACATCAATCTGCTGCCTCACCCAGCCCGTTCTCCCGACCTTAACCCAATAGAGCATTTCTGGGATGCCCTTCAGAGGCAGTTTGAAACCAGCTCAACCCAGACCCCAGACAGCAGCTCAGCTTGCTGTCGCTGTGGGTCAGGTGTGGTGGCAAGTCTCCCAGAGGCAGACCAACACTCTGGTGCGCTCGATGTACCGCAGGTGCACAGCTGTGATCATTGCTCGAGGTGGTCACACCAGATACTGACATTCTGCTGTTAACACAGGGTCAAGGTCAAGTTCATGTGACCTTATTTTCTACCAGAAGAACTTTGAAAGGACACTTTTGCGGTGTTCGATTGCTTTTTTTCTCACTTTCTATTACAGTTCAAAGGAATCGGTAGCCAAATTACATCAAAATTTCTATACAGTTTGTTTTCGCGTTTTTTATGCCTCTGAGTATATTTGAAGCTTCTAAGACAGAAACTAAAAGTGCTTCAAAATATGGTTTTCTTTACTTTTAGGGGGAGGGGAGATGGGAAGGAGGGAAGTCTATCCCCCTCCCCCCACCCCCCCCACCCCACCCACCCCGCCACACACACACACACCCCCTCCATCCCACCGTTCTTTGTTCCTTCACGCTTCAGTCCTCGTATTAACGAAGTTGACACTCTCTCAGTTTCCAAGACTTGGTGTTCGTGTTTGTGGAATGCGTGTTGTCGCTCGCCTTGCTCTGGCAGCTCTGAAACGGGAGTTTCTTTACACCATCCATTTCAGGCCAAGTGCGCATGTGTGGCAGGCAATAAAATCCCCCTCCTCGCATGAAGAAGCGTTTGTTGTGAGTTACCCACTTTTTCTTCGCTCAAAGTAATTGCACGGCTGTCAAATGCAGGTGCTACGCGCGGTAATGGACGAAGGCAGGGGGGGGGGGGGGGGGGGGGGGGGGGGGGGGTGCGAGGGAAAGAAGTGTGTCTTTTTCTGTTTGTTTTTATCCCCAAATGGGTATTTAGGGATGTGACTCACCCGGTTTTCTCTTTTTTTCCATTTCCTTATCCTGCATCGGTCTGTTCTTGTCTCTGTGTTCTTATCTGCATCTGTTCTCTTCTTCTCTGTGTTCTTATCCTGCATCTGCCTCTTCTCTCTGTGTTCATTATCTGCATCTGCCTCTTCTCTCGTGTTCCTTATCCTGCATCTGCCTCTTCTCCTTGTGTTCATTATCCTGCATCTGCTCTTCTCTCTGTGTTCCTTATCCTGCATCTGTCTCTTCTTCTCTGTGTTCATTTTTCCTGAATCTGTCTCTTCTTCTCTGTGTTCCTTATCTGCATCTGCCTCTTCTCTCTGTGTTCATTACCTGCATCTGTCTCTTCTCTCTGTGTTTCCTTATCCTGCTCTGTCTCTTCTTCTCTGTGTTCCTTATCCTGCATCTGTCTCTTCTCTCTGTGTTCCTTATCCTGCATCTGTCTC
Source organism: Conus ventricosus (assembly GCA_018398815.1). Taxonomy (NCBI): domain Eukaryota; kingdom Metazoa; phylum Mollusca; class Gastropoda; order Neogastropoda; family Conidae; genus Conus; species Conus ventricosus. The sequence continues at coordinate 50,520,462 of CM031600.1, read as the reverse complement.
TTCTTCTCTCTGTTTTCTTTATCCTGCAGATGTCTGGGTTTTCTCTGTGAACGCTCTGGCCTTCTGACGTCCTCCAAAGGTCTGTCGTCTTCTTTTTCGTGTGCCTTTTGTAATGCTGGAGAGTTTTGTTTCATGCTAGCATCCTAATATTCTTACAGACACCGCTCCCCAATACTACCCCACCTACCCACCTCTCTCTCTCTCTCTCTCTCTCTCTCTCTCTCTCTCTCTCTTCTCTCTCCCCTCTCTCTCTCTCTCTCTCCCCTCTCTGTCTCTTTCAAATCTGACTGTCGATTCCTCTTGTCTGTGCTTTTGACAGCTGTTCCAGTTCTGTATTACATTCCCTTCTGTTCGTAAATAACTTCTGTGTTATTAAACGGCTCTGCGCCTCATCTCGGAGTCACATTCAATCTTCCGCTGAATATGTGTGTAGATGACAACGTCTACAAGTTCATTTTGCTTTTGTAAAAGACACAGCATATTCTCGTACTGTCGTATGCGTAGTAGAAAAAGAGAATCAATTTATGAAGGAAAAAAGAAGAAGACGGAACAGGAGAAGGAGGAGGAGGAGGAGAGAGGAGAGAGAGAGAGGGGAGAGAGAGAGAGAGAGAGAGAGAGGAGAGAGAGAGAGAGAGAGAGACAGAGACAGAGAGACAGAGAGACAGAGAGACAGAGAGACAGACAGACAGAGAGAGGGGGTGGGGGGGAGGGAGGGAGAGAGAGAGAGAGAGAGAGAGGAGAGGAGAGAGAGAGAGAGAGAGGAGGGAGAGAGAGAGAGAGAGAGATGCTTGAACTGAAAAGAAAATATGAAGTGAAGAAGGGAGAGAAATGGTGGGCGAGAGAGGGAGACACAGAGGGAAAGGAGACAGTGGTAAAGGGGGGGGGGGGGGGGGGTGACGAAGCACCAGCATACGTTGGGGAGCTCTGGTATTCAAACCCGTCCCAAAATGAAGAGTAAAGCCAATCCCAGCTTTCCTGGCTCCTTCATGCATATACTCAGCATCAAGGAATGTGCCGGTTTTCCATTTTCTACAAGACCTTGTTTCTTGCCCGCCTTGGATTTGTTCTCACTCCTGGCCCCGGACCTTCTGAAATGGAGTTCCATACAAACCACCCATTTCCGACCCAGTGCGCATGTCTGGCAGGCAATGAAACCCACCTCCTCGCATGAAAGAGCATCGTTGTCGATTACCCACAGTTCCTCGGTCAAAGTAATTGCGTGGCTGTCAGACCGAGGCAGCGCGCTGTCTGATGGCCTGCGAGTCTTCATCCGCGGATGGAACTTCCAGAGGTGTGTTTTCAGTGGTTCCCTTCACCTTCTCCTGTGTCTGTCTTGCATCTGTCTGTCCTTCTCTCTCTTTCTGTCTGTTTCTTTTCAATTCACATCTCTCTGTGGCTTTGCCGCCCTCTTTCCTATAGCCTTTTGTTTTGGTGTGAAGACTTCCCATTGACTTTGTTCCCAGCTTTTTACCCTCCCCACCCGCCCCCGTTCTGTGTGTGTGTGTGTGTGTGTGTGTGTGTGTGTGTGTGTGTGTGTGTGTGTGTGTGTGTGTGTGTGTGTGTGTGTTTGCCTGTCTGTCTGTCTGTGTCCGTCTGTCTGCCTCTCTCTCTCTCTCTCTGTCTCTCTCTCTCTCTCCCTCTGTGTGTGTGTGTGTGTGTGTGTGTGTGTGTGTGTGTGTGGTGTGTGTGTGTGTGTGTGTGTGTGTGAAGAATTACATCTATGAAATATAGTCTTGAAGTGGATGATAGATATGTCTGTCTGTCTGTCTGTCTGTCTCTCTTTTCTCTCTCTCTCTCTCTCTCTCTCTCTCTCTCTCTCTCTCTCTCTGAAGGATTAAGTCTATGAATGTGACCTTGAAGAGGGAGGGTGGTGTTAAGCTGGACTGACAAAATCGATAGTCTACGGCCTGGTAATCAAACAACATGGAAACAACTCATGCAGATAATATTATGCAAAGAAGTTTTTTTCTATCCGTAAAGTGATGACGATTTCAAAAGTGAACAGTGTGGCTCGAACAACAGACACTTTTCCCCCCATTAGGAGAGAGAGAGAGAGAGAGAGAGAGAGAGAGAGAGAGAGAGAGAGAGAGAGAGAGAGAGGAGAGAGAGAGAGAGAGAGAGACTCAGGCAGAATCTGTGACCAAGAGCAGAGAGACAAAAACAAAGAGACGGAAAAGGGCTGGAAACTAAGAAAGGAGAGACAGCAACAGTCGTCCCTCTTTGTCGTGTTTCAGGGGAAGACCACCAGTCCTTCTGACAACACGCTGCCTCGGCCTGACACTACACCATTACTTTGAGCGAGGAACTGTGAGTAATCAACAGCCATGCTCTTCAGTCCAGGAAGGTGGACTTGGTCACCAGCTGGACACGCGCACCAGGCAGAAACTTATACGGTTGTGCCAGTGCTCAAGGTCCGACTTTCCAGGACCCGTGGAGGAGAAGTCACACAATGGCAGATAAGGAGGTGCGGTCTGCAGGGACAGGTGGAGAAGAAGTCACACAAGGGCAGATAAGGAGGAGCGGTCTGCAGGGACAGGTGGAGGAGAAGTCACACAAGGGCAGATAAGGAGGAGCGGTCTGCAGGGACAGGTGGAGGAAAAGTCACACAAGGGCAGATAAGGAGGAGCGGTCTATAGGGACAGATGGGCAAACAGCTCAGTACATCGCCTTCAGAACGGTGAAATGATGAGACTGCGGTTTGGTGAGAATGTTGAGTGTGTGTGTGTGGTGTGTGTGTGTGTGTGTGTGTGTGTGTGTGTGTGTGTGTGTGTGTGTGTGTGTGTGTGTGTGTGTATATATACACATACAAGCACCATGCATACAGACAGTGGAGACTAAAGTTCTGGATGAACAAAAATGTGAATAGATAAATAGATGAATGAATAAACAGATCAATAAATAAATGAATAGCATTCAGGAATCTCAGACCTCTGCCAAGTTTGATTGGATCACTTATAGCATTCAGGACATCTCAGACCTCTGCCAAGTTTGATTGGATCACTTATCTGCTCTTTGATCTTTAATCGGACCTAAATATAGAGCAATCCAATATGGCGTGTTGACTGTAACATGTGAGGACAAGTGGCTCGAGGAGAGGCTGTTTCTTTGTTTTATGTTCCTTTGTTCGTTTCTACTTGTTTGTTTTGTTTGTTTTTTTACGTTTTCGTCAGCATGTCAATTCATAATTATGTGACAACATTTTCCCGCCAGGGGAAGTAATAGCAGGTATGGGATAAAAGAGTTTTCACTCTTGCACAGTTTTCTCCCCTTTTTTAGGACGGGGAAAATGCCTGTCATCGTTCGTATCTTTGAAAATGTTGATATTCCATCAGAATATTTGTTCTGCGGTAGTTTGTCCGCCAGCAAGCAATAACTTCAGTGTTTCTACGTTCGGTAGGAAATGCGCAATACACTTCTGTAACCACGTATACACATCAAAATTCGATAGCTTCGGCTTTAGGTTATAATTCTTTTTTACAGCACAGAGTTCCTTGAACAATGATTTAGTATTTTTACTTACTCACGTTGCCAGACACGTAAATAAATAAACAGACAAACCAACAGTCTCAGGTGAAGACACGTAAACAAATAAACAGACAAACCAACAATCTCAGGTGAAGACAATGTCCTTGACGGTGGTACTCACTGATGTGCTTTCCTCCAAAGGGGCCGAACCCACTGTGTCAACCGGCCCTGTGATGAGGGCAGGTGCAGAACCCACTGTGTTAACCGGCCCTGTGATGAGGGCAGGTGCAGAACCCACTGTGGCAACCAGCCCTGTAATGAGGACAAGGGGCAGAACCACACTGTGGCAACCGGCCCTGTAATGAGGACAAGGGGTAGAACACACTGTGGCAACAGGCCCTGTGATGAGGGCAGGTGCAGAACCCACTGTGTCAACCGGCCCTGTGATGAGGACAGGGGGCAGAACCCACTGTGGCAACCGGCCCTGTGATGAGGGCAGGGACACAACCCACTGTGGCAACAGGCCCTGTGATGAGGGCATGGACACAACCCACTGTGGCAACAGGCCCTGTGATGAGGGCATGGACACAACCCACTGTGGCAACAGGCCCTGTGATGAGGGCAGGGACACAACCCACTGTGGCAACCGGCCCTGTGATGAGGGCAGGTGCAGAACTCACTGTGGTAACCGGCCCTGTGATGAGGACAGGGACACAACCCACTGTGTCAACCGGCCCTGTGATGAGGACAGGGACACAACCCACTGTGGCAACCGGCCCTGTGATGAGGACAGGGACACAACCCACTGTGTCAACCGGCCCTGTGATGAGGACAGGGACACAACCCACTGTGTCAACCGGCCCTGTGATGAGGACAGGGACACAACCCACTGTGTCAACCGGCCCTGTGATGAGGACAGGGACACAACCCACTGTGGCAACCAGCCCTGTGATGAGGACAGGGACACAACCCACTGTGTCAACCGGCCCTGTGATGAGGACAGGGACACAACCCACTGTGGCAACCGGCCCTGTGATGAGGACAGGGACACAACCCACTGTGGCAACCGGCCCTGTGATGAGGACAGGGACACAACCCACTGTGGCAACAGGCCCTGTGATGAGGACAGGGGGCAGAACCCACTGTGGCAACCAGCCCTGTGATGAGGACAGGGGCAGAACCCACTGTGGCAATCGGCCCTGTGATGAGGACAGGACACAACCCACTGTGCCAACCGGCCCTGTGATGAGGACAGGGACACAACCCACTGTGGCAACCGGCCCTGTGATGAGGGCAGAGGCAGAACCCACTGTGTCAACCGGCCCTGTGATGAGGGCAGAGGCAGAACCCACTGTGGCAACCGGCCCTGTGATGAGGGCAGGTGCAGGTGTGTTGTCGGTGTATTGACTCTGTGTTATATTGTGTTGCGGATGGTGGGGTGCTGTGTTGTCGGTGTATTGACTCTGTGTTGTATTGTGTTAGCATGGCGGGGTGCTGTGTTGTCGGTGTAGTGACTCAGTGTTGTATTGTGTTACGGATGGTTGGGTGCTGTATTGTCGCAATTGTCCGTTGCAAGTATCAAGAGGCAAGAGGAGGGTGGAGGCACACAGGTGTTCAGTGACTCTGCGGCAAAGAGCAAGTCCATTCTCATCCTCCCCCCCCCCCCCCCCCCCCCCC
>CM031600.1:50495320-50507820 GCA_018398815.1 Conus ventricosus | reverse complement strand
CACTTCAATGCTCATTCCCCTACTTCAATACCCATTCCCCCACTTCAATGCCCATTCCACCACTTCGCTTCCCATTTCCCCACTTCAATACCCATTCCCCCACTTCAATGCCCATTCCGCCACTTCATTTCCCATTCCCTCACTTCAATGCACATTCCCGCACTTCGAATGCCCGTTCCCTGCCCACTTCCATGCTCATTTTCTACTCATTTCAATGCCCATTCCCTGCCCACTTGAATGCCCATTCCCTGCCCACTTCAATGCCCATTCCCTGCCCACTTCAAGGCCCATTCCCTGCCCACGTCACTGCCCATCGCCCCACGTCACTGCCCATCGCCCCACGTCACTGCCCATCGCCCCACGTCACGCCATCGCCCCAGTCATGCCATTCCTCACTTCAATGCCCATTCCTTCACTTCAATGCCCATTCCTTCACTTCAATGCCCATTCCTTCACTTCAATGCCCATTCCTTCACTTCAATGCCCATTCCTTCACTTCAATGCCCATTCACCACTTCAATGCCCATTTCCTGCCCACTTCAATGCCGATTCCCCCCCCCCCCCCCCCCCCACTTCAATGGCCATTGCCCCCATTTCAATGCCCATTCAACCACTTCAATGCCCATTCCCTGCCCACTTTAATGCCATTCCCCCACTTCACTGCCCATTCCCTCACTTCACTGCCCATTCCCCCCACAGCAATACCCATTCCCCCCACTTCAATGCGCTTTCTCCCACTTCAATGCCCGTTCACTGCCCACTTCAATGGCAATTCCTTGCCCACGTCAATACCCATTCCCCCACTTCAATGCCCATTTGCCCGCTTCTATGTCCATTCTCTGCTGACTTCAATGCCCATTCTCTGCCAACTCCAACGCCTATTCCCTACGCACTTCAATGCCAGTTCACCAACTTCAACTCCCATTCCCTGCCCACTTCAATGCCCATTCACTTCCCAGTTTATGCCCGTTCCCTCACTTCAACGCCTATTTCCCCCACTTCACTGCCCATTCCCTCACTTCAATGCTCATTCTCCCCATTTCAATGCCCATTCTCCCAACTTCAATGCCCATTCCCCCACTTCAATGCACATTCCCTGCCAACTTCAATACCGATTCACCCATTTGAAATTTCCATTCCCTGCCCACTTCCATGCCCTTCCCTGCCAACTTCAATACCCATTCACCCACTTCAATGCCAATTTCTACCACTTCAATGCCAATTCCCCCCACTTCATAGCCCATTCCCCCACTTCAATGCCCATTTCCCCTCTTCAGTGCCCATTTTCCACTTCAATGCCCATTGTCCCCACTCCAGTGCCCACTCCGCCACTTCAATGCCCATTCCCTGCCCACTTCAATGCCCATTTCTCCCGCTTCAAAGCCCCCCCCCCCCCATGTGTGTGTGTGTGTGTGTGTGTGTGTGTGTGTGTGTGTGTGTGTGTGTGTGTGTGTGTGTGTGTGTGTGTGTGTGTGTGTGTGTGCGCGCGCGCGTGCGTGCATGCGCGCGCGTGTAGATGTGAGTGACGGTCTTTCTCTGTCTCTTTCTCTCTCTCTCTCTCTCTCTCTCTCTCTCTCTCTCTCTCCTCTCTCTCTCTCTCTCTCTCTCTCTCTCTCTCCCACTCTCTCTCTCTCTCTCTCTCTCTCTCTCTCTCTCTCTCTCTCTCTCTCTCTCTCTCTCTCTCAGACACGGAGTTCGATTATACCAAAATGGCAAGGAATTTTTTTTGCTCCTTTTTGCAGATGATATAGCGTTAATATCGTCAACACCAGTTGGCCTACAAAATCAGATAACAAATCTACAACAAGCATCAGATAACCTAGGGCTCACAGTATATATGCAAAAACCAAAGTGATGGTATTCAGGAAGGGAGGGTATTTGGGGAAAAACGAAAAATGGAATTACAAAGGGGAAAGAATAGATACTGTAAACAGTTATAAATATTTAGGCTTCACCCTAACGACAAAATTATCCATGGACATAGCATTAGCAGAGTATGCAGGGAGGGCAAAAAGAAAAATATTATAATTAAGAAAAACCGTGTATAGTCTAGGATATATGGATACAACAGTCTGTTTTAAGCTATTTGACTCACAGATCAAACCACTACTTTTATATGGGGAAAAAAAGGGGGCAGCAGAGGGACATCCGGAGTCATGAACCGGGTGTGGCCCAACCCCCCTAGAGTGTCAGGAATAAGGGCCGAAACACTTGCTTGAAGGGGGCTTCTCTTCTGAGGACTCTCTGCTGCCACGCTCTCCACGAGTTTCTTTCTACTGATGCATGGGTAAACCATTGACTTCCGGGAATAGGCCGGAGGACGTCCGGGAAAGAGACCGGAGGACACTGGGAAAGACCAGAACCAAGGGCTCTGTGGGCTGGCTCCCCACTTTGCCTTAAACATGTGGCTACTAAAAATAAAAGGAAAAGATGCTCCCAGGATTCACCGAAAGGGGGAGAGAATGATGAATCCATCGGTGCTCAACCAATCACGACTGCAAATCCTAAACGGACTATGAACATGGCCAAATGGAATATCCATGTGTCTGTGGAAAGCGTTTCGCTACCACCCGTGGCATGAAGATCCACAGAACAAAGATGGGATGTGTGAAGACTCATCTGAATGAGCAGCAGCGCACTGCATCAGCAGATAAGACGTCGGAAGACCAAGGCCAGGATTTAAACCACAGTGCCAAGGACATCCACGCTGTTGGTTCGGATGAGGAATTTGCACAGGCCCTCGATGCCAGGCGCCTGAAACTCAACCTGCCACGAGCAAACGAAACTGAAGATTGGGAGAAACTGGATGCAAAAATCGTCCAAAGACTCGATGCACTGATAGGGAAAAGCACCCTGGAACACAAACTAGCCACATATGGGGACATTGTGTATGCCACATGTAGAGACGCCTATGGAGTAAAACTACCCAAAGAGAAAACACCTCCAAAGAAATCCAGACGCAAGAAAAGATGGACAAGATCAGAGTCCAAAAGAACAACCTCAAGAAGCAAATGAAGACCGCACTGCCAGCTGAAAAACAAGGCTTGGAAAAACTGTGGGAAGACCTGAAAGAAAAACACAGCGCCCTCAGCAAAGCGGAATCTGCGAGGAAGAGGAAGAGCAAAAAGAAGAAGACACAAGAGCGCTTCTTCAGAGACCCCTTCCAGTTTGCCAGAACACTGTTTGAGCAGCCAAAATCTGGGACCCTAAGTGTGGACAAAGGAGTTCTTGAGCAGCATCTGAGGAAAACATACTCTGACTCACAGAGCAAAGCACCACTCGACATTCAAGATCTGGTGTGGCCAACCAACCCTGAGGAACAGTTCAATGGCAAGCCTCCAACGTTGGCGGAAATCAAGAAGGTGGTCGAAAAAGCCAGAGCCAAATCATCACCAGGGCCAAACGGAATACCGTACCAGCTTTACAAGAAATGTCCCAAGGTGCTGGAGTGGCTCCACAGGCTGCTGCGATCGGCTTGGAGAAACCAGAAGATCAGCGGCCAGTGGATGACGGCAGATGGTGTGTACATCCCCAAAGAGCAAAACTCAAGTGACATCAGCCAGTTCAGGCCAATATCACTACTGAACGTCGAAGGGAAATCTTCTTCTCTGTCATGGCAGCAAGGCTGACCAAGTACCTGATGGAAAACAAGTACTTGGATGTGTCAGTCCAGAAAGGTGGCATCCCAGGCGTGGCTGGCTGTGTAGAACACGCCACAATGATCTGGGACGCAATCCAAAAAGCAAAAACAGAAAAGAGAGACCTGGACGTAGTGTGGCTTGATCTGGCAAACGCATATGGATCTGTGCCCCATGAGATGATACAGTTGGGTCTTGAGATGTACCATGTGCCAAAGAACATCCGCGACATGCTCAAGAAGTACTTCAATGGCTTCTCAATGCGGTTCTCTACCAAGGAGTACACAACTGATTGGATCAACTTGGAAGTGGGCATTGCAATGGGCTGTGCAATTTCCCCGATACTGTTCGTGCTGGCAATGGAACTCATCTTGAAAGCAGCAACAAACAACGCGAGAACAACAGACCTTGGCGATGGATACAAGATGCCTCCTCTCAAGGCCTTCATGGATGACACTACAGTGATTTCATCCAGAGAAGACGAGACACGTCATGTGCTGGAGAGGCTGGACGACATAGTTGCCTCATCCAGAATGAAGTTCAAGCCAAAGAAATCACGGAGTCTCTCACTGAGGAAAGGAAAGGTGGCCGAATCTGTGGTCTTCAGTGTTGCCAACCAGGCCATTCCAACAGTCACAGAAGAACCAGTCAAGAGCCTTGGAAGATGGTATGATGATACGCTGAAAGACACACAAAGAGCAAAAGAAACCAAGCAGATGGCGGAAGAAGGCTTGGAGACCATTGACCAGTGTGGGCTCCCTGGCAAATACAAGGTCTGGTGTCTGCAGTTCATGCTGATACCAAAGCTCCTATGGCCTCTGATGATATACGACATCTGCACCAGCACAGTGGAGGCAATGGAAGCCAAAATCAACAAGTTCACAAGGAAATGGCTTGGTGTCCCACCCTGTCTGACTGACATCGCGCTGTACTGTCGCCAAGCAAAGCTCAAACTACCACTGAAATCCATCCTGGAGGAATACAAAGCAGGGAAGATCAGACTTCAAAGCATGCTGGAGGACTCAGGAGACAAGGTGGTAGAAGCAATCAAGCCCCAGCTGAAGACAGGCAGAAAATGGAAAGTTCAAGAGGCGATGGATTCTGCAAAAGAAAGTCTCAAGATCAGAGAAATAACAGGACACACACAGACCAACAGACAAGGACTGGGGGTGACCAAAACTGAATGGTGGTCAAAGGTCAAAGGAAAAGCCAAAAGAGACATGCTGATTCAGGAGATGAGAAAAGAAGAAGACCAAAAAAGACTCCAAAAAGCAGTCCAGCAGAGCCAGCAAGGGCAATGGACAACGTGGGAGAATGCACTCCAAAGAAGTCTAACTTGGAATGACATTTGGCACATGGCCCCTCTCAGGATCAGCTTCATTCTCAGATCTGCATATGACCTTCTGCCCTCAAATGCAAACCTGGTGAAGTGGGGGAAAACAGACGATCCTGCATGCCCCCTCTGCCATGAAAAACAAACAGTGCAGCATGTTCTAAGCTCATGTAAAGTAGCCCTGGCTCAAGGAAGGTACACATGGAGGCATAACCAAGTGCTCAAAGAGATTGTACAAGTAGTCTGGGCTAGTACCAACACCACAAAAGGGAGAATCAGGACTCCAAAAGCACCCGCAACATTCTTCACGGCAGGAGGCAGCAAATCGTGGCCAAGAACAATAGTGCCACTCGAAACATGCAGGCAGAGTCTGCTGGATGGGGCAGATGACTGGGAGTGCACTGCAGACCTCCCAGAATGGAAGAGTCACCCAGAGATCATCAGCAAGAGTGGCATGAGACCAGACATAGTAGTCCACTCTAAGTCAACCAAGCAGCTGATCATGATCGAGCTCACGGTGCCATATGAGAACAGAATGAAGGCAGCTCAAATCTACAAGATTGAAAAGTATGCTGATCTGGCAAACAGCCTGAGGAGAGAAGGCTATCAGGTCAAAGTCCTCACTGCAGAAATTGGAGCTAGGGGATTTGTAGGAACGTCTGCATACAGCCTCATGAAACAGCTCTCAGTTGCAGGGAAGGAAAAAACCAGAGCCCTGAAAGCAATGGCAGAAGCGGCAGAGAGGTGTTCAAGCTGGATCTGGTCAAGGAGGAACAAAAGTGAACTTCATAAGGCTTAATTTCCCTACAAATATCAGCTGTCCCTGTGGCTCAGTGGTTAAAGCGCGAGTCATTAAGTAGAAAATGAGCATGTCCAGAGGGTCATGGGTTCGAATCCCAGCCATGGCTCGTCCCAAGATGGGGAAAAAAAAGGGGGCAGCAGAGGGACATCCGGAGTCATGAACCGGGTGTGGCCCAACCCCCCTAGAGTGTCAGGAGATAAGGGCCGAAACACTTGCTTGAAGGGGCTTCTCTTCTGAGGACTCTCTGCTGCCACGCTCTCCACGAGTTTCTTTCTACTATGCTGCAGAAATTTGGGGACTCACAAGATATGAAGTAATAGAGAACATACATACATTTGCTTGCAAAAAAACTATTAGGAATATATAAAAAGACACCAAACACACCCTTATATGGCGAATTAGGTAGGTATCCACTATTTATTGATACAACAATAAGGGCTATAAGATATTGGTTTAAGTTATTAAGAATGACACCAGACAGAATACCAAAACAAGCGTATAATAAAGAACTGACAGAAGATGAAAGAACGCCAAATTGGGCCAGCAAAGTAAAACATAGTCTAGACATATACGGCTTCTCAAATGTTTGGATAAGTAATGGAATGGTGAACGAAAACATTTTTATTAAAGAACTCAAACAAAGAATGATCGATGGTTATAGACAAGACTGGCATAGTACAATCGAAAATAGCGAGAGGTATATAAGCTACAGGACATTCAAAACAACACACCAGCTAGAACAGTATGTCGAAGACATAACAATTTCGAAGTTTAAAAGAGCACTAGTTAAATTTAGACTCGGCATAAGCGAAATAAATATAAATAAGAAATATATAGATAAGACAGCAGAAACAACATGCCCCTTTTGTCCTAACGACGAAACCGAACTACATTTCTTAATAAGATGTCCCAAATATAAGCAACCAAGGGAGAAGTATCTACAGAAACATTTTAAGAACCTACCTAACAAAACTTTACAAGGAATACTGCAACAAACAAAGACAGAAATTATCAGAGATGTTGCCATGTACATCTATTACGCAATGCGCATCAGGGAAGACTTATTAAGTAATAAATAAAATATGGACGCAATTCTAAAAGAAAGCTGTTTAGAAGTAGAGTTCTCATTAATTAGTAAATAGAAATGCTTATATAAGCTTGTTACACAAACTAATACAAGAGCATAGGCCAGAGTAATAGAGATATACTGGCCCAGGTTTATAGGCCAAGGAAAGCAAATTTTGTGTCCGATTTTGATCTTGATGTTGATTTCGATTTTGATTTTAATTCTGATTGATGTTTGATGTTCGATGTTCCAATTCCTGTTTTTGTTGTGTTTTTTTCTTATTTCTTGATTTTTGACCCATGGGTACGAAGGAAAGGGAGGAGTATTAATTTAAAAGGACTTTGACAGAAAGCATGTATGACGTTTAAACCTATATTTTGTTTTTGAGCATTGATTTTTGATTATTGATTTTAGACTATTGACTAGAATTTCTATCAAGTATTGTTCGAATAACTATCGATGGCTAACTACCGATTGAACTATTGATTATGGATTATTGACTACTGATTATTGATTATCGGTTATATTGTAGATATGTATATATGTCCCATCTTGTCTTGTAACTCCATTTACGTATGGGCTGGTGGCCTCGTAAACAAACATCGTGTGATCGTGTGATCGTGTGATTTCTCTCTCTCTCTCTCTCTCTCCTCTCTCTCTCTCTCTTCTCTCTCTCTCTCACCACTTCCGACTGTATTGAGCCGTTCAAAAAGCTGAAACATATTGCAACGAAAGAAATAATTTTGTGGCTGCTTTCAAAACACTCTGTCAAATGATCAACCGTTTGAAGATCTTGACGCTGTGGCACAGTTAAATAGGTTTACTGCCTCTATAAACATGCTGTAGTGGTTGTTTTCGATTATGATATATTATTTGTGCCCTAAGAGAAGGTTGCAAACGCTATTACATAACAGGAATTTGCGTCATGCTTATCATGTGATTTTCGTTTTCATGGTTTATGCAAGAATCATGAAAATATTATTATAATTAGATAAGAAAACATGGAGCCCCCTGTAACACTGAATGTCCAAAGTGCTAAGATTTGCCGACTATTGACTCACTGTACGCTTTGTGTCCGCTGAGGAGCAGTATTGACTGACTGAACACTTTGAGTTCGCTGAGGAGCAATATTGACTGACTGAACGCTTGAGTTCGCTGAGGAGCAATATTGACTGACTGAACGCTTTGAGTTCGCTGAGGAGCAATATTGACTGACTGAACGCTTTGAGTTCGCTGAGCAATACTGACCGACTGAACTCTTTGAGTTCGCTGAGGAGCAATATTGATTCACTGAACGCTTTGAGTTTGCTGAGCAATACTGACTGACTGAACTCTTTGAGTTCGCTGAGGAGCAATATTGATTCACTGAACGCTTTGAGTTCGCTAAGGAGCTTAGGTCTGTGGCACCAATCCTCCAGCAGACACGGTACTGACCTGACTCTTCAAGCTGGGCCCAGGGCGTTTCCGCTGCCTTCACTGCGGAAACCATGGACCGCCGCCAACTTGGAGAGATTCTCCCACTGCCTTGTTGCTCTGTACCCAGACAGCATGGGTCCTAGGGACTACCTAGGTTCTAGCTAGCCCAGCTCAGTTGTTCTAGATATCCTAGGCTCATCCGCTTGTCTTGGAACCCAGTCTAGGTTCCAGCTAGGCACTAGCATGTCACCCAAGCAGCGTGCTGCACCTAGGGTGCATAGCTAGATTATAGGTAGGCACTACCCGGTCACTCAAGCAAGCGCTGACCCAGGGAACAAAGCTAGATTTTAGCACAGCTCTAGCCTGCCACCCCAGCACGCGCGCTCAACCTCCTATGATGCGCTGAGTCATCAGGCCACCTATATTTAGCGCAAATCTCAATTCCATATTTTTCTTTATGCTTTTCTTTTGTTTTACATTCTACAATACTCTAGCCGCCGTAATCACCAGAAATGATAGAAAACACGAGAATGTTGCACATATTTTGATTGTTTTATGTCTTTTTTTTCGTATTTACATGAGATTTTCCGATCCGGAATTTTGGTGGTCGATACTTTTCATTAACTGGATTCGTGCTGTTTGTTGTTGTCGTTCGCCGGTGCAAAGCAGCTGTCAATAGCACGTGTGTCACTTACAGTGGGCTTTTTGGACCTTTTCTCCATCTTTTAAAAGGTAGTTGTTGTACTTTTTTTTTAAAACATGTCTTCGTACTGGTCAAAAAACAGACGTATCCGAAAATTTGTTTCTGAGACAATGAAAGCCTGTGATCAGGCTGCTGTAATTTTCGGCGGAAAACAAAGCCAAAGCGCAAAAATTGTCTTTTGTTAGTGATTCTGTTGAACTTGATTCAGATCGACAGCCGCCACTTCTCCGTAGTCCGTTGTCTACGGACTCTGTTAGTGACAGTCGTGATGTTCAATTGAACACTCCTGTTCGACGTAGTAATCATACTGATCACACAGACAGTAGTGTTTCTGATATAAATGATGGACTTGATGGGCTTGTTGGTGGTGAGTCTGATAGCGCCACAGAACTTAGCCCGATGAAATTGAGGACTGGGGAAAACGCACATTTTATTTGATACACTTTCAGATTTTAGTGATTTTGATAACGATGATTTAGAAGGTGAAATGAATGAAGAGAAAAATACAGAGAATTTAGCATTTGAATTAGGTCTCTGGGCGGTTAGTTTTGGAGTCACAATGCTGCTTTGTATGCGCTGCTAGCATTACTGCGTGTTTACCACCTTTGCTCCCCAAAGATCCTAGAACGTTGTTGAAAAACCCCAGGCCATACTCCTGTGAGACCTGTTGATGGGGGTGCATATTTTCATTTTGGTATTCTAAAGGCAGTTTCACAGTCAAAACAGTTGTTAACATACTTAGCCTCTAATATCCAAGCTAGTCAGTTGTTTCTTCCACGGATATTGTTACAAAAAAAACATTGATGGCCTTCCACTTTTCAAATCAGCTTCTACGCAGTTTTGGCCTATACTTGGTAGGATCTGTAAACCTGTTCAGGAAAACCATTTTTGTGTGGTTTGTTTTGTGGTGAGCAAAAACCGTTGAATTTAGATCAATATTTTCAAGATTTTATTGATGAAGTTCAGACTTTCAATGGGGGACCAGTCAATGTGTCTGTTGAAGGGCAGAACATCCCAGTTCAAATTGAGTTATCTTGTTTTATTTGTGACACTCCTGAAAAGAGCATTTGTTAAAAATACCAAAGGGCATACTGGATATTTTGGATGTGATAAATGCATTCAGAGGGGACTGTGGGCAGGTAAAATGACGTTTTCCTGATACAGATGCTGCTCTTAGGGCAGATGAAATGTTTGACGAGGAATGGGGAAATGATTCACATCACAGGGGGCAGACGCCTTCTCCACTGCTTCGTATTTTGTCTTTGAAAATGGTCACTCAGTTTCCCTTAGATTATATGCATTTTAGTGTGCCTGGGAGTAATGCGTAGGCTTTTAATGGTTTGGTTAAAGAGTCCAGTCAGTAAGGGGTTTAAAGCTAGGGCAGGTAGTTATTACTCAGATTTCTGATAGTTTAAAAATATTCCAGGAGTTTATTCCAAGAGAATTTGCCAGAAAATGTAGAGGTCTGAATGAAGTGGAAAGGTGGAAAGCCACAGAATTCAGACAGTTTTTGCTGTTCAGTGGTGTTGTGGCATTGAAGGGAAGGTTGTCTCGAATTTTGTACAACCACTTTTGCTGCTGTATGTTGCCATTTTTTTGTCTATGTAGCCTGATTATGTGAAAGCCATGCTGATTATGCTCACGGTTTATTGTGTAGGTTTGTGAATGAAGCAAAGGATCTTTACGGCAATGATTTTGTGGTCTATAATGTACATGCTTTGAGCCATCTAGCAAATGATGTGAAGAACTTTGGGCCCTTTTTAGACTCATTTTCAGCCTTTCCATTTGAAAATTTTCTTGGGCGTCTAAAATGTTTAGTTCGCAAACCACAATACCCTCTTCAACAGGTTGTGCGTAGAATTTCTGAGCGAGTACAAAAAGGAGTGTTTGAGATGCAAAAGACAGTTAAAGAACCTCCAAAAGATATTCCAAACAAGGAGCACAGACGAGGGCCTATTCCAATGCAGCACATTCTTAACAACTGTTTTCAGTTTGAAGAAATTAACTTTAATGGTTTGTTCTTATCAATTCACAATGGAAACAACTGTGTCAGAGTTCGTAATTCGTACTGTTTAATTCGAAATATACTAAGTATAGACAATATAGAGAAACATATTTTAGTTCTTGAGCGGTTTACCAGGACAAATGATTTTTTCCATTATCCACATAATTTCAAAACATTTTAATGTTGTACAGTGTAGTAGACTGTCAGGAGATATGGAGACTGCTTATTTGAATGAAGTTCAGAACAAAAGGTTTTCATGCCATATATGGACTGTTTGTTCTTTTCCCTCTTCATACTTCTGTTGACTAAACTTACTTAACTTTTTCAGAAGACTTCTATCTGCAATTAGTGTAAAGTCTCTCTGTAAGCAAAAGGTTTTTTGTTTTGTGTATTTTGTTGACATTCCATTTTTTTTCCTTTCAAATGCTCAGTTTAAGATGTCTGGAGAACATTTTTTCCACTTGGTGGAGTGGGAGATGGAGGAGGGGGACACCCAGCCCTCTGTGTCAGTTGTACCAGAAAACTGGCTAGTAAAGGCGTGAATGAGTGCAGCGGGCCCCCGAAATGGTTCATCTTTCCTTGTGGGGAAAAATCCTCTGCCGGATGTCACCTGGCCATCCTACAAATACAGCAAATTGTCAAAAGCTCAAGTAAGGTTCTTTGAATATTTCCTCAGCGCAATTAATACTAGACTTAGATATAACAAGTTTGACTCACAAAAAAATGTGTTTACTGGTAAAAATAACATGTTTATTATGTCATGAAATCATGTATAAAAATCATATTGGAATATAAAAGAAAGGGCAGAAAATGAGAAAAATCATGCAATATTCATGACAGTTTTGTGTGTCTGTGTGTTGTATTAAGCTGCGGCTGATGCAGCAGCTCAAACGGTCTGTTGGTCAGTTCAGGCCATCTGTCCATCTGTCAGCTGTGGTCCGTCACTAAATTTGAATATCCTTATTCCTATGACCACATGCCATATCCACAGTTTTCATCACATTATGTCAAAATTTAGCATTATGATTTGGCATGGAATATTATCTGCTGTGTTTCGGCTGCCATTAAGGGGAGATATTTAAGGAAAGATATTCTGTTAGGGCAAAAACATGCTGTTTGGCCATTTTTTTAAAGTGACGACAAATCAGATTATTGTTTTATCATTATAATTTGTTGTGTGTTCCCAAAACTGGGGAAAACTTAAGAAGTAGATCAAATGATGTATGGCAATCGCATGTCTGTATATCTGTTTTTAATGTGTACTCTGGCACAAAAAAGGTGGGCAGATTTCGACCATATATTTAACAAGACCATTATGTAAAAAATGGTACCAATGAAGATCAAAAGGTTTGACCTTTTCTTTACATTTGATGAATGAGTAGGGATATAGTTAGCCATGCAATCAGAATACCCACAATAAAAAAACAGCACTAAACAGATAATGGTCGTCAGCTTGTGTGTGAAACAAGACTCATTATCCATTGCATTAATCAAAAATTTGGGAGATTGTTTGTGTATCTTATCTTACTGTTGTAAT
>CM031600.1:50482820-50490320 GCA_018398815.1 Conus ventricosus | reverse complement strand
TTATTTCTTGTTTTTTTTTGAGGTCCCCTCCTCTCCCCAAAGTAAAATATTTAAGCCTTTTTTAGCATTTGAGAGAATTTCATATGTTGTTTAAAAATTAAAAATGTGCCTTTTAAAACTTTACAGATATGTATTTTGTGATACTGATAGCCAGAAACTAGTGAAGTCTTTGTCAACCAGAAATTAAACATTGCATTTTTAGATTAATCTGTGGAGAAAAAAAAGATGCCTTGTGAAGACATTTCTGACAGAAAAATTATGATGTGCCATCAGTTCAAGGTTCCAAGTAACCCTTTGTTTTCGTCCGATGTGAAAAATATGATTCTGCTGTATGCAAACAATATTTACCTCCACCGACCAGGTAATGGTTCGCTAATCGTTTATTTCTTTATACGTCCATCTGTCTGTTTATCTGTGAACAGCATAACTCAGAGAGTTATAAATGGATTTTCATGAATATTGCAGGAAAAGTTGCAAATGTTCTAAGGAAAAACTTTTTTGATTTTGGCGTTAAGTGGTGGAAGCAAATGCACAAACCATGGTCTAAAGGTCACGGATTAAACAGGGAAATAAAATGGTCAAAGTGCAAATTGTCAGTGGAGACAACTTGCCTCTTCTATCAAGTAACATACCTCTTCTAATGTGTAAACCACCATGGGAAACAATTTGCCTCTTCTGATTCAACAGGGTTGGAGGAATCTGATCTCAGAAGTTTTGTATTCCATTTTCAGATGAAAAGTCATTTGAATCAATACAGATTTAGTTATATGAAAAAAGTGAATTTCAGAGGATAGTTTCTTTGGGAGCTCTTTTCAGAGGTTTTAACAGTTCCCTGTTTCCATGTCTGTTAATCTTTGGCAGAGGTTTGTGTTGTCCCAGCACTTTCTCTTTAATTTGTTTTGCATCTCTGTTTGTTTTTTTCACAGATCAACCCACTGCCTCAGATATGAGGCCTTATTTTGAGGCTGTCCTCCGACAAATTGGGGCATTGAGGACAGAATTTGTCTCAGAAATTGCAAAGTTGAAAAAAGAGATGCGGGCCTCGAGACAGAGGAAAGGAGGGAGTGAAGAGGAGGGAAGCGAGGGTCTTTCTCGACCAGAACTGCCACAGGGCTTCAGCTTCCCTTTAACAACAAAAGAAGAGCTGGAGCGCCTGGACCAGCAGCTTGCAGCTGACAAGGCTGTTCAGCGACGGCTGGTATGTTACTTCTGCCTTGAATATCAACATTTTTGTTTCATTTTACATCATAGAGTGTAGTAAGGATATGCAGAAAAATAGTTATTTACATGAAATGTATAATTTTCTGGATTGTGAAGTCAAGGAACAACATTTCCCTGAAGCTTTAAATGTCGGTCTGTGAGCTGAAGGAAAACTGCGATCACCAATAGTTTACAGTTTAAAGTAGAAAAAAAGAGCAGTAATGCTTGTTAGGTTTGACATATTGTAGCATGCACTCAAAAGTATGAATTAAAAACAAATTTCTTAACTGAAAAGCAAAGCAATGATTTCTTTCCCTTTTGCAGAAATTAGCTTGTCCCATGAATACATAATATTAGTAATGGTGTTGTCTATTTCCCACAGATCTGGAGCTATAACAGCAATACATAGATTGGTTGACACCACATTGCAAATAGAAAAAAGTAGTAATTTGGTTACAATCGGTTTTGGACGATCTTGTAATCACTGCTCATTAATTTCCTTCATATTAAGACAAGGCCATTTTATTCATTTACAAACCGTGTCGCAGTTTTATCCTACATCATGCCCACACACACATGCATGCACACACACATACATACAGTTGAACCATCAGCATGAAGAAAACATATTTTGCATCGAGGAAATTATTCAGTGTTTGTTAAAATAATGGGCGCTTTATATATGCAGCTTTCATCGAGTAAGTTTTGATGTCTAACTGTGATAAGCATATATTTACAAATGCTGCCTATGAAACACGTAATGTGGAAATTGGATTGTAAGTTGCATTTATTTTATGAAATGATTTTGGGCCCTGCATCCCGCCAAATTTTCGTCATGGTTTGCAGACACATTCAGGGGGTGGAGACCTTCCGTATTGATACGGAATTCCATATACAAATTTTTCCTTTTTTTTTTTTTTTGTTTCTCCTGAAGCCCCGGCCTTTTCAGTATAGCTATGATTTTCATCTCCAACCCCTGCACATTTCACTATGTTTGAAAGTTTGTTGCATGAATATGTTATTGCTGTTTTTTTTAAAGGGGCGGTACCTCTACAACTTGGGAGGTATCACATACAAACATTAGCCTACGGCAGCTGGGTCTGTGCTGCTCAGTCCTTCCCTGCAGGGCCAGTACAACATGACGGGGGACCAACAGATCAGGGCAGAACAAGGCCAACTTCAGTCAGCTGCAGCAAATCAACCATGTGTTCTTCAGTAAGTTGACATGGTATTTTGTATTTCGTATAACCAAACCATCAATAATCATTTGATGTGCCAGCTGATAATGACAATGTAAATTTTAGCATTACTAGTTTAATGTTCGAACAGGACACACACTTTATGAAGAGTCAAGCCATGGTGTGCCCTGGTGTTGGCAGACTGCATGATGGTGTGACTGGATTGATAGAAGTCTGCTGCAGCAACCCAAAATGTTTAAAACTCTTGCTCATAATAGGGAATGATTAAATAAAACTTGTCATATTTAACACAAATAGATGATAGGTTTTGTGTGTGTGTGTGTGTGTGGTGTGTGTGTGTGTGTGTGTGTGTGTGTGTGTGTGTGTGTGTGTGTGTGTTTTTGTGTGTGTGTGTTTTGTTTTAAAGGCAGTATATGGGCATCGTTTAATTCCAAGCTGCCTCTGATTGGTTGGTTAGCATTTGATAATATTATTTATCAAAAATCAAGTGTGATCAATATAAAAAAAGTCTGCAAAATTGTTACTACACTTCAACACTTTAGTCTCCGTTAAAAACTTAAAATGATTGCTTTGCAATTAATAACAAAAGAGCTTCCGTTAAAAACTTAAAATGATTGCTTGCAATTAATAAAACAAATGAGCTACCTCTCAGTTTTTACTGTACTTATTTTTGTGTACTGTAAGTTGCACTGGTTGAAAAATTGAGGCTGTCAGGCAGGTATTTGTTCTGCCTCTGCACTAAAGACATTGGGTGCGCTTATTCAGAGACGAAAAAAGGGATTTTCATAAAATGTGGTGGAAACATGCTCTATAGGAAAAAGGAAAACATCTCATGTTAATAGATTTGCCCATGTAAAAAAAAATTAAGGTCACAGAAGGAACCAAATATGGTCTTACTCCGTCCATCTGTTGAACGCTCTAGGGCAAAAACTATACTGGGCGGGTTTTCACCAATTTGGTGCGAGTATGCACTGGGACATGGCTATGTATCCTGCACCTTTGAAATTTACATAGGTCAAGGTCACCAGGAGCAAATCAGTTCTAAACATCGGAATGCACTTGACTAGAGACACATCTGAATGAGCTGCCATCTTCAATTTTCTTCTTTTTGTACTCCCAGTTCTTAAAAAACAGAGTCTTTTAGAATGGGAATGAAGAAATGCTGTGTGTGTGTTTGTGTGTCTGTGTGTGTGTGTGTGTTGTGTGTGTGTGTGTGTGTAGTGTGTGTGTGTGTGTGTGTGTGTGTTGTGTGGTGTGTCCATGGTCAAATGTGTTCCACTCGCTCCAGACAAAACTACTGGGCCGATCTTTCTGAAATTTGTAGGTATGTTCACTATGGGTCAAGGATGATGCCCGATGTTTTAGCTACCGTTACAGCCGTTACTAACGGCTGTAACGGCCTGTAACGGTTTTTCTTCTCCATGGAATATCTCAGAAAGTACTTGGCTGATCTTTGTACAAATTAGCAGGTATGTTCATTATGGGTCACGGATGATGCCCGATGTTTTAGTTTACCCTGTTACAGCGTTACTAACGGCTGTAACAGCCTGTAACGGTTTTTTCGTCTTCATGGAATATCTCAAAAAGTACTTGGCCGATTCTTTCTGAAATTTTGTAGGTATGTTCACTAGGGTCACGGATGATGCCCGATGTTTTAGTTTACCGTTACTACGGCTGTAACAGCTTTTCTTCTTTATAGAATATCTCAGAAAGTACTTGGCCGATCTTTGTGAAAATTAGCAGGTATGTTCATTATGGGTCACGGATGAAAAACTGATTTTTTATTTAAACCACTTTTTTACCCGTTACAAACGGCTGTAACAGCCGGTTAAGGGTTTTTTTCCTTTCTTTAAAAGAAAAAACCTCAAAAGGTACTTGGCGATCTTTTTTAAAAATTTGGAAAGGTTTTGGGTTCTTATGCGTCACGAATAACCCCTAAATTTTTTGGTTAAATTTTATGCCTTATAACAGTTTTGTAACACTTTTTTTTTTCTTTATAGAATATCTCAAAATTTACTTACCGATCTTTCTGAAAATTTTGTAAGTAGGGTTCATTAGGGGTCACGGATGATGCCCGTTGTTTTATTTTCCCGTTACGGGCCAATACAAAAGGCTTAAGGTTTTTTTTCCCTCCAGGGAATATCTCAAAAAGAAATTTGGCCGATTTTTTGTGAAAATTACAGGTATTTTTCATTATGGGTCTCGGATGAGGGCCCGATGTTTTATTTTCCCCCCTTTTAGTCGTTACAAAACGGCTGTAACGGCCTGTAACGTTTTTTCTTCTTATGGAATATCTCAGAAAGCACTTGGCCGATCTTTCTGAAAATTTGTAGATATGTTCATTATGGGTCACAAATAATGCCCGATGTTTTAGTTTACCATATATAACCGTTACTAACGGCTGTAACGACCTGTAACGCTTTTTTTGTTCATGGAATATCTCAGAAAGTAAAATGGCTGATCTTTGTTAAAAATTAGCGGGTATTTTCATTATGGGTCACGAATAAATCCCCCGATGTTTTAGTTTACCGTCATACCGTTACAAACGGCTGTAACAGCCTGTAGCGTTTTTTTTCTTTAAAGAATATCCAGAATTACTTGGCCGATCTTTGTGAAAATTAGCATGTATGTTCATTATGGTTACGGATTGATCCCTGTGTTTTAGTTTATCGTTATAGCCGTAACTAACGGCTGTAACGGCCAGTAACGGTTTTTCTTCTTTATGGAATATCTCAGAAAGTACGTGGCCGTTATTCTGAAAATTTTAGGCATTCATTAGGGGTCACGGATGATGCCTGATGTTTTAAGTGTACCGTTAAACCATTACTAACAGCCCATAAGGGTTTTTCTTCTTTAGGAAAATCTTGAAAATTCTTGGCCGATCTGTCTAAAAATTTTGTACATATTCATTATAGGTCACAGACGATGCCGGTGTTTACCAGAAATAGCCATTACTAACGTTACACCAGCCCAAAAGGCGTTTTTCCTCTATGGAATATCTCACGCATATTCAGGATAAACGGGGAGTACGTTTATATGTTTTTGCACCTGTTTTTTTTTTAAATTGTTACTCACCATTCCTGGACTTTGTGCAGGTGTTGTTCAGGAGCGGCATGAAACGACCACGCAGCTGATGAAGACGTACATGAGCGTTTGGGCTGGCCAAAAGGAGGGACCGTGTCCCAGGGGGCAAAAGAAAGCCAAAAACAGTGGTGGTGGTTGTGGACGACCCGGCGAAGCCAACACCAGAAATTGGGGAACTCAATGCATTTGAGAGAATTTTCAATAAAATTACATGAATTGTTCCAAAATAACTGATGTGTGTGTGTATGTGTGTGTGCGTGCATGCGAGTAGAATTTCATGGTGGACAACAAACAAAATGGCTGTGAAGCCTGGATACTGTGCAAGGATGAAGAAAATAAATCATGCAGCAAAAAAGGGGGTTCTACGGACAACTTCCCAGAATCAAATGGCAGAACAAGAACAAATGACAGCAGTTAAATGAACTGAATGTTAGGCACCAACTGTTCACAGGGATCAACAGAAGAAGACTGAAACATGCAGCCATGTGATCAGAAATACAAGATAGGATGATGTCAACAGCCCATGCAGGGGAAAGTTGAAGAAAAAGAACAGAAAGGGACAACTGCACACCTCCACTTCAACAACATTGCGGGTGTGTGGGGTTTGGAAGTTGCCTACAGTTTGTCTCATTTGTGAGACTTGGAGAAGATTTGTGACTTTGGGAGACAATGGCACCCACTAGCGACACGGGCGAAGGAAAAGGGATGAAGTACTAGATGATGATGGCAATACAGCCCACATAGAACTAGCTATAGAAGGCCAAGGTCAGCCGAGCTAGAACAGCATTACATTGCAAAGTGAGACGACTGCCCGGCGAAATCCAAACAAATCTTAAATAAATGTTTGCAAAAACCGCCACGAGAAATGTGACAAATGAGGTCACAAGACAAAACGCGACACTTTTTGACCTCTTAGGGCTTCTTCAGGCAAGACACAAACAAATAGGACAATGAAAACGAACGAATTTGTCACTTACTTAGATCTCTTCAGCGCAAGGTAGGCTGGCGTGGAAAATCGTTTTCATTGTCCTATTTTTTTGTGTCTTGCCTGAAGAAGACCTAAAAAGTCGAAACGGCATCGTGTTTTGTCTTGACTCGTTTGTTCACGTTTCTCTTGGGGGTTTGCTAACATTTATTTAAGATTTATTTAGCATTTAAATAGCTAGAATGCCAAGCAAGAACCAAGACTGAGCCCATGTAGAACTAGCTAGGATGCCAAGCTAGAACCAGGGATAGGCCCCCTTTAGAACATAGCTTTGGATGCCAAGCTAGAACCAAGGATAGGCCCATGTGGAACTAGCTAGGATGCCAAGCTAGAACCAAGAATTTGGGCCCCTGTAGAACTAGCTAGGATGCCAAGCAAAAACCAAGGATAGGCCCATGTGGAACTAGTTAGGTTGCCAAGCAGAACCAAGATTGGGCCCATGTAGAACTAGCTAGGGTGCCAAGCTAGAACCAAGGTTGGGCCCATGTAAACTAGCTAGGGTAAACCCAAACTAGAAAACCCAAGGGTTTGGGCCCATGTAGAACTAGCTAGGGTACCAAGCTAGAACCAAGGTTGGGCCCCCTGTAGAACTAGCTAGGGTGCCAAGCTAGAACCAAGTTGGGCCCCTGTTAAAAACTAGCAAAGGGGGCCAAGCTAGAACCAAGGCTAGGCTCATGAGCACTTCTAGACTGTCCCCAGCTGGGTTTTCCAAGCTAGTCCCAAGCCATTGCCTAGCTTATGCCAAGACGATTCTAGCTTGGCTTTGCTGTCTGGGTAGGTTCAATTGAAATGCCTGGCTTGTACTATTTGCCAGAAGGGTTTCCTCTGTGGGGTCAATCCAGCCCCATGCAAGAATAAATTTTTATTCTCTCATATCAACACGTTCAACATGAATATTTCGAACTGGAAATTGATGTGTAGAGTTCCCGAAAGAGTGTGTGTGTGTGTTTTGGTGTGTGTGTGTTTTGTGTGTGTGTGTGTGTGTGTGTGTGTGCGTGCGGCGTGCGTGCGTGCGTGCGTGCGTGCTGCGTG
>CM031600.1:50475320-50477820 GCA_018398815.1 Conus ventricosus | reverse complement strand
CTGCCGACAAAGTGGACGGGTTGAGTGCTCCATGTACTGCCGACAAAGCGGACGGGTTGAGTGCTCCATGTACTGCCGACAAAGTGGACGGGTTGAGTGCTCCATGTACTGCCGACAAAGTGGACGGGTTGAATGCTCCATGTACTGCCGACAAAGTGGACAGGTTGAGTGCTCCATGTACTGCCGACAAAGTGGACGGGTTGAGTGCTCCATGTACTGCCGACAAAGTGGACGGGTTGAGTGCTCCATGTACTGCCGACAAAGTGGACGGGATGAGTGCTCCATGTACTGCCGACAAAGTGGACGGGGTGAGTGCTCCATGTACTGCCGAAAAAGTGGACGGGATGAGTGCTCCATGTACTGCCGACAGCAAGAACTACAAGCTCAAGCGGCAGCAATATCACGAATGGTTGCTATGCGACGGTTGGGTTGAAGCCATTATGAAGGAGCCACGGGATGCGATCACAATGATCTTCTGAACGAGCAGGATAGAGTGTCATGAGTGGCAGGGTGGTGGCAGAGACAAAGAAAGAAACAAACAAACGACAACAAACCATATGAACAATATCTCCTATACTGTGATGTTTGTTGCTGTTAGAGACAAGGTGGTCGCAACCTCCTCTCTGCAAGTCACTGTGGCCTGTGTATGTTTTCTTTGGCTATTCAAGTATTGTTCGTCTTCTTGTTCCTGTCCTCGTTGCTGTTCGTGCTGTTTTGTTACTGCTATTATCGTGTTCCAGTTCCACAGAGCAAAACTGGTTACAGCGTAGAAGACTCTCTCTCTCTCTCTCCTCTCTCTCTCTCTCTCTCTCTCTCTCTCTCTCTCTCTCTCTCCTCTCTCTCTCTCTCTCTCTCTCTCTGTGTGTGTGGTGGTTGTGTGTGTGTGTGTGTGTGTGTGTGTGTGTGTGTGTGTGTGTGTGTGTGTGTGTTGTTGTGTTGTGTAAACTGATGGCCCCTAGTTTCTTTTCATGAACTGTTACCTTCAGCTTTCCGGCTACTTTGTACGGATGTATACGTATGAAACAAGACACAGAGAGAGTGGGCGGATGTATACGTATGAAACAAGACACAGAGAGAGTGGGAGAGAGAGAGAGTGAGAGAGACAGAGACAAATAAAGACAGATAAAGAGATACAGACAGACAGACAGACGGAAAGAGAGAAAGACAGAGAGATCTTGTGTATCTCACACATAACGTATTTCTTAAATGCTCGAAAACTTTATCTTTATTACTGTTTTTTTTTTTCAGTTCAGATTTGGTACCTGCAAACTGCGAATTAAGCAAGGCATGGACAACAGCACACCCCATGAAAGGCGGTTAGGGCAAACAGTGAGGATGGTGTTGAGGATAAGCAGGGACAACAGCACACCCCATGAAAGGCGGTTAGGGCAAACAGTGAGGATGGTGTTGAGGATAGGCAGGGACAACAGCACACCCCATGAAAGGCGGTTAGGGCAAACAGTGAGGATGGTGTTGAGGATTAGTTCCCAATAGAAAAGACCCGGTAATAATGATGGTTTAATAAGGGATGCAAACTAAGAATGGTGCAAGCTACATTCTGTGGAGGTGTCACAAACCAACAAAAACGCCCCCCCCCCCCCCAACACGAATGCCCCCCCCCCCCCCCCCCCCAACACGAATGGCACAAACACCAACCACTCCTTATTCAAGTGACTGGGCTGTGCTTGCTACCTTAGCTACGATAGAGTGGGGATCAAAATAGAATGTCATGTTTTGTTTGTTTGTTTCTTTGACTCCCCTCAAGCTCTTATAAGATCCACTAGCCTCAGCATCTGCATGGAGATCAGGATCCTTAAGAAAAAAAGTCTTTAGGGTTCTCCTGTCCAGCTCGGAATGCTGGAAGGCCAATGTCACCGTCGATCAAAAGTTGGAGGTGTTCTACACCAAGTGCCTGCAGTGTATCTTCAGGATCCTCTAGCCGAACAATGTTTTCTATGCAGTTCTCTGAGTCACGACAAACGATGGCAATACCACAGACAATCCATCCGGACCGATGGGGATGGCTGGCAAATAGTTTGCCCGACACCCCAGGGCAACGGAAACCGAGGGTGACCCAAAGAAATGTGATGCAGAACAGGAGAGAGAAGGGGGGGGGGGGCAGAGACAGAGACAGAAACGAAGACAGACACAGAAAGACAGAAGAGAGAGAGAGAGAGAGGAGAGAGAGAGAGAGAGAGGAGAGAGAGAGAGGGAGGAGAGAGAGAGAGAGAAGACAGACAGACAGACAGACAGACAGATAGACAGACAGAAAGCAAAGGACTGACTCTCTAGACAGCCCCAGAGAAACTGCACAGACAGATAGACACCGCTCATCATCGCCCTCAGCGCCACACGGCTCAGAATGTGCTGAGATGAATTTCCATTTTCACCCTGGAAAGTGCTCCACAGACCGAACGTCTGCTCAGATGAAGGATTTGTATTGTCGGCACCATGGGGCATACTGGACTTCATGATTTGAAATGCTCGTGTGTGTGTGTGT
>CM031600.1:50462820-50470320 GCA_018398815.1 Conus ventricosus | reverse complement strand
CACACACACCACACGCGCGCGCGCGCGCGCGCGCGCACACACACATTCTAACATGCAGTGAGCTGTTTACTGTGTCATGCTGAAGCGAAGCCCCCCTATTTCTTCAATCTAAGACATAAGAGCAAGCTTTGTTTATAATTGAATACACACACACACACACACACACACACACACCACACACACACACACACACACACAGATATACATAGATATATACTCGTAGAAAGTAGCCTGTAACAAGTCTCAATATGTGCTGACTTGGGAACAGTCCTGCGCCACACTTCACAAATCAAGCAATGCCAGATGTCGGACATTCTACCAATGCTTAAATCTACCAGTGCCCCTCAGATTGAGAAGCACTGTCCAGCGCACCAAACGGGCCTCTACCCAGCTATTTACATAGGCCCCATGATGAACCAGCACGATCATCAATCCTCTATGGCAATGCCAGCCGTTCTTCCTTGTCGTCAAGTCGAAAACCTTATTCATATTCTAATATCAGTGTCACCCTTGATCATGAAGTCGATTACCTCTATTTCCATCATTAGTGCTAAACGCTGAACACCATTGATTAAAAGGTGACGTATTCCTCTACTACAGATTTGGCGTGTCGTCTGCCCAAACCTGCAATTTCATAGACGTCTGTCGTTTGTCTCCTAATCCCTGCTTCCACAAACAGCTATCAATGCTGCCGTCTGTTTGTATTGACCCCTTGTCCGGAACCTGAGTGAAAAGCTTCTGCTCTCTCTCTCTCTCCTCTCTCTCTTCTCTCTCTCTCTCTCTCTCCTCTCCTCTCTCTCTCTCTCTGTGTGTGTGTGTGTGTGTGTGTGTGTGTGTGTGTGTGTGTGTGTGTGTGTGTGTGTGTGGGGTGTGTGTGTGTGTGTGTGTGTTAAAAAAGGAGGAGAAGAAAGAAAAAAGAACGAGCAAATTATCCTTAATTACAAGTTCACGGAGCTGGACCTGGAGGTCAACAGCAATGACCACCAAGAAAATGCAGACCTACATCAACGCCTGCCTGAAGGGGATCCTCATGGCCCGATACCATCAGCACCAATGGCCTGTGGCTGAGAACTGACCAGAAGTCTCCACACACCGAGATAACGAAGAGGGCCTTGGGATCATTTGGCCACACACCCTGCAAAGACCCCACCCACACCACTAATAAACTCTGACCTAGAATTCTCAAGGTTAAAATTTAAAGAAGCCAACCAAGACAAACCTGCCGCCAGGACTTGAGAGTAGGCTAATTTGGGGCCATCTAGAACAAAAAAGTCCAGGTAAGAGATTTGTTGGGAGCTCTAGTTAGTGGCCTGAGTCCCAGGGGTGGTTGCTGGCCCAAGAAGAGAGGATCCAGCGTAAATGATTCTACGGACTTGTTTATTCATCACGACCTTTTAGGGGCAGTGGGGAACGCTCAGTGGTGTCAAACCACAACTCTGTCCAGTTAACTGCGACAGAGGACTGGGAGTGGAAAGAATCTGCCAAAATGGAGGGGGGGGGGGAGAAAACGAGAGTAAAAGCTCCCTGGGGGTGGGGGAGGAGGAGGGGGAAGGCGCCACCACGTTCATTCAACGACAATGCGCATGCAGTTCTCCTGACACCGTTGACCTTCACACGAATTCATCATGTGCGTGGACGACAGAGGAAGTCACCAGTGCAGTCAAGTCAACGTGAAGGCCAGCTGTAAACTATCACACGTCATCTGTTAGCTAATCTGCTCTCTCAGTATCAAGACCACATTCATACTGTACACTGCTGTGACAATAATCGTTCGCTCCTTGTTCTGGGCTGAGAAGAAATCTTTATTTCCGCCCCAGTTGACTAACAAGTGAGCCTAGCTGAAAAGTATGCAATTGAGTTGATCTAATTTAACAGTGACTTGCTCTTCCACTGGCCAGTTAACGAGTCGTTTGCCCCAGAGCTACAATTCTACTGACGTTTCTTTCATGTATCGGCCTCCTTCCATCCCTTGTTAGGTTTCCATCCTTCCCCCTTTTCATTGTGCTCCCCGTTTTTAACCGCTTACCTTTCATCACGGTGTCTAGGTCTCCAGAAATCAGGCCAAACACACAAAGACTAAGAGCTGGTACCAAACGTAGGTAATACGTCTTTGATTAAAAGCCTTTCAAAAGACTTCTGGCCTATGGGTTTGACCTCTAAAAAGGTAGGTTTTACGGCAGCAAGAAGAACAACTCAGTACGTCACGTCACTTCAACAT
The DNA here is from genome assembly GCA_018398815.1 of Conus ventricosus. Classification (NCBI taxonomy): domain Eukaryota; kingdom Metazoa; phylum Mollusca; class Gastropoda; order Neogastropoda; family Conidae; genus Conus; species Conus ventricosus. Next base: position 50,468,102 of record CM031600.1, on the reverse strand, counting down.
CCTCAGAACTCTAAATTCCCTCCACTCTCTCTCTCTCTCTCTCTCTCTCTCTCTCTCTCTCTCTCTCCTCTCTCTCTCTCTCTCTCTCTTACTCTCTGCTTTTTTTTGTGTGTGTGTGTGTGTGTGTGTGTGTGTGTGTGTGTGTGTGTGTGTGTGTGTGGATAATTTACATATAAAATATTGTAAAAGCAAATAATCCAAGAGACTTGGAGACACATTTCAGATCCTTCCATTACATCGTCTGATATAACTAGAAATGAAAAGAAGTTAAACGGAAGAAACAACAACTGCAATCTCCTCTCTCTCTCCTCTCTCTCTCTCTCTCTCTCTCTCTCTCTCTCTCTCTCTCTCTCTCTCTCTCTTTTCTTCTGTATGTATGTGTGTGTTGTGTGTGTGTGTGTGTGTGTGTGTGTGTGTGTGGTGTGTGGTGTGTGTGTTGTGTGTGTGTGTGCGCGCGCGCGCACACAGAGACAAAACACACGCGCGCACGCGCGCGATCGCACACACACGCACACATGCACATACATAAAGCACACACACACACACACACACACACACACACACACACACACACACACACACACACTCGCGCGCGCGCGCGCCCGCACGCGCGCGTGCGTGCGCCACACACACACACACACACACACACTCACACACAACAGCACGTGGTGTGTGTGTGTGTGTGTGTGTGTGTGTGTGTGTGTGTGTGTGTGCGCGTGCGTGCGTGCGTGTGCCTGTCTGTCTGTCTCTGTCTCTGTCTCTCTTCTCTGTCTCTCTCTCTCTCTCTCTCTCTCTCTCTCTCTCTCCTTCTCTCTCTCTCTCTCTCTCTCTCTCTCTCTGCGCGTGCTTTCGCGCGTGTGCGTATGTGTGTGTGCTCTCTCTCTCCTCTCTCTCTCTCTCTCTCTCTCTCTCTCTCTCTCTCTCTCTCTCTCTCTCTCATACACACGCACGAACATATTATCATACATCGAGGACAGACAGACTGACAGAGAGACAGAGAGACAGACAGACATAAAGACAGACAGACAGATCCACACACACAACACACACACACACACAACACACACACACACACACACACACACACAACACACACACAAAGAGAGAGAGAGAGAGAGAGAGAGAGAGAGAGAGGAGAGAGAGAGAGGAGAGAAGAGAGAGAGAGAGAGAGAGAAATATAATCAGGTCATGGCAACGTTATCCAGACATGGGTGACGGTGAAGACAGTCTGATAATTGTCCACAAGATCTTGGGGACTGGATAATTATGTTTTTGTAGCACCTTTGATAAGAATTTTTTGTTCTAGTCTGCAGAATTCAGATTGGCAATAATCCTGTGTATCATAGTTATCACCTTTCAAGCTTGTTTCGGATGGTTCTTTTCGGACATGTGTTATTTTAGAAATGGTATACTATACACGCAACATGAATGAAAAGACAAGAAATGAAGACACTTTCGATTCTCCTCTATCATTTTCGCATGATGTTGCACACATTATTTCAAAAACCATTAATCGCTTTACAATAAAATTCAACCAATTTCCTACTACAGAATCACCTTTATTTCCGAGAACATAATGCGCATAAAGAAGCAATTTTCCCCCGTAACACAGCCACCCGGATTATTCCCTCCCTCCCTCTAGTAATACTCACAGAGACACTCTCATACAGAGAGAAAGTTTACACATGCCTGGATAAGATTAAGCATTAAAAAAGTAGGATGGGGACTGAATGAAAATTCAGAGAAACACATTTCGCTAGCACAATCCCGAAGCATAATCCCGAAGCCTTTTATTCGCTGGATATGACTGGTCAAAGAGACACAGCTGTTTGTGCCTTACTTATCTCAGTTCCCAATCCTGTGGTATTCTTCCCGCCGAGGGTGTTTTACAAACGGAATCCAACAGTACACGATAACAATCAGTGAACGTTAATAAGTGAATGGAGAACAGATTGTTGTAAGGCGATATGTTACTGCCAATTAAAGTTCGTGTGTTAACAGTAGTAATGATGGATTGTCATAGAAGCTATATTTAAAGACTCACCCCGGAGACATAACTCTGTACTTCTGAACTCCTTAGGCGTCAAATGGTGATATACAACGGTCTACAATTGTGTGGTGTTCTCACCACCAAGGGTTCGAAAACGGAATCCAACAGCACTCAAAAGCAGCCAGCGAAGAGTAAAAAAAAAATAAAAAAAATAAAAAAGCAGTATGGTCACGAATTAAGTTGCTGAAATTTTATAATCATTATCTAAACTGTATAAATAAAGGGGATACCCTTTTAGCCTTTGCTTGCGGATCCATTTACAGATGCAATGGAGGTCAAAAAGTGTTGTTACGGTTGGTGTGCGGTGCGTGTTTTGCTGTCTGACTCTCGCTCTCAAAATTCGGATGCGTGTAATGATTATTCCCGACACACACACCCACACCATACGCACATGGATAGCCAGGCAACACACGAGTTAGATTTGTTTTCTTTATATGCTGCCTGAACCATCAAAACATACATTAATATGAATTGGTACGAAAATAATTATGCATTCAGATCAATTCATGTCAACTAAGACATCAATATACATGGAGCTTTAACCGTCAAAAATCAATACACAGGGAGCTTTAACCATCAGATATCAATACACAGGGAGCTTTAGGCTTCAGATATCAATATATCATATCACATTATCATATCATTATAATTCATCACAATCTCAGCAATCAAAGACACAGTCCGTATACCTGGCTGCAGTGAGCCCACGTTACAGAATATAGCACCAACAGGCCACCCACACGGCAAGCAGAGCCGCCCACGAACACAGCTGAACCGGAGCCCCACAGAGCACAGAAAACCACGTCAAACAACTGACGAGCACAACTGAACCAAAACCTCACAGAGCACAGTAAACCACATCGAATCACCGACAAAGCTGAAGCATAGATTCACAAGGCACATTCAACCACGTCGAACCACCGACGAACACAGTTAAAATGAAGTCTTACAGGACACAGTAAACCACATCGAAACACCGACGAACGCAGTTAACATGAAGTATTACAGGATCCAGTAAACCACGTCGAACAACCGACAAACACAGTTAAAGCGAAGCCTCATATAGCACAACAAACTACGACGCATTACTGACCCGGATGGTCAGCCGCTACACATCACTTGATCGAGACAGCGACGATTAAAAAAAAACAAACAACAAAAAAAAATATAGATGAACTGAAATCCCACAGAGCACAGCAGACTACGACGTACTACTGACCGGGTGGTCAGCCGCTCTACATCACTTGATGGAGGCAGCGACGATTAAAGGAAACAAATACAGATAAATTGAAATCCCATATACACAATAAACTTCGACGCCCTACTGACGGAGAGTCAGCCTCTCCATATAGAAATACTACAGAGAAAACGACGAATAAGTAGGCTGGACCCCAAAGCCTCGGCCGCTGCTCCTTCTTCCCTTGTCCCGTCGTATATTAATATTTTCGTCATGTGGTTTACCTAATTTTACGTTGACGTCATAATACTTATTTTTTTACGTTGACGTCATAGGTGTCAACAGTCAGAGTAGACAGCTCTACTGTTTTATAACCCAAGCACTGTCAGTCACGCAAGCACTGACAGTAGCTAATACTTGTGCAGAACAGCCTTTACTTCACTGACAGCAGCTAATACTTGTGCAGAACAGCCTTTACTTCACTGACAGCAGCTAATACTTGTGCAGAACAGCCTTTACTTCACTGACAGCAGATAATACTTGTGCAGAACAGCCTTTACTTGGATCTCCTAGCACAGTTTCCTAGGAAATAAGTTGCAGAAAAACTAAAATCGTTATATATATATATATATTATATATATATATATATTATATTATATATATATATATATATAATATATATATATATATATATATATATGTTACGCCTAATCCGTGTATGTGCCTATTTCATGAAATCGGCAAAGTTTTGCCGATTTCATGAAATAGGCAACCAAATTGCTTATTTCATGAACTCAGCAAATCACTTGCCGATTTCATGAAATAGGCAAAACGATTTTGCTCATTACATGTAATAGGCAAAGTACAAATTCCCAGTTCAACTGTCATTACGCATTTTGCCCATTTCATGAAATAGGCAAGAGTTCTTTTTTTTTTTTTTTTGCTTTTTTTTTTTTTTGCTCTCCCCATCGTCAAGGGGCAAAAATATGAAAAATCTCAGTTGTTATTCTGCTACGGCGTGTACTCTCTCTCTCTCTCTCTCTCTCTCTCTCTCTCTCTCTCTCTTCTCTCTCTCTCTTCTCTCTCTCTCTCTCTCTCTCTCTCTCTCTCTCCTCTCTCTCTCTCTACCTACTTTCCCTTCTACCCCCTTTATTAATAAGCAAGGAAGTATAGAGTATATAGAGACGGTGACACGTCATTTCACCGCCATCATTTCAGTGCCACCAATTTAGCGCCACTATTTCAGCGCGGCGTCTTATCAGCGTCGTACATTTCAGCGCTGAACACTTCAGCGCGGAACACTTCAGCGCGTAACATTTCAAATATACGGCGCTTAAATGTCTGGCGCTGAAAACAGGAAATCGTTCTCTCATGGACACGATGGAGGGACTTGCATTTGCGTTCATGTTTTAGGCCAACTAGGCAATGTTTTACAATGGAGAGACACCAAACGACGCATAATGATTTTAGTGATTTCAATGGACACCATGGGTTTTAGATGATTTATCATTAAATTTCAAGTTTAAATGTGATCAGCTAGTTTATGTGTTTAGCTAGTTCTCTCTCTATCTCTCTATCTTATTTGGCGCTGAAATGGCGCTGAAATGTCATGGAACCTATAGAGACACCAAGGAAGTATAGAGTGTACAGACTACACACATACATCATAGTACACACATGCACGCACGCACACACAGTTTCCAAAACAATGATGAAGAAAATTCTAAATTTGAAGGAATTTGCAAAGGAAAAATCAAACTGTCAAAAATTCAAACTTTCAAACCGTTCTTTGTCTTAACAGTTTTTGCATGCTCGTCGTGGGTGGCATGCGCTATTGCACAGGAATCCGGAATCCGTTCTTTAGACAGGAACACCAGTAGTAGTATACCATGGTGAAATCGACCCTCATGCAGATGCGGATGGAATGTCTGGAATGTATGACGTCACCGGAAAGGAAGTCACCCGGAAGTGGAAGTGACATCACAGGAAATGACCTCATGCCGGAAGGTGTCGTGACCTCGTTGACTACGTGTCGGTTCAGGGTGAAAGAGGCAG